>CM054150.1:61790931-61806947 GCA_028751875.1 Rapana venosa
GTGATTAGACGACGACGATATAAAGGGGTGATTTGACGACGCGATGAGTTAATGGTGATTATGACGACGACGATGATGATGATGATGACGACCATGACGATGATGATGATTGTGTTAATCCTGCTGCTGCTGCTGCTGCTGATGATGATGATAACGGTGATAAGTAACTGATGATGACCATTGCAGGTGTGTTGTACGATACCTATGGCACATACAACGTCTGCTGTTACTTGTCAGGTAAGACCCATTCTCTTTTTGAAGGTAGAATAATATTGTTTCTACTCTTCACATGGTACTCTTGACAATAGCCGAGTGGTCAACACCGTTTAACTTCAAGCCCTCGAGTCCGTAAAGTCGTGGGTTTGAATTTCTGCAGCGGGGTCTGATAAATCATGGATGGAATTTTTTTTTCTTTTTACGATAACTCAGGTGAACTACAAGTGCAGACCTGCCAGTGCCTCAATTCCCTCTCTCGTGTTTATAGACAAGCAGAAGATCCAAGCATACACGTTTAAGATCCCTTAAGTGCATGTCAGGGTTCGGTGAGCTAGGAAAACATAAACATACCCAGGTATGAATCCTGTATAAAAAAAAAAAAAAGAATGAGCTATTTTAAAGTCGGAATAGAAGAAGACTCTGAAGAAGACTCAAAGAAGAAAGAAGACTCTGAAGACTCAGAAGAAGACTCAGAAGAAGAAGAAGAAGAAAGAAGAAGAAGAACAAAAACACAACAACAACAACAACAACAACAAAAAGAGAAGAAGAAGAAGACGAAGAAGAAGAAGAAGAAGAAGAAGAAGAAGAAGAAGAACAACAACAACAACAACAACAACAACAAAAACAACAAGAAGAAGAAGAAGAAGAAGAAGAAGAAGAAGAAGAAGAAGAAGAAGAAGAAGAAGAAGAAGAAGAACAAGAACAAGAACAAGAGGAGGAGGATGAGGAGGAGGAGGAGGGAGGAGGAGGAGGAGAGGAGGAGGAGGAAGAAGAAGAAGAAGAGAAGAAGAAGAAAAGAAGAAGAAGAAGAAAAAGATAGAAGAAGAAGAAGAAGAAGAAGAAGAAGGAGGAGGAGGGGAGGAGGAGGAGAAGAAGAAGAAGGAAAGAAGAACAAGAACAAGAACAAGAAGAACAAGAAGAACAAGAAAACAAGAAGAAGAAAATGGAATTTGTATAGCGCTATATCTTGCACAGACAAATCAAAGGAGGAGGATGAACACAAGAGGAAGAAGAGGATTAGAAAAAGCGGAGAGGAGGCTTAAGAAAAGAGGAGGAGGAGGAGAAGGGAAAATGAGGAAAAAGAGAAAAAAGAGGAAGGAGGAGGAGGAGGGAAAAGAGGAAAGAGCAGAGAAGGAGGAAGAAGAAGAAAAAGAGGAAGAGAAACAGAAGAAGAGGAAGAGGAAAAGAGGAAGAAGAAAGAGGAGGAGAGGGAAGAGAAAAAGAGAGGAGCGAAAGAGAAAGACGAGGAAAAAACAGGAAGAGGAGGAGAGAAACAGGAAGAGGAGGAAAAAAGAAGGAGAAAAGAGAAAGGAATTGGCGGAGGAAGAAGAAGAGGGGAAAAAGAAAGAAAAGAAGAAAAAAGGATAGAAAGAGAAAAAAAAAAGAGCAGGAGAAAAAGAGAAGGATTAAGGGGGGAAAGGGAGGAGGAGGAGGAGGAGGAGGAGGAGGAGGAGGAAAGGGAAGAAAACGAAACCTGACCAAACAGAAACAACGTAAAACAAAGACGATGAACGCGCGATTAAAACCAAAAAACAAAACACAAAAAAACACACAAAACCCAGTAAACACACCAACACCCACTCAGTCCTAGTTTGGTTTTTTCACAATGGTTTGTTTTCCCTTTATTGAACTGAATACATGTTGTCAAATCAACACCACCAAGAAAACGAGAGCATAAAGACAGCGGCATAGATTTGTCGGCAAAGCAAGTACAAATTCATAGAAGGCACATTTATTTTATATGAATATATATATATATATATATATATATATATATATATATATATATGTATATATATATATATGTATATATATATATATGTATATATATATATATTTATTTATTATTTTTATATATATATATACATATTATATACATCAGCGAATGGACAGGCCTAGAACTCAACAAAACCCTGAGAAAGGCAGAACAGAGAGAGGAATGGAGGGAACTGGTTGTTGAGTCTTTGAGGGTGCCCCCACGGTCGTCAGACTACGGGACAGATAGATAGATAGATAGATAGATAGATAGATAGATAGATAGATAGATAGATAGATAGATAGATAGATAGATAGATAGATAGATATATCTCTTTATCTTTTCCGAAAAAACTTGACGTTCAGTTCAATGTTCCCGTATTGTTGGGGAAAAAAGGCAAGGCTGGGAATGGAACCCAGAACCTCACGGTTTACTTGTTAGGCAAGGTGAAAGTCTTAACCGTCCTGCCACCTTCCCTCTTGCATCAGTGAATATCAAATCAACGATGGAACCCAACACCCCCCCCCCCCTTTTCTTTTGTTCCGCGGCAGTCAGATTTGGCGTACGCAGGCCATTTTTGGCCGCGTGAAGGCCGTTCCCACATTCCGACTTTGGAGATCCCTCTCGTGCACATTTGGCCTACTGCATGTGTACACACACGAAGGGAATCAAGGCACTGGCAGGTCTGCACTTCAAGTTGACCTGGGAGATCGTCAATAAATATATATATATATATATATATATATATATATATATAAACTGACACAATCTAAACCATGTCAAACGCCGACGAATGATATCAGACCATGATCATCACACCAAAACCAATACTAATAACAATGAATACACGGCATAATACTCATTCATATTGTAACTTTCATCATAATTTTCATAATGTTCATAATACCACAAACAACACAGCATATTATAAACGTTGTCCACAACATTTTCAGTACTATTTCCAAAATGATAAACAATGAACAAAGAGCAAAAAATTATAAACGTAATTTACTCCATCATTTTCTTCATAAGCAGTTCCATAATCACAATGATAATAACAATAAATCGACAACAAAATTTACTTCAATATAATGTTGTTAACAACAATCATCTCATTATCATTGTCATAATATTGATAATGATAAATAATGAGATCACAAAAGTAGTAGAAAATAGTGGTAATAATAATAAAAATAATAATAAAAATTAATAATAATAATAATAATAAAAATTTAAATATTATTTTTTATTTTATATTAATTTTATTGTTGTTATCATTATTAGTAATCATCATATATTTATTTTTTAATTATATTATCACTATTAACATAATGAATATGAGAAGGTAAAAAAGAAGAATGAAAAAATGTACACTTATGCTACAATACATCATTATCATCATCATCACCACCACCATCAACATTGTCATCATCACCACACTAAACATCACCATCATCATCATCAACATTAACACCATCATCATCACCACCATTATCAATACACCAAAATCATCGAACACATACACAATCAATCACCTTTGTTAAGTACAAACTCAAGTTTGTAAACTCATTCAATGGGTTCAGTTGTACTCTTATTGAATATTTTTTCATGTTCCCGTTTAACACTCTTACCCCCCCCCCCCTTTTTTCCCCTCTCCCCTGTGTGTGTGTTGGGGTGTGTGTGTGTGTGTGTGTGTGTTGTGTGTGTGTGTGTGGTGTGTGTGTGCGCGCGTGGCGCGCGCGGTGTTGTTGGTGTGTGTGGTATGCGCGTGTGTATGCGAAGGGTGTGTATGTACGTGCGTGCGTGCGTGCGTGCGTGTGTGGGGTTGTGCGCGCGCGTGTGTGTGTGAATGTGTGTGTGTGCAAGTGCGTGCGTGTGTGTGTGTGTGTGTGTGAGTGAGTGTGTGTAGGCGTGTATGTATGTTGTGCATGCGCGCTCGTTGTGCGTGTGGTGCACGGCGTGCATTCGTGCGTGCTTGTGTGTGCAAGTGCGTGCGTGTGTGTGTGTGTGGTGTGTGTGAGTGAGTGTGTGTAGGCGTGTATGTATGTTGTGCATGCGCGCTCGTTGTGCGTGTGTGTGCACGTGCGTGCAGTCGTACGTGCTTGTGTGTGCAAGTGCGTGCGTGTGTGTGTATGTGCATGGTGTGCGCGCGCGTGTGTGTGTGTGTGTGTGTGCGCGCACGTGTGTGTGTGTGTGTGTGTGTGTGTGTGTGTGTGTGAGTGTGTGCGTGTGTCCTTGCATGCATGAGCGCAAGTGCGATCGTATGCGCGTGTGGGGAAAAACATGACACTGCAACGTTTTCCCAAAAATTATTTCCTCCTTTAAAAAAAAACAACGAAAACAATATCCGTGCTTTATATATTGAGCTTCTTTTTTTTCCATCATATATGAATCATAGTAAAAATCATTGTTAAAAAAATATGTTATATGAGTATTTGTCCAGCAGATGCGTTTATTTATCTTCTGTTATTTCACTCCTATCAATACTTGTCCGATGCTCTCTCTCTCTCTCCCCTCTTTTCATCTCTCTCTCTCTCTTCTCTCTCTCTCTCTCTCTCTCCCCTTCTTCTCTCTCAAATGAAGCCGTTCTGCCTTTGGGAAGAGTAAGCCATGGCGTGCCGGGGGAACAGATGAAGAAATGAAAAACAAAACCCCTCATGCACGGGGCGACTGGATATAAAAAAACTCGTAAGTGCTTGCCCATTACCCTCCAAAGAAAGGATCTCTCTCTCTCTCTCTCTCTCTCTCTCTCTCATCTCTCCCCCTTCTCTCTCTCTCTCTCTCCTCTCTCTCTCACAGAACATCTTGCGCACACGTTAAATCCTGTTTCGTTTTTCGCAAGTCGTGACGGTGACAACAGGTGACAACATTTACAAAAACCGCATAACACACGGGAACTGGATGTAAAAAAAATTTTTTAAGAACATGAACGCTTATTCCATTATCCTGGAAATAAAAGAATCAAATAAATCAAGCAATGAAATAGAATAACGCTTGAATGTGCGTTCTTTCACCACATTTTGAAGTCATCTTTCTTGTCGTCGTCATCGATGTCATCGTCATCACCATTGGCAAGAGTGACGTCACTGACGGCAGAGTACACGTGACGTTGTGCTTCGTCGGCTCGGGCATCTGTAAGGAAGAAAAAAAGAGGTGGGATGGTGGTGGTAGGTTTTCCGGTGTTTTTTTGGTTGGTTGGTTTGGGGTTTTGTTTTTTCTTTGCTGGCTTTTTTTGTTGTTGTTTGTTGTTGTTGGGTTGGTTTTTGTTGTTGGTGGTGGTTTTTGGTTGTTGTTTTTTTTCTGGTTTTTTTTTTTTTTTTTTTTGGGGGGGGGGGGGGGGGGGGTTGGGGGGTGTTTTTATTGTGGGTTGTTTTTTGTGGTTTGGTTGTTTTTTGTTTAGTTTTTGGTTTTTCCCTTTTTTGTTTTGTTTTTGTTGGTTTGTTAGTTGTACTTTTTTTTGGGTTTGTTTGGTTTTTTGTTTTTGTTGTTGTTTTGTTTTGTTTTTGTTGTTGTTTTTTTTTTTGGGGGGTGGGGTTGTTGCTGTGTTTTTGGTGTTGCTGTGTATTGGGGTTTTTGTGTTTTTTTTGGGGGGAGGATGTGTTGTTTGTTTTTTGTGTAGGTTTTGTTGTTGTTGTTTTTTGTTTGGGTTTTAGTTTTGTTGTTGAGTTGTTGTTGTTGTTTTTTTTGGGGGGGATTTATGTATCCTTTATCTATTTATTTCTACTTTATTTCCAGAATAATGAAATAAGCACCCATGTATCTCTTTTTTACATCCAGTTCCCGTGTGTATACAATTGTGTAAATTTTGTCATCCGTTCCTACCGCCGCACAATGCCGGACTCTTACGAAAAGCGGAACGGGTTTTAATGTCTGCGCAAGATGTTCTGCATGCGTTCGCACACGGGACCTCGGTTTATAGTCTCATCCGAAGGACTTTTAGGGGGAGTGGAGTCTGCACTGATGTGAACTCCAGAGGAAAAATCCTCTTGAATGAGATTCAAACCCGGGTCAGCAGATCACGAGCGCATCATTCTAACCACCAGCCTATCCCGTCCCTAAGACGGGTTATTCAAGGATGTGTGTGTGTGTGGGGGGGGGTGGAGGGTAAAGGGGGTGTATGGGAGGGGTGTAGGGGTAAGGATAAGGGAGGCAGAGGGATGAAGAGAGAGAGAGAGACAGACAGAAAGACAGAGAGTTTTAGAGTGAGAGAGAGAGAAAGAGAGAGAGATGGGGGGGGGGGGAGGAAGAAAGAGCCACACATACACACAGAGAACACCTACAACACACATCACACACAACTACACACACACACACACAACGCACAGACAACCCCACATACATAGCTACACACACAACACAACCTACACACACACAAAACGCCCGAGCACACCTAAACACACAAACACATACCTCTAACACACACACACACACGCACATACACACACAAACACGCACAGACACACACACACACTACACACACAACCTACACACATCCATACCTACACACACACACACACCCCAAGCACACACACACCTACACCCACACACACCTACCCCACACACACGCACAGACACACACGTACAGAAAACACACACACAGACACACACAAGCACAGACACACACACGCACACGACACACACAACCCCTGCAAACACATACACCTAACGTACACACAACAACAGCACACACCCCACCACACACACACACACAACACGCAGAGTACACCTATACCCCACACACACACCTACAAACAAAACCTACACACACATGCGCACACACATACACAACACCTACACGCCCCAAAATACACGCACACACATACACCTACACACATATACATACACACACACCTACATACACACACACGTACAAACAAACACCTATAACATACACCTACATACACACACATACACACACACTACACACAACCTACATACACACACACACGCACGCACCACAAAACACACGCACACACCTATACACAACACACTCCCTACACACACACCTACACCTCCTATACACAAAGCACATACACACCCCCACACACACACACAAAAAAAACCTAACACAACCCACCTTTCACACCCTACCACACTTACCACACCTACACACACCTACACACACCCTACACAAACCTAACACACACCTCTCACACACACACCTACACACACACCTACACACACACACCTACACACACACACTACACATAACCTACACAACACCTAAACACACACACCTATAACATAAAACACACCCCCCACAAACACCTACCTACACAAACCACCTACACCACAAACACATACCCACATACACACCCCCAAACACATACCTACAAACACGTACAACACCATACACACACACACCACACAAAAACATACCACACACACAAACACACCTACACACACACCAACACAAACCCACACCTACACACCCACCACAAACACATACCTACACACACACAACCCACACACACAGACCTTCACACACACAGACCACACACACAGACCTACACACACACCTACACACACACCTACACACACCCGACCTACACACACACAACCTACACC
Organism: Rapana venosa; assembly: GCA_028751875.1. Taxonomy (NCBI): domain Eukaryota; kingdom Metazoa; phylum Mollusca; class Gastropoda; order Neogastropoda; family Muricidae; genus Rapana; species Rapana venosa. The sequence continues at coordinate 61,798,472 of CM054150.1, forward strand.
CCCACAATACCTAAACACAACACCCACACATACCCACACACCCCGCCCAACCCAAAATACCTAACCATACAGACCTACACCCAAACCCATACACACACCTACACACACATCACACACGCGCACGACACATAACCAACAACACGCGCCCACACGCCGTACACACACACACACACATACCACCCACAAAAAAATACCTACACACACATGCCCACACACGCACAGACCTACACCACACCTACACAGACCTACACACCACCCTACACACACGCGCACACACATACCTACACCACCACCTACACACATACTACACACACGCCACACATACCTACACACACACCTACACACATATCTACACACACGCACACATACCTAACGCACACACCCTACACACCACGCCCCGGGACACAAACACCTACACACCAACCACAACCTCACCCACAACACACACACCCTACACACCCCCACACCACACACAACACCTACACACACACACACACCTACAACACAACCACACACACACACACAACCAAAACACAACAACACAAAAACAGCGTTCCTAAGTCTCTGGCTTTGGCCCAAGTTGCTTTCAGAGCATCGGCGGTTCCGATCAGGGGGAAAACCAAGGACGGAACGCTCACGTCCACGCGGTTATTCCCCCTTTTGCCCCGCCCACACCTTCGCAGGCCGTCTCCTGTCATTGGTTTTTGGGGAAAATGATGGAAAGATGGAAGTAATGGATGAGAAGAGTGGATGTGCATGGATGGTATGAGTGAATGGATAATGAGTGGATGGATGGGGATGAATGAGTGGATGGAGGATGGATGAAGTGCATGGAGAATGAATGAGTGATAGTGCATGGATGATGAGTGCATGGATGAGGAATTGAGTGGAGGATGAATGAATGGGGTGGATGATGCTGGGTAGGAAAGAGTGGATTTAGTGCATGGATGAATGAATGAGTGGAATGAGTGCATGGATGAATGATGCATGGATGGATGGATGAGTGCATGATGAATGGATGAGTGGATGAGTCATGGATGAGTGAATGAGTGCATGGATGGATAATGAGTGCATGGAGAATGATGAGTGGATGAAGTGCATGGATGAATGAATAGTGGATATTGCATGGATGAATGAATGGGTGGATGAGTGCTAAGGATAATGAATGGGTGGAAGATTTGCATTGATTAGTGAATGAGTGGATGACGTGCATGGATGAATGACTGAGTGCATGGAAATGGATGGTGAGTGCAAGGATGGAATTAATAGTCATGGATGGATGGATGGATGGCTGGATGATGGATGGATGGATGGATGGATGGATGGATAGATGAATAGGATGAATGAATGAGTGAATGCAAGAATGATTGAATGAATAGAATGAATGGATGATGAATGAGCGCATTGAATGAATGAGTGAATGGATGGATGAATGCATGGAATGAATGAACGAATGGATAAGTGCACGGATGAATGGATGAATGAGTGCATGGATGGATGAATGAATGAATGAATGAATGAATGAATGAATGAATGAATGAATGAATGAATGAATGAACCAAAATACTAAGCAGTTCAGCAACCCCCTTCATGTATGGGCCAATGGCCTTTTTGTGAATAAGTCATTCAAGTTTGAGTTCTCTGTCTCTCTCTCCTTTTTTTGATTTACTCATAGTGGTTGTGTATTCTGATGAAGGACATATTCATACTTTATATTTTCAATATTATTTTGGGCTTGTTGACTACTTGAGTTCCAGTGAATGTCCTATTTCAATATGTTATTGTTACATGAAACAACTATGTGTACCATTTTACAATATGGTGTTCATTTTTATGACTTTATAAGTTTGGCTTTTTTGGTTTTTGTCCTCTCTCTCTTTTTTTTCATTTTTTTTTTCTTTTTGTTTTATGTTTGTTTGTTGTTGTTTTTTGGGGGGGTGGGGGTGGGTGGGGTTTTCTTTTGCTTTTTGTTCGTCTGTTGGTTTTTTAAAAGTCCCCCCCCCCCCCCTTTGTTTCTACTGTTTGAGAGTATGAGTATTGGGTTCATTATTAAGATATAAGCGCTTTGATTTGTTACTTTACAAGATTCAGCGCTATATAAATTCCATACATTATTATTATTATTATTATTATGAATGAATGGACGGTTGGATGGATGAAAGGATGAATGAATTGGTGGATGAAAGAATGAGTGCATGGATGCACGTGTTGGATGGATGGATGGATGGATGGATGGATGGATGGATGGATGGATGGATGGATGGATGGATGGATGGATGGATGGATGGATGAACGGACGGACAGACGAATGGAGGGACGGATGGATGGATGGATGGATGGATGGATAAATGACTTAATTATTGACTGGATGGATGGATGGATGAGTGGATGAATGGATGTGTGGATGGACGGATGGATGGTTAAATGACTTAATGAATGAATGAATGAATGAATGAATAGATGGATAGACGGATGGATGTATGATTGACATGATTAATGGGTGGGTGAATGAATGAATGAACGATAGAAAGAATGACCGGGAAAGGAAGGCAAGATGGATGGATAGATGGAAGATGGAAGGATGGTTGGACAGTAAGACCAGTGGACGGAAGAAGGAAAGGAGGCATGACGGAAAAAAGAAATAAGAAAAGGAATAAAGACCTAGGAAAGAAGAAGGGGAAGAAAGGAAAAAGGGAGGAAAAAGAATGAAGAAGAGGACGGACAAAATGAATGAATAAACTAATGAACGAATAAAAGGAAGGGAGGGAGGAAGGGAGGCAGATTGAAAAAGGTAGGACAACCTGATAAATAAACGAATGAATAAACAGAGAAAGACAGGAAGGACGGAATGGCAGGAAGGGTGAAATTAAAGAAGGAAAAAAGCCGACCTACTGTCGCTAAGGAGACCACATAGCCACAAGACCAGCGCCACACTGTCAAAACCAATGTTCCTGTCTGCAATATCATATTATTGGGTGTTTTTTCCCTTCTGAGTGACTTTATACTGCCGAATTTTGGCCAGGGACAACTCTTTTGTTGCCGTGGGTTCTTTTACGTATGGTAAAATGTGCAAGCACGCATGCCCTCCGTTTATCGACCCATCCGAAAGACTAGCTCCCGGACCACCACTCAAGGTTTAGTGGGAAAGGCTGGGTTTAAAAAGGGGCTGAGCCCGTGACTGATCGCTTTTTAAGTGAGTGGGGTTACCTCTTAGACTCTAGACCACTTCCCTCCCCTGTGGGATGCGGGGGGGCGGGGGGGGGGGGGCTGTCATTTAAATAAAATTGATTCCCCCTTGCCCTCCCCCACCTTCTGGAACATTCGTGCTACGGATTCCCTCTTTTCTTATCCCCTCTTTGTTGCGAGGGAGAGGAAGATGGGCGCCCGCCCTCAATATGCTGGCCCTAGAGAATGAGGTCTCTGACGCCTCGCTCCCCTACGACCTTATAGGTTATGAGACCTCCATTTTACCTTTTTTTTTACCTTTGTTCTTCTGCCTGTTCCTTTTCATCCGTCACTCACCTTCTGTCTATTTTCTGCCTTCTGGGCCATTCTCCTAGCCGTTGTTTTGTTTTTGGGTTTTTTCTAGAAAGACTTCAAAGATTATAATTTCTCTCCCACGCGGAAGTCGGTTGCGCTGGGCCTGACTTGTCAGGCGCTTCACGGCAGCCCTACGTATTTTCGCTCATATGACAGACCTTGTTGTCTGAGCACTTCTCTAGGGGCCAGTATATTGAGGGCAGTGGCGCCCATCTCCTCTCCCTCGCTGCTTTACCTTCCGCTGACCTAAAGAGGGCAAGGTACCCATATAACAGCCTTTATGGGGGGGGGAACTGAGGGAACTGTACCGAAGCCAGGCGCGCAAACTGTCACCCGTCAAGTTGTAACCACGTTCGACGCTGCTTAATCCTTAAGCTGGGGGAAGGGCAGGGAGGGGAAGGAGGAAAGCGAGTGCTGTGACCACTGAGTCGTGCCGTCCCCTGATAACAGACCTTCGGGCCGTCAACAGAAAAGCTACCTGCATCTTACCATCGAAATGGAGGAGGCCATCATGGTGGCTGTGTTTATTGCTCCTGGTAGGCAGGGTGTCGCCACTGGCATGGCATGAGGTCACGTGACGCCGAGACAGCCGCCGCCCCGTACACTGGGTTTTGTGAAGCCGTTGATGCGTGGATGCTTCCTCTGCCACACAGCCACACGACTATAGCGTGGTGGTGGTGTGGTTGTGAGGTGTGTGGTGTGTGGTGTGTGAGTGTGGTGGTGGTGGTGTGGTGGTGTGTGTGGTGGTGGTGTGGTGGTGGTGGTAGGGTGGTGTGGTGGTTGGTGTGGTGTGTGTGGTGGTGGTTGTGGTGGTTGGTGGTAGAGGTGGTGGTGGTGTGTGGTGGTGGTGTGGGTGGTGGTGTGGTGGTGGTGGTGGTGGAGTGGTGGTGGTGTGGTGGGTGGTGGTAATAGTTGGTGTGGTAGTGGTGGTGGTGGTGGTGTGGTGTGTGGTGGTGGTGTGGTGGTGTGGTGGTGGTGGTGATGGGGTGGGGTATAGTGGTGGTGATGTCGGTGGTAGGTGTGTGGTGGTTTGGTGGTGGTGGTGTGGTGTGGTGTGTGTGGTGGTGGTGTGGTGGTGTTGTGAGTGTGTGGTTTGGTGGTGGTGTGGTGGTGGTGGTGGGGGTGTGGTGGTGATGGTGAGGGGGGGGTGGTGTGGTGGTGGGATGGTGGTGGTGGTGGGGTGTGGGGGTTTGGGGTGGGGTGGGGGGTGGGGTAGGGTGGTGGTGTGGGGGTGGGGGTGTGGTGGTGGTGGTGGTGGTGTGGTGTGGTGGGTGGTGGTGGGGTGGTGGTGGTGGGGGGGGTGATGGGGGTGTGGGGGTGGGGGGTGGTGGTGGTGTGGGGTGGTGGTGGTGGTGGGGTTGATTTTTGGGGGGGTGTGGGGTGGTGTGGTGGTGGGGTGGGTGGGGTGATGGGGGGTGGTGGGGTGGTGATGGTGAGGGTGGTAGAGGTGGGGGTGGGTGGGTGGTGGTTGGTGTGGTGGTGTGGTGGTGGGGGTGGTTGTGGGTAATTGGTGGTGGTGTTGTGGGGTGGGTGGTAGGGTGGGGGAAAGGTGGGGTTGGTTGGGTGTGGTGGTGTTTGGAGGTGGTGTGGGGTGTGGTGTGTGGGTGGTGGTTGTGTGGTGGTGGTGGGGTGGGGGGGGTTGTGTATTTGGTGTTGGGGTGGGTGGTGGTGTTGGGGTTGGGAGGGGGGTGGGTGGTGTGGTGGGTTGGTTGGGGTTGTTGGTGGGGGGGGTTGGTGGGGGGTGGGGGTGTTGGGGGTTTTTTGGGTGGTGGGGTGAGGTGGTGGGGGTGGTGTTATGGGGGGGTGGTTTTGGGGGGGGGGGTTTTGGGTGTGGGGTGTGGGGGTGTGTGGGGGGGAAAAGGGTGGGGGGTTTTGAGGGGGGTGGGATGGGGGTGGTAACGGTGGAGGTTGGTGGGGGGGTGGGGGTGGTGGTGGGGGTTGTGTGGTGGGGTGGTGGGGTGGGTGGTGGTGGTGGGGGTGTGGTGTGGTGGTGGGGGGTAAAGGGTGGTGTGGGTGGTGGTTGTGGTGGTGGAAAATTTGTGGTTGGGGAAGTGGTAGTGGGGGTGGTGGTGAGGGGGGAAAGTGTGGGGGGGTTTTAGGGTGGGGGTGGTGGGGTGGAGAGGTGGGGGTGGTGGTGAGGTGGTGGTGTGCGTTGTATACATCCCACCACCAACACACACACACACCACACACCCACACACACACACACACACACACCCACCCACCCACCACATCCCAAAAACGTAGGAACGTATAAAAATAGGGAATTAAAGGGGATTACAACTGCCGTTTCAAAAATTTTAAAGAAGTTTAAAACTTTTAAAAACAAAAGCACCAAAAATTCAAATGACCGACTTAGAATTTCCCAATAAGCAAAATATTCTCTCTTGTCCTATTATATTACACTTCATATCTTCAAAGAGTCAAGATCAATCCTGAAAAAGAAAAAAAATCACACCTTTTTTAGCAACTTGTCCAAAATGGGAATTTCAGAAAGAAAATTTTTGATTCTACCATCTCCCCTTAAAAAAAAAAGAAAAAGGGGCTTATTTTTGGCTCTTATACAAAAGTGCACCAAAAGATACTACCCTTTCCTTCTTAAGATATACACTGACGATCCCTTCTTAAAAACAAGGAAGCAGGGGGCAGTCTTATCATTCCAGCTTTATAATTAAAAAGTCCCATCACATCGGAAAAAAACATTCCATCTTTACTGCGAACTTACTGCTTTTTGATGGTTAGTACTTTCGCTTGATTTCCCCCAAAACTTTTTTCAGATATTGTTCTGTGTTGATTCTAAAACTGCATTTCAGTCTCTCGTAACTCGTCTTGACCGTTAGGGAAAACTTATTACGAAAATTTTTTGTTGGTACATTTTCAATTCTGAGAGGTTCGAATGTTACTTTCTGCTGGGTTTTCCTTTTTCATTTGGGATTTTATTTTAATGAAAAAGGTTGACAAACTGCCAAAAAAGGGAGCAAAACATGAAGCTTTCAATGTTTTTAGATATTCCTCATTCTCTTCATGAAGGTTTTGCTTTTCTTTTAAAATGTTTGCGGAAACATGTGAAAAAGAAAAGGAAGAGGTGGTTACTCCCGCTCTTGTTCAGTTCTGGATATGAAACCCTTCTTTTTCACTCAGCGGCTTTCGAAAATCCGTACTAGAAAATTGTTTCTCTAATCAACAGATTAAATTAAAAGCCTTTGGACAAAAAATTTTCCAAAAATAACAATGTATATGCGAGAAAAATTTTTCCAATGTTTTATGTTCTGTATCAATACAAGGGTTTAAAAAAATTTTTTCCCTCATTTCAAGATAAGTCTCTGCAGGGAATTTTAACCAATCCAGTTTTTTTTAGATAAACCTTGTCTCTGTTGCAATCCCCAGTTTCCTTTTTTTTTCAAAAGGGTTTGTCGGAACTACATTTTGGTGTTTCACAGCTGCCGTTACAAGTAGTTCACAATTGTTTGTTTCCAACATTAGATATTTTTCAATTTTCTGTGCTTTTGTTAATTTTTGTATTTCTTTGCCATGTTTTTTGCAACATACTATTTATATAGTTTGGAATTAGTCTTTTTAATGTGCATTCATACCAACACAAATCTCTTCTACTTAAAGCCCTTATCTCACTATGCGCGCCCCCCCCCCCCCCCCCTGCCCCCATCGTCTAAAAATCACTTTAAGTGAACAGACGTAAAATTGAAGACACACATACACAAACACACCACACACACAAACCCACCCCCCCACACACACACCACACACCACACCACACCACACACACACCACACCACCCCCACACCACACACACACACACCACACACCCACAAACACACACACACACCACCCCCACACCACACCACACACACCACATACACGCACACACACACACACCACACACACACAACACCACCCACCACCCCTACCACCCACGACCGACCACGCCTACCAGCCACCTACCACCCACCACCACCACCCCCTACACACACCACCCACCCACTCCACCACCGACCACCCTACCACTGCACCCCACCACCCCCACCGCCACACCCACGTATACACCACCTACCCACTTACCACCCCCACCACCACCCCCTATACACCACCCCACCCACCACCACCACCACCCCCCCCCCCCCCCCCCACCCACTCACCTTCCCTGACGACAACCTCCTCCCTTTTGGGCGTTGTAGGTCAGTCGGGTCAAGCGACGTATCTTTCGTCTGTTGACGACGAAGACGACGATGAGGACGAGGACCAGGACGACAGAGACTGACAGGACGGCCAGCACAGCGGCACTAGGCCAGTGGTTCTGGCCAGAGGAGGCCGTGGTAGCCCCCCCTCCTCCTCCTCCTCCTCCTCCTGTGCGTTCTTGGGCAGCCTGACGCAAGTCTGTCCAGACAGACAGACAGTGTTACATGGACGTTGAAACAGCGCTAGGGCACACACACACACACACACACCACACACACACACACACACACAACCAATTCCAAGCGCTTTCATTCATCCCAGTCTTTCACATGCAGCCATTACAATTAATAGGTTTTTACAAGTTCAAATATAAACACACCCCAACAACCACACAAAACACACACAGAAGATATGACGTCACAACATGGCGACCAGTAAAGCAGCGACTAAAATCCAGCTAGTGCACACTGCTGTTACTGCATAGAGAATGACGAAAACACGCGTCAACGGGCAGCCTCCTGTTACTTTGATGTACACACATCAAGAAAAAATGGGGGATCAAGAAAGTACAGGAGATGCTACGGCCAAACCGCAAATCAAAAAGCAGCCGTTCTGGCCCCATACTTCCCCCCATGGCAACGCAGAACTAACGATCAGATCTGCCAAGCCATTCCATCATCCTGGAACCAAAAAATGGGGCTTTTGGGGAAAATCAAAATTGGGAGGGGGGGGGAGGGGTTTT
>CM054150.1:61807447-61877447 GCA_028751875.1 Rapana venosa
GATTGTGTTAATCCTGCTGCTGCTGCTGCTGCTGCTGCTGCTGATGATGATGATGATGATGATAACGGTGATAAGTAACTGATGATGACCATTGCAGGTGTGTTGTACGATATCTATGGCACATACAACGTCTGCTGTTACTTGTCAGGTAAGACCCATTCTCTTTTTGAAGGTAGAATAATATTGTTTCTACTCTTCACATGGTACTCTTGACAATAGCCGAGTGGTCAACACCGTTTAACTTCAAGCCCTCGAGTCCGTAAAGTCGTGGGTTTGAATTTCTGCAGCGGGGTCTGATGAATCATGGATGGGATTTTTTTGTTCCTTTTTACGATAACTCAGGTCAACTACAAGTGCAGACCTGCCAGTGCCTCAATTCCCTCTCTCGTGTTTATAGACAAGCAGAAGATCCAAGCATACACGTTTAAGATCCCTTAAGTGCATGTCAGGGTTCGGTGAGTTAGGAAAACAAAAACATACCCAGGTATGAATCCTGTATAAAAAAAAAGAATGAGCTATTTTAAAGTCGGAATAGAAGAAGACTCTGAAGAAGACTCAGAAGAAGAACAAGACTCAGAAGAAGAAGAAGACTCAGAAGAAGACTCAGAAGAAGACTCAGAAGAAGACTCAGAAGAAGAAGAAGAAGAAGAAGAAGAAGAAGAAGAAGCAGAAGAAGAAGAAGAAGAAGATGATGAAGAAGAAGAAGAGGAGGAGGAGGAGGAGGAGGAGGAGGAGGAGGAGGAGGAGAAGAAGAAGAAGAAGAAGAAGAAGAAGAAGAAGAAGAAGAAGAAGAAGAAAATGGAATTTGTATAGCGCTATATCTTGCACAGACAAATCAAAGGAGGAGGATGAACACAAGAGGAAGAAGAAGATTAGAAAAAGCGGAGGAGGAGGCTTAAGAAAAGAGGAGGAGGAGGAGGAGGAGAAGGGAAAATGAGGAAGAAGAGAAAAAAAGAGGGAGGAGGAGGAAGAGAGGAAAGAGCAGAGAAGGAGGAAGAAGAAGAAAAAGAGGAAGAGAAACAGAAGAAGAGGAAGAGGAGAAAGAGGAAGAAGAAGAAGAGGAGGAGGAGGAAAAGAAAAAGGAGAGGAGCGAAAGAGAAAGACGAGGAGAAAAACAGGAAGAGGAGGAGAGAAACAGGAAGAGGAGGAGAAAAAGAAGGAGAAAAGAGAAAGGAATTGGCGGAGGAAGAAGAAGAGGAGGAAAAGAGAAAGAGAAAGAAGAAAAGGATAGAAAGAGAAAAAAAATAAGAGCAGGAGAAAAAGAGAAGGATTAAGGGGGGAAAGGGAGGAGGAGGAGGAGGAGGAGGAGGAGGAGGAGGAGGAGGAGGAGGAAGAGGAGGAGAGGAGGAGGAGGAGGAGGAGGAAAGGGGAAGAAAACGAAACCTGACCAAACAGAAACAACGTAAAACAAAGACAATGAACGCGCGATTAAAAACAAAACAAAACACTAAAAAACCAAACAAAACCAGTAAACACACCAACACCCACTCAGTCCTAGTTTGGTTTTTCACAATGGTTTGTTTTCCCTTTATTGAACTGAATACATGTTGTCAAATCAACACCACCAAGAAAACGAGAGCATAAAGACAGCGGCATAGATTTGTCGGCAAAGCAAGTACAAATTCATAGAAGGCACATTTATTTTATATGAATATGTATATATATATATATACATATATATATATATATATATATATATATATATATATATATATATATATATATATATATATATATCTGTCCCGTAGTCTGACGACCGTGGGGGCACTCTCAAAGACTCAGCAACCAGTTCCCTCCATTCTTCTCTCTGTTCTGCCTTTCTCAGGGTTTTGTTGAGTTCTAGGCCTGTCCATTCACTGATGTTATCCTCCCAGCTCTTCCTTGGTCTGCCTCTTCTTCTTCCTCCTTGGACAGTGCCTTGCAAAACTGTCTTTGTAATTCCTTGGGATCTTGTGACATGCCCATACCACTTAAGTTTACGCTTTTTCACGATCGTTAGAAGGTTCTCATAGGGTCCAATGGTTTTGCTGGATTCTGTTATGCACGCTTTCGTTGCTTATGTGGTCTTTGTAGGAGATGCCAAGGAGTCTCCGAAAGCATCTCATCTCCACTGCCTGTACTCTTCTCTCCAAATCTGCAGTCAGGGTCCATGATTCACAGGCATACAGAAATATGGATATGACAAGGGAGCGCATTAGTCTGATCTTGGAGATAAGTGAGATATTCTTATCTCTCCAGATGGTGTTTAGTTTTGACAAAGCTGTTATTGTCTGTGCAGTCCTGCATACTACTTCTGGCTTGGATCCTGGTCGGATACAATGGCTCCCAGGTACTTGAAGCGGGGGGGGGGGGCCGTACAAGTTGGTAAACACCAACGTTCGAGAACGCTGCTTAAATTATCTGGGGGAGGGGGCAGATAGGGGTAAGGAGGATAAGAGAGTGGGCATGGTACCAATTTGAGCTGTGCCGTCCCCTGTAACAGAAAATTCCGGGGGCCGTCAAAACAAAAAGCACCCACCGCAGCAACTACCCCCCCACTACCTTCTTTTGGGCCTCATGAGGCTGGGATGATTGTAACAGCTCCTGGTAGCAGGTGTCCGCCACCTGCAAGGCATGGATGTTACACAGTTAGACGCTGCGAGACTGTAGCCGCACCCGGTACTACTGGGTTTGTGAAGCCGTTGAATGCGTGGAGGCTGTCCCTCAGCCACACACCACACGAGCATAGCGTGGTGGTGGTGTGGTGGTGGTGGTGGGTGGTTGTGTGGTAGATGGTGGTGGTGAGGGTGTGTGTGGAGTGTGAGTGTTGTGGGTTGTGGTGTGTAGTTGGTAGTGGTGGTGTGGGGTGGTGGTGATGGGTGGTTAGGTAGGGGTGTTTAGTGGTGGTGAAATGGGTGGCTATGGTTGGTGGAGAGTTTGGTGGTGGTTTGGTGTGTAGTGAAGTGGTGGTGGTGAGGGTGTGGTTTTGGTGGTGGAGAAGGTGGTGGAGTGTGGTGGTGATGGTAAGGATTTGTGATTAGTGGAGGTGGTGGTTGAGGAGGTGGTGGTGTAATGGAGGTGGTGAGGTGGTGTGGTGTGGTGGCGTGATGTGGTAGTGGTGTGTGGTGGTGGTGGTGTAGGGTGTTGGTGTGGTAGGTGTGGTGGTGGTGAGTGGTGGGTGGTGTAGGGTGGTGGTCAGTGGTTGTGGTGTGTGGGTGGTGGTGTGGTTAGGTTGGATGGGGTGGTGGTGGTGGTGGTGGTGTGGTAGGTGAGTAGTGGTGTGTGGTGGTGGTGGAGGTGTGGTGTCGGTGGTGTGGTGGTGTGGTGGTAGGTGTGTGTTGGTGTGGTGGGTGGTGGTGTGGGGTGTGGTGTGGTGGTGTGTGGTGGTGGTGTGGATGTGGTGTGGTGGTGTGTAAGTGGATGTGTGGTGTGGTGGTTGTGTGTGGTGGTGTGGTTGTGTGTGAGTGGTGGGTGGAAAGGTGTTGTGGTGGTGTGGTGGTGAGTGTGGTGGTAGGGTGGTGTGGAGTGGTGGTGGTGGTGGTGTGGTGGTGGTGGTGGTGTGGTGTGGTGGTCGGTAAAGGTGGTGTGGTGGTGGTGGTGTGTGGTGAATGGTGGTAGGTGGTGTGGTGGTGGTGGTAATGGTGGTGAAGGTGGAAGCGTGGAACATGAGGTGGGTTGCAGATGGAAGTAGTGAGGGAGTGATGGTGAAGTAGTCTGGTGTGGATTACGATCATGCGGTGGTGTTTAGACTGGTGTGGTAGGAGGCACGCTGATGTGGATATAGCTGATGTAACACTCAGGACCACACCACACCCCCACACACACCCCCCACACACTAACACACACACACACACACCACACAGAACACACACACACAAACCACGACACACCACACAACAGAACACACCAACAACCCTTCACCACATACACAAGCGGAGAACGTATAGATGAAATAGGAGTACTGAAACCAACTATGATGGATTATCGTAACTTATCCGTTTTCAAAAAGTACTATTTTAAGAAGTTCACCAGTTAAAACAATATTGCATCGAAAATTTCAATTAGAAACCGGACACTAACACAATTTCCAAAATAGTGCTAAAAATAACTCTTCTCTGTCCCACTAATTAGTACTTTTACAAACCCTTCCGATATCTTCAAGAGTCAAGTATCAATCCTAAAGCAAAATTCTTTGACAAAAATCCAACAACCTCTTTTAGCTAACATGTCCTAAAATGGGGAACTTCACAAAGTAGATTTTTGATAATCTGGCCTATCCTCTCCTTAAAAAAAGAAGAAAAAAAGGGCTTATTCTTGGCGTCTTTATAACAAAAGTGCGCACTACATAAGATACATATCCTTCCATACTTGAAGTATATAGCATCAGACGGATCCCTTCTGAAATAACTAAGGAAAGCAGGGGACATTCTACATCATTCCAAACAGCGTGTAAATAATTGAAAGGTCTCCTATCACACTCTGGCACACGAAGACTATGATCCATCTTTAACTGCTGAAAAAAAGCTTAACATGATACAGAGCTATTTTACTGCTTAGTACTTCTGGCTTGATTTTATCCACCAAGTACAGTTTGCAGATATTGTTTCTGTAGTATTGATTCTATAATCTGCATTACAGTCTCTCGAGCAACTCGTCTTAATCCCGACCTAGTATTAGGCAGCAATGCCTAATTAACTGGAAATTAATCTTTGTTAGGTACCATTATCGTCGTAAATTCTGAGAGACGTATCGAATGTTAGCATGTTCTGCTGGGTTCCATCTCACTGTGGTAGTTCATTTTATACTGTAAAATGGTTGACAAATCTGCCAATAAGAAGGCAGGGCAAAACAATGATATGCTATACAATCAGTTTAGATAATTTCCTCATTATCTCTTCATGAAGGTTTTGCTTTCTGCTTCAAAATGTTAGTTGTGAAACAAGTGAAAAAAAGAAACAGGGAAGAGGCTGAGTTATCCCACAAACTTGTTCAGCCTTCTGGGATTTTGAGAACAATTTCTTTGCACTCAGATACCGGCTTTCGAAAATCCTGTAGCGTAGAAAAATATTGTTTCTCTAATCACAGATTGGAGAATTCAATGCCTTTCGAGCAAAATTTGCCAAATATACAATTTGTATAAGCGATGAAAAATTTTCCAATGTTCATGTTCTGTATCAATATAAGGTTTAAAATATTTTTTTTGTTTTTTCCATCATATTCAAATAATCTCTGGCAGGAATTTATATACCAATCCAGAGTTATTATGTTGAGATAGTCCGTATGTTCTCTGTTGTCAGATCCACAAGTATTACTCTTTTTGTCAATTATGCTACATCGAATCTGACTTTTATGTCGTGTGTTCACAGCTGCCGTTTATCAATAGTTTCACAATTGTTTGTTTTTCCTCAGATCATTAGAGTACATTTTTTCAATTGTTCTTGCTTCTACCTTGTTATTTTTTGTATTTCCTTTGCAATAGTTTTTTGCACATATACAGCTGCCCAAACGTAGCTAGCAGGGAACACTCGAAGGTGCAAGAAGAGGGTCAAGAACCAGAACAAGTCATGATGGACAATCATCAGGAGAATGGAACAGGATAATGACTCGACACTAATTAGACGCAGTAGGAAGTAAGAGCCGAGGACTCGCGCGAGATGGATGGAGGAGTGGCTTAACCACATGAGCATTCGTCTTTCATGTCCCCCCACACCGAGCCAAAGGTCAGCTGAGTCTGATGTATGATAGAAGAATTATATAAAGTATCTGTGAAAGTCTATGTAAGAGGCATTCATGAACCAACACAACATCTGGTCTTTCTACTTAACCAGCCCTTATCTCACTATCTTATGTCTGCCCCGCCCCCCCCCCCTCCACCGAAACCCACCCCCTTCCACTGCCACCCTAGAAGCCATCCAATCGTCCTAATATCACTTTACATGAACAGATAACGTAATATTGAAACACACATACACAACAATCGCATACACAAATCAAAAAAGCATACGTGAATAACAACAACACAACACACACACTTAGAAATAAACAACACCCACACATAAATGAAAAAAAAGAAAAATCAAATAACACTACACACACGGACCCCATACACCACACCACAGCACAACACTACAAAGCACAAAACCAGACACCACACCACACAACCCCATCCACAACTACACACCCAAGACCACCACCAAACCCCCCACGACACCGCCTCGGACCACACCAACCAATCCCCTTGCCCGACTCGCCCCCAAAACCCCCCGCAAACCCCCACACCACACCACAAATACTAAACACACCACATACACGCACCACACACACAAACCCCACACACACACCACCACACATACACCACCCACACCCCTACCACCCACATACCGACCACCAACGATCCTACCAGCCCACTTGCAACCACCTCCACCCACCACCTAACCCCACCCCTACAAACACAAATCCACGCTACACCCCACTCCAACCACAGACCACACCCTACCACTAACCACGTCACTAGCGATCACCCTACCCCACCACCACCAACGCACCCAGCCCCCACCCTACCACACGAAATAGCACCACCTGACCCACTTACCCACCACCACCTCACCACCACCACCTATACACCACCCCCACCCACCCATACCTACCACCCCCCCCCCCCCCACCCCGACCACTACCACCATCCCTGACGACAACCTCCTCACCTGTTGGCGTTGTAGGTCAAGTCGGGTCAAGCGACCGTTCTAACGTACTGTTCTGTTGACCGACGAAAACGACGATGAGGACGAGGGCCAGACGAACAGAGACTGACAAATAGGACGAGGCCAGATCACAGCGGCACTAGCCAGTGGTTCTGGCCAGCAGGAGGGCCGTGGTAGCCCCCCCTCCTCCTGCCTCCTCCTTCCTCCTCCTCCTTCTCCTCCTCCCTCCATTACGTTCTCGGGCAGTTCAGCCTGACGCAAGTCTGTCCAGACAGACAGACAGACAGAACAGACAGACAGACAGTGTATACATGGAGAGTGTGAAAAAAGCGCTATATCTGACAACACAATCAGACACACACAAACACACAAAAACCCAATTCCTAATGCGCTTTCATTCATCCGCAGTCTTTCACATGCAGCCAGATATTACAATTAATTAATAGGTTTTCAACAAATCAAATATAAACACACACAACACACAAAGTAATCACCACGTAAAAGAACAACACACACACACACGACGAGCGCAGCGCGGCCCGCCGCGCCAGGCCACAATTAATAAGTTTTATTATTACAAATTAAAAAAATGTAATAAACACACCACCACCACACACTACCAGAACCCGACCCCTACCACCCGTCCACAACCACCACACACTACCACCCGCCAATACCCCCACCACCGATTGATACAACCCCTAAACCACCCCCTCATGATGGGATTTTTTGTTATAGATTGTTATCTTGTCATGTAGATGTGGATTGTTGTTATTATTGTATCCTATTTATAAATAATCATTATCATGTCTATTTGACTAATCTTTGCTGTATTCTGTTAGTTATTGTGTGAATATATTATTTTTAAGCGCTTTTTGAAGAGTATGAGCGCCAGCAAAAAGAATCACAAGGACCGTTTGCCGGGAGGCTTGGGTGCTGAGGAGGAGGATGGAGGTCATTGAAGGCCTAGTATTTTCTCTCTAAACGTTTTGTTCCTGTAAGCCTTTATTATTATCTAAGTATAATCGAGAAAGAAAGGATGATAAATAGGTGATGTAATTTGTTTGCCCTGACGTTTTAAAGATTTTTCTTTTTCTTAATTATTAAAAAAAAAAACATTCTTTATATAAGTGTGGTGTTGTGTGTGTGGTGTGTGTGTGTGTGTGTGAGGTGAGAGCTGGAGCGACGCACGCGCGCAGCAGGTGAGTATGATATGTGTGGCGTGTGGTAAGTATATGGTGTGTAATTTGTATTTTTTCAATTGTATTAACTTATCGATTTCCCTTTTTTAATATTAACCTGGTTTAATTTAATGGTAAAGGATGCAATAACGTAGTATTTTCAGTATAATAAACCCATTAAGAAATCTGTTTCTTAGAGATAGATGGCTATTGATGAAAAAAAGCAAATGCAATTGCTTATTCGAAATGTCCCATCTAGAAATAAAAATTTGACTTTGACTTCACGACACGCACCAAAACACACGACTACAACCACACAACCACACACGACACACACACACAAGAACACACACCACACACACCCACACACAAACACACTCACAAATGTTGTACACTCCGGCAGGGTGATTGGGGAGGGAGGGTGGAGTAGGTTGTTGAGGGCAAGGGACGCAGAAATGAGTGAAACAAGAGGGAAGCGCATGCTTAGGATTGAAATAAATGTTGTCTTTATTAAGGCTGGATTTAAGTAATCATCATAAGAAGATCTATTGGCTATGAGAGAGAAGTGAGGTCATTGTCCAGATTCAGTGTTTCGGGTTCTATTCGTTCAATCAATCAAAGCGGATGGGGAGGGACAGCCAAATGGTGGAACATTGCGGTCCGCAATCTTTGCGATCGAACTCTGGTTCGAATCCCGCTCAAAGACAAAGGACAACAATCTTGGGAGGTTAGAAGTGAGGCTTGTTGCCGTAGCGGGTTATCGCTCGTAACTCGATATTGACACCCGGTTTCGAAATCTCGTTTCATGAGGATTTACCTCTGGTAGGTATAAGTCAGTGCCGGATTCCACTCCACCTTATAAAAAGAAGTCATTAGATAGAACCTGGGTAACCGAGGTCCCCCGTGGTCCGACGGATGTAAATACGTTTTTATTGCGCATAATTTTTAAAAATATCCTGTTCGCCTTTTCGAAAGAGTCACGGACTATTTTGTAACCAGGTGGGAAGGGATGACAAAATTACAAAAAAACCAGCGTACTACAAAGAGGACTGGATGTAAAGAACAAAAAAAAACAAACAAACCGTACAGAGTGGTTTTATTCCATTACCTTGAGCGCTTTGATTAGTTGCTTACAAGATTCAGAGCTATAAAAAAATTCCATACATTATTATTATTATATTATTTTATTTTATTTTTTTATAATTTATATATGTAAAGTGAGTTCCATAAACGTGGCTATAATAACAAAACATGTGATTTATTGGAGTATCAGGGCATTGCCATGTTGAACCATTTTGTGTTTTGATTAATCAGTAGTTAATATATAGATATGTGAGATGTGTGTGTTTTTGATTCCACAATATCCTCGCCTCCAACTGTAGCCTTCCCATAGTGAATGGTCAACATGCTTAACACATAAAACCTATGTCATTGTCATTCTCTCTCTCTCACACAGTCCTCGATGACTCCTCACATTCTCTCATCCAATCTCTTCATCTCTCTCAACTCAAGAATCATCGCCGTGCTCTCACAATTCCGAGTCCGACTACCTATCTATCTCTCCTCATCTCTCTTCTCATGGTGGGAACAGATAACATCCTCATGGGAGGGGAACAGATAACCAAATTACAAAAAAACCGCAACACATTTGGGGACTGTATGTTAAAAAAAAAAAAAAGCACTTAATTTCTTATTCATTATCCGCGATATAAAAATCAATCAATAAAAAAATAAAAATAAAATAGAAAAAAAAATGTGTGTGTGTGTGTGTAGTGTGTGATGTGTGTGTGTGTTGTGGTGTGGTGTGTGTTGAGTGTGTGTGTTGTGTGTGTGTTGTTTGTTGTGTGTGTGTTGTTATGTGGGAAGAGGACTTTACAAAGTTTGGGGAAAGAGGACAAGGAAAATTATAGCAGAAACCAATGTTGCAAGCTTCATCAAAGGCACAGCCATAACTCAAGCTTCTCAATACAAACATCATGGATACCTCTTCGTCTTCGTCGAAGCGCTCAAACAGCAACGACAGTTGTCCTGTCCTACAGAGCGGGACATTTACTTTTCGCTGCCGTTTAAGAGAAGCGCCTGCCAAGAAGTCGGGCCCAGCGTCAGTCCCACATGCTATCGATTTGTTTTTTATGACAAGATTCTGCCCTATAATGAGAGAGGCTTGTTATCATTGAATCTTAAAAAAAAAAACCAGCAGGAGAATGGCCAAGACGGCAGCAAATAGACAAGCAGAGCGGTGAAAGGAAGAAAAAGGCAGGGAGGGATGGAAAAGAGGTGAATCCTAGCACCAGAATTTTCCACAAAGGGGTGGATATGCTATTGATACCTGACAGGTCTCCGGCAACCCCCGCCCAGCGTCAACCATCGTGGCTACACACGATCAGTATCTCCAACCTATGCGTCACAGGTTTTTCGTGATGTCAAACCTTGGTGTGGGTGTTGGTGGTTTGGTTTTATAATTTGTGTGACCTGACGTATTGAACAAGTATTGTCGTGTGAGGTAATCAGGTCTACAGTACAGGTATAGCATCAGTTCCTTTGTCCAACTGTAGAAGTAGATTAGGAGAAAGTTTTTCTGGACAGCACAAACTCTCTAGTGGAAAAAAATTCATCACCCCAGAACACCTGCCAGGTCTTGCAACTATCAAATTTATGGCGTAAAGCGCGATTGCAAGTATCTTCCACTGATGCAACTTCCAAGACTTGTCACACTCTCAATCTTACAACGTTAGACTACTGTATTTTCACATTTGGTCTGGCCTTCTTACCATCAAGTCATCATCCCATCCACTTCACTTCAGATGCATACAAAACTCTGCAGCTCGACTGGTCCTACGAAAGAAAAAATCTCAACACATCACTACACTCACTCCCTCTTTCTGCGATCTCTGTCACTGGCTGCCTGTCTCACAAAGACGAAGTAAAAGATCAATACCCTTCTGTTTTCAAATTTCTCCCACAAATCGCACAACTTATCTTTGAAAACTGTCTTCACCTGTAACACTACCAATCCAGTTCCCTTCGTTCATAGAGGCCGGTGCAGATACTTTGTGCTTGTCGAACACCACAGATTCAAACAAACCACAGTTGGCCGTTAATCTTTCTCTGTTTCTTGTCCATTCCACCACCTGGATTGACCTCCCCTTTTAACATCGCCAAAAGCCTTCATTTGATACCTTCAAATTCAACTCCCAAAAGGGCACTTTAATTCCTACCTGACACTTTCCCCTCATGATCTGGTCCTAACTTTTTTCAACAGAATCCTTCAACTCCTTCATCACCAAATCACCACCTATAGCATGAAATCATTAATATAGTTTATTGATGAAAGTTGCATGTGTGTAAATGCTTAGTGCAAGCGCTGACTCTCGATTATTGTTTGTTTTTAACAAGACTCACGCTATATGAAATTTCCATACATTAGTAATAGTAGTAGTTAGTAGTAGTAGTAGTACATTATTATTATTATTGATAGTAGATATAAGTTAGTGAGTAGTAGTAGTAGTATTACAACTGTCAACAAGGGCTGAGGTCGTTATATTATTAGTAGTGAGTAGTAGTATAGTAGTAAATTAGTATTAAATAATCATTTAAAGTTTGAAGAATAATGGAATAAAGCACTCATGGCACTTTTTATCAACCAGTCCCCGTGTGTATCAGATTTTAGTTGTCAGATATGTGTCATCCGGCGTCCCACCGGCAACACAATGGCCTACTCTTTTCCGAAAAGCGAAACGGGTTTTAACGAGTGTGCGCAAGATGTTCTTGACGTGCGTGTCTTAGGCGTACTTTCCTCGGGTACCCGTCGGTTTATTTTATTCGCTCCGGGGATGCTTGAAGAACTTTTAGGGGGAGAGTGGAGTCGGCACTGATTTTAACTCCATAGAAAAATCCTCTTGACCGAGATTGGAACCCGGGTCAGCCAATACGAATACATCCTCTACATCCCTCTTACCACCAGGCGACCCTCCCGTCCCGTATTTATGGATACTTGTGCAATATCTGCTAAAGCACAAGGGCAGTCATGTTAGTTTGGGGGTTGCTTTTTGTGTTGATGTTGTTGTTATGTTGTTGTTTTGGGTGGAGTTTTTGTTGTTTGCGGATTATGTTCTTCTGTTGTTTGGTGATTTGTTTTTTGGGTATTATTTTTATATGGGGGGGTGGGGTTGAGGGGGGTTGTTCCACTGAGGGCCTCTGGCTAGAACACTCGAGGTTCACAATGGGGAGATATGCGAAGATGATAGCGTAACAGCGAAACCGTTTTTTATATTTATAAAAAATAAGCCCATCAATGGAAGGTAGCCGCATCTCCGACTTCAGGGATGTATCTGGCTATGTTTGTAAATTCCGTAACCGCCGAACGCTGACATGAATAACGTTATCTTTACCTACGGGCATTAACTGTCTTTCTGCGTGCGTATGTACCACGAAAGAAAAGAAATTAAGGCACAGGCAGGTCTGCACTATGAATCTGAACCTGGAGAACTGTAACAATACCCCCTAACCCTTACTTTTATTCAGATAATGGACGATGCCGATTAATTCGAACCAATGCCCACGACTTTAAGAGACCCATGGGGTTGAAGTGGAAGGTTCTTAACCCACATCGGCCATAGCGGAAGCGGCCGTGTTCATGATGTATAGGAAAGAATCTACACACCAGGATTCACTCTCTCAAAGATAATAATGTATCATATTAATTTTTATATATACAATCTAGCTAATCTATTTGATATCTATCTTCACTACATTTCATAACTGGTATTCTTATTTTTAAAGGCATTT
This sequence comes from Rapana venosa, assembly GCA_028751875.1. Classification (NCBI taxonomy): domain Eukaryota; kingdom Metazoa; phylum Mollusca; class Gastropoda; order Neogastropoda; family Muricidae; genus Rapana; species Rapana venosa. The sequence goes on from CM054150.1 coordinate 61,820,097, forward strand.
CTTTGGTTTAGTTTTTCCTTGCAAACTAACTTACCATTTCTTCTGCACTGCTTAACTGAGAAGTGGGTGGGGAGTGTTTCTCTCGATTTCTTATCTTTCTCACCTCTTTCTCTCGTCTCTTTCTTTCCTCTCGTCTCCACCACTCTCTCTCTCTCTCAGACACACAGCATTTCTTCTCTTCTCACTCTTCCGGGACTCTATTCTCCTCTTTTTTCTTCTTCACTATCCTTTCTTCTTTCTTTCTGTCTTTCTTATTTTCTTTCTTTCTCTCTTTCTCTTCATTCCTTTCTTCTGGTCATTCTTTCTTTCCTTGCTTGCTATTTTTTTCCTCTAAAAAAATCAGCTATAAAACTTTTCTTTTTTCTTTCATTTCCGAATATCAAGGATTTGTCATACTTGGAATCCAACCCAAATCCTGTTGTTTATTTATAGCCCCCAGGGCCGGACCACAGAGGCCGTATCAGGGGCTGCCACCCAAAAACACCCTCTCAAACTGTGAAATCCCAGCAGTCTAGATTTACAAAAACAACGCGCAATCTATGTAGTACCGATGAAAACACGGGTACGAACCCCCCCTCTACCTAGTCCCTACCTTGTAGCCACGGCCTGGCCAACTCTAAGGTCGGGCAGCCGCGTTGTGGAAAACCCACATCGACTAGGACAGAGTAGTATGCGGGTGGCAAAGAAAATGAAGACGTGTCCTAGGAGACACATACCTAAGACACCGTACCTATCTACTACTTTCCTCCAGTACTATGAAGTTTAATTTATTTTATTATTTATGTTATATTGGTTTTTTTTTTATTATCGAGAGGGATGTATGGAATGAGCCACCACTCATGTGCTTTTTTTTTTTACATCCCAGATCCCGCGTGTGTATGACGTTTTTGTAAAATATTGTCATCCGTTCCCTGACCAAGGCAACACCCAATGGGCCTTACTCATTCTTACGAAAATCACACACCCACCTCACACACACACCACCTACATCACACACACAAATGGAGAACAAAGGAAAAGAAGACCTACACACACCCTACACACACACCTACCATCAAAATTCCACAAGACACTAACACACACACCTGACCAACTCACCTACACACGAAACACACCTACACACGACAATGACAAAACACGTACTCAACACAACCTACACACCACACACACACACCCCTACAACACACCTACACACGACACACATCCTACAACACAACACACACGACAAAACAAACACCTACACAACACTACACACACACACAACACACACACCTACACACACCCTACACCCACGCTACCACACCCCGACGTCTACACACACAATACACTTCCACACTACACACCACCTACACACACACCTATACACACACAACACCTACAACACACACCTACACACAAACAAGCACCTACACACACACACCTACACACACACACATACCTACACACAAACGACCTACACACACACCTACACAACAACAGTCACACCTACACACACACATAAAAAAATGCACAGAAAACACACACACATGATAAAACTAAATTAAGAAAAGGCCACACACAAATGCCTACATACACACACATCTTACACACACACACACCTACACACACACCCCCCAACACACACACAAACTACAACCCCCCCCACACAACATGAATAAAAACAAAAGACTAACAAACACCTACACACAACACAACAAACCTATACACACACACACATACATACACACAAACCACAACACCCACCTACACAGCACACACGCACACACAAGACACACCCTCCACACACCCACCTCCATACACCTACACACACAACAACTACACCACATCCTACTCAACACATCTACAAAACAAAACAACACACGACACACAACACGACACCATACACACACACAGGCAACACACACACAACACACACACACACACACACATCCACACCACACACACACAGCCGACCTAAGATCTTCTTGGCTTTGTCCCTCAAGTATTGGCTTGCAGAGCATACGGCGGTTTTCCGAATCAGGAGGGGGAAAAACCAGTGACGGAAATGTCTTCCCACGTCCACTGCGGTTTACATTCCCCCATCTGCCCCTGGCCTTAACCCCCCCAACCGTCGCTGGCCGACTACCTGTCATTGGTGTTGGGAAAAATGAGTGGATTGAGTGGAGAGAGCATGGATGAGTGAATGAAGAGGATGAGTGGACGGATGATATGAGTGGAATGAGTGCATGGATGATGGAAAGAGCGGATGGAGTGCACGGATTATTGAAATAGAGTGGATGAGTGCATTGTATGAGTGAATGAGTGAAATGGATGAATGAATGAGTGGATGAGTGCATGGATGAGTGAATGAGAGGATGAAGTGCATGGGATGAGTGAATTGAGTGGATGAGTGCATGGATGAATGACTGAGTTGGATGAGTATGCATGATTGGATGAGTGCACAGAGTGGGATAGTCAAAGAAGGATTAGTGCGTGGATGAGTGCAATTGATGGATTAATGAGTGGATGAGTGCATGATGGATGAATGAGTGGATGAGTCCATGGATGAGTGTATGAGTGGATGAGTGCATGGATGAAGAATGATGGGTGTAGTGCATGGACTAAATGAATTGGTGGTATGAGTAGCATGGAGTGAATGAGGATTGGAGTGCCATTGATTAGTGAATGAGTGTGAAAGTGCATGATAATGAATGTATGCATGGAAGGATGGATGAATGCATGGATGAAAATAAATGATGCTATGGAAGGATGGATGGATGGATGGTATTGGATGAGATGGATGTGATAGATGGATAGAATGGATGAATGAATGATTGAAAAATGAATGAATGAAGAATGAATGAATGATGAATGCTGGAATGAATTAAGCGAATGGGATAAGTGCACGGATGTAATGGATGAATGAGTTGCATGGATGGAGAGGTTGGATGGATGGATGGATGGATGGATGGAATGAATGAATGAAGAATGAATGAATGATTGAATGAAGCCAAAATACTAAGAAGATTCAGCAGGAGGGCCGGGGGGGGGGGGGGTGGGGGGGGGGGGGGGGGGCTTCTTCATGTATACGGGCCAATATGGCACTTTTTGTGAATAAATCTATTCAAGTTCGAGTTCTCCTGTCTCCCTCTTACACCATTCACTTTTATTGATTTACTCATATAGTTGTTGTGTAATTTTGATGAAGAACATATTCAATACACCTTTTATATTTTTCAATATTATTTTGGGCTTGTTGAACTGAATCTTGAGTTCCAGTGAATGTCCTCATTTCCCAATATGTTATTTGTTACATGAAACAACTATGTGTACCATTTACATATAGGTGTTCATTTTTATGACTTTATAAAGTTTGGCTTTTTTGGTTTTTGTCTCTCCTCCAGTCTTCTTTCATTGATTTTTTTTTTTGGTTGATGTTTTTTTTCTTTTTGTTATGTTGTTTAGTTGTTGGTTTTTTTGGGGCAGGAGTGGTGGGCGGTTTGTTCCTTTTCTTCTTTGTCTTTTTGTCGTCTGTTGGTTTTTTAAAAAGTCCCCCCACCACCGCCCACCGCGCTTTCTGATTCTACTGTTTGAGTAGTATGAGTATTGGTTACCTGTTATTAAGATATAAGCGCTTTGATTTGTTACTTTACATAGGTTTCGAGCGGTTCTAAATAAATTCCATACATTGATTATTATTATTATAATTATTATTATTTATTTTTTTTTTTATTTTTTTTTTTTTTTTTTTTTTTTTTTTGAATGAAGTACGTTGGATGGATGAAAGGATGAATGAATTGGTGGAATGAAGAGAAGAGTGCATGGATGCACGTGTTGGATGCAAATGGATGGTTGGCTGGTATGGACTGGATGGAATGGATGGATGATGATGGATGAAAGCGACGGACGGACGGACGAATCGAGTCGATGGATAGATGGGATGATAAAAGACTTAATGATTGAAAATGGAATGATGGATGGATGGATGGATGGATAAATGACTTAAAGAATGAATCGAATGAAGAATGAATAGATGGATAGACGAATGGATGGATAGGAATGATTACATGACGGATGGGTGGGGAATAGAATGAATGAACGAAGTGTAAAAGAATGACCGGGAAAGGAAAGGCAAGGATGGATGGAATAGATGGAAGAATGGATGGATGGATGGTTTGAAAGAAAAGACCACAAGTGGACGGAAGAAGGAAATGAAGGCATGAAGGAAAAAGAAATAAAGAAAGGATAGAAAAGACTGAGGAAGAGAAGTAAGGGGGGAAAAAAAGGAAAGAGGGAGGAAGAAAGAATGTAAGAAAATACGGACAAAAATGAATGAAAACGAATGACGAAATAAAAGAAGGAGAGGGAGGAAGGGAGAGGCAGATTGAAAAAGGTAAGGACAACCTGATAAATAAAACGAATGAATAAACAGAGAAAGGACAGGAAGGACGTAATGGCAGAAGGGGTGAAATTAAAGAAGTGAAAAAAGCCGACCTACGGTCGCTTAAAGGAGACCACATGAGTCCACAAACCATCAAAGCGCACACTGCAAAACCCATGTGTTCCTGTCTGCAAATATCATAAGCAAGCGGTGGATCGTGAGTGCTAGAAGAATAAACGCGCAGTCTGAGAAATGGCAAAAAGTCCGGTCGGAGAGTGTTGGGCGGTGGGTTCGTATCCCGTCTGGGCCCGAAATCTTTATCCCCCATCCAATCAAATCAGCACCGTGAGTGATGGTCTGGGCGCAGTCTTTATCGGATGAGAACAATAAACCGAGGTCCCGCTTGTGAATACAGAAAATTTATGCAGTGCTGTCGACACGTAAAAGAAACCCACGGCAACCAGAGAGTTGTCCCTGTGGCAAAATTCTTAGAAAAGAGCCACCTCAAAGGGAAAAGACATACAGGTTGCAGTACAAAAAAAAAGAAAAAAAAAAGGGGGCGCCTGCTCTATGTGTGCGACGTGCTCTACCCTAAGGGGAGAGCAGACCCAAATTGCACGCAGAGAAATCGCGTGACTTAAAGTGGAATTAAAATTTAAAAAAAAAAAAAAATATGGGTGTTTTTTTCCCTCTGAGTGATCTTTATATCTACAATATAATTACTTGCCGACATTTTTACCAGGGACAACCTTTGTTGGCAGCGTGGGGTTCTTTTACGTATGTTAAAATGTGCAGCACGCGGACCAATATCCGTTATTCGACCGTTCATCCGAAAAGACTAGCGCCTGGAACCCACCCCAACTCAAGGTTAGATGGGAAAGTTGGGTTTAAAAAAGGGCTGAGTCCCGTTACCTGTCGCTTTTTTTAAAGTGATGGGGTTACCCTCTTAGACTCTAGGAGACACTAGATGCCCTCCCCTGTGGGGATGGTGCGGGGGGGTGGGGGGGGGGGGCTAAGTCAGTATAAATGATTCCCCCTGCCGCATCACTCCCACCTTCTGGAAATACTGATGCTTAGGATTTCCCTCTTTTCATATCGCACTACTCTTTGTTTGCGAGGAGAGGAATGGGCGCCGCCCAAGCTCGTAACTATAGCAGGGGCCCTAGAGAGAAGTGGAGGTCATCTGACGCCATCGCTCCCCTACAGAAACTACCTATAGGTTATGGGACTGATCTTAAAACCTTTTTATGTACCTTTGTGTTTCTGTCTTTGCTCCTTTTCCTTCCTGTGCACTTCCTTCAAGTCTATAGTCCCTGTCCCGCGATTTTTCTGGCCATTCACCTGCCGTTGTATTTTTTTGGTTTTTTCTAGAAAGACTTTCAAAGAATACATCATTTTCTCCCTCAGCCACGCGGAAGTAGGGTTGCGCATGGCCTGAATTGTCAGGCGCTATCACAGACTCCACGGCAGCCCTACGTATTTATCGTGCTCTTAAATGACAGACCTTGGTATGTCTGAGCAACATATTCTCCTAGGGGGCCCTCGGCATAAAATGGAGGTCGTCGCCCAATCTTCCTCTCCCTCTCAATGAGCCTTTTACCTTCCCATGACCCTATAAGAGGGGCAAGGTACCACATTTAACAGCTGGGAAAACGTGGAGAGAGCTTACTGAACCGAAGGCCGCGCAACAACTGTCAAGGGGGGGGGCGGGGGGGGGGGGGGGGGGGCCGTACAAGTTGGTAAACACCAACGTTCGAGAACGCTGCTTAAATTATCTGGGGGAGGGGGCAGATAGGGGTAAGGAGGATAAGAGAGTGGGCATGGTACCAATTTGAGCTGTGCCGTCCCCTGTAACAGAAAATTCCGGGGGCCGTCAAAACAAAAAGCACCCACCGCAGCAACTACCCCCCCACTACCTTCTTTTGGGCCTCATGAGGCTGGGATGATTGTAACAGCTCCTGGTAGCAGGTGTCCGCCACCTGCAAGGCATGGATGTTACACAGTTAGACGCTGCGAGACTGTAGCCGCACCCGGTACTACTGGGTTTGTGAAGCCGTTGAATGCGTGGAGGCTGTCCCTCAGCCACACACCACACGAGCATAGCGTGGTGGTGGTGTGGTGGTGGTGGTGGGTGGTTGTGTGGTAGATGGTGGTGGTGAGGGTGTGTGTGGAGTGTGAGTGTTGTGGGTTGTGGTGTGTAGTTGGTAGTGGTGGTGTGGGGTGGTGGTGATGGGTGGTTAGGTAGGGGTGTTTAGTGGTGGTGAAATGGGTGGCTATGGTTGGTGGAGAGTTTGGTGGTGGTTTGGTGTGTAGTGAAGTGGTGGTGGTGAGGGTGTGGTTTTGGTGGTGGAGAAGGTGGTGGAGTGTGGTGGTGATGGTAAGGATTTGTGATTAGTGGAGGTGGTGGTTGAGGAGGTGGTGGTGTAATGGAGGTGGTGAGGTGGTGTGGTGTGGTGGCGTGATGTGGTAGTGGTGTGTGGTGGTGGTGGTGTAGGGTGTTGGTGTGGTAGGTGTGGTGGTGGTGAGTGGTGGGTGGTGTAGGGTGGTGGTCAGTGGTTGTGGTGTGTGGGTGGTGGTGTGGTTAGGTTGGATGGGGTGGTGGTGGTGGTGGTGGTGTGGTAGGTGAGTAGTGGTGTGTGGTGGTGGTGGAGGTGTGGTGTCGGTGGTGTGGTGGTGTGGTGGTAGGTGTGTGTTGGTGTGGTGGGTGGTGGTGTGGGGTGTGGTGTGGTGGTGTGTGGTGGTGGTGTGGATGTGGTGTGGTGGTGTGTAAGTGGATGTGTGGTGTGGTGGTTGTGTGTGGTGGTGTGGTTGTGTGTGAGTGGTGGGTGGAAAGGTGTTGTGGTGGTGTGGTGGTGAGTGTGGTGGTAGGGTGGTGTGGAGTGGTGGTGGTGGTGGTGTGGTGGTGGTGGTGGTGTGGTGTGGTGGTCGGTAAAGGTGGTGTGGTGGTGGTGGTGTGTGGTGAATGGTGGTAGGTGGTGTGGTGGTGGTGGTAATGGTGGTGAAGGTGGAAGCGTGGAACATGAGGTGGGTTGCAGATGGAAGTAGTGAGGGAGTGATGGTGAAGTAGTCTGGTGTGGATTACGATCATGCGGTGGTGTTTAGACTGGTGTGGTAGGAGGCACGCTGATGTGGATATAGCTGATGTAACACTCAGGACCACACCACACCCCCACACACACCCCCCACACACTAACACACACACACACACACCACACAGAACACACACACACAAACCACGACACACCACACAACAGAACACACCAACAACCCTTCACCACATACACAAGCGGAGAACGTATAGATGAAATAGGAGTACTGAAACCAACTATGATGGATTATCGTAACTTATCCGTTTTCAAAAAGTACTATTTTAAGAAGTTCACCAGTTAAAACAATATTGCATCGAAAATTTCAATTAGAAACCGGACACTAACACAATTTCCAAAATAGTGCTAAAAATAACTCTTCTCTGTCCCACTAATTAGTACTTTTACAAACCCTTCCGATATCTTCAAGAGTCAAGTATCAATCCTAAAGCAAAATTCTTTGACAAAAATCCAACAACCTCTTTTAGCTAACATGTCCTAAAATGGGGAACTTCACAAAGTAGATTTTTGATAATCTGGCCTATCCTCTCCTTAAAAAAAGAAGAAAAAAAGGGCTTATTCTTGGCGTCTTTATAACAAAAGTGCGCACTACATAAGATACATATCCTTCCATACTTGAAGTATATAGCATCAGACGGATCCCTTCTGAAATAACTAAGGAAAGCAGGGGACATTCTACATCATTCCAAACAGCGTGTAAATAATTGAAAGGTCTCCTATCACACTCTGGCACACGAAGACTATGATCCATCTTTAACTGCTGAAAAAAAGCTTAACATGATACAGAGCTATTTTACTGCTTAGTACTTCTGGCTTGATTTTATCCACCAAGTACAGTTTGCAGATATTGTTTCTGTAGTATTGATTCTATAATCTGCATTACAGTCTCTCGAGCAACTCGTCTTAATCCCGACCTAGTATTAGGCAGCAATGCCTAATTAACTGGAAATTAATCTTTGTTAGGTACCATTATCGTCGTAAATTCTGAGAGACGTATCGAATGTTAGCATGTTCTGCTGGGTTCCATCTCACTGTGGTAGTTCATTTTATACTGTAAAATGGTTGACAAATCTGCCAATAAGAAGGCAGGGCAAAACAATGATATGCTATACAATCAGTTTAGATAATTTCCTCATTATCTCTTCATGAAGGTTTTGCTTTCTGCTTCAAAATGTTAGTTGTGAAACAAGTGAAAAAAAGAAACAGGGAAGAGGCTGAGTTATCCCACAAACTTGTTCAGCCTTCTGGGATTTTGAGAACAATTTCTTTGCACTCAGATACCGGCTTTCGAAAATCCTGTAGCGTAGAAAAATATTGTTTCTCTAATCACAGATTGGAGAATTCAATGCCTTTCGAGCAAAATTTGCCAAATATACAATTTGTATAAGCGATGAAAAATTTTCCAATGTTCATGTTCTGTATCAATATAAGGTTTAAAATATTTTTTTTGTTTTTTCCATCATATTCAAATAATCTCTGGCAGGAATTTATATACCAATCCAGAGTTATTATGTTGAGATAGTCCGTATGTTCTCTGTTGTCAGATCCACAAGTATTACTCTTTTTGTCAATTATGCTACATCGAATCTGACTTTTATGTCGTGTGTTCACAGCTGCCGTTTATCAATAGTTTCACAATTGTTTGTTTTTCCTCAGATCATTAGAGTACATTTTTTCAATTGTTCTTGCTTCTACCTTGTTATTTTTTGTATTTCCTTTGCAATAGTTTTTTGCACATATACAGCTGCCCAAACGTAGCTAGCAGGGAACACTCGAAGGTGCAAGAAGAGGGTCAAGAACCAGAACAAGTCATGATGGACAATCATCAGGAGAATGGAACAGGATAATGACTCGACACTAATTAGACGCAGTAGGAAGTAAGAGCCGAGGACTCGCGCGAGATGGATGGAGGAGTGGCTTAACCACATGAGCATTCGTCTTTCATGTCCCCCCACACCGAGCCAAAGGTCAGCTGAGTCTGATGTATGATAGAAGAATTATATAAAGTATCTGTGAAAGTCTATGTAAGAGGCATTCATGAACCAACACAACATCTGGTCTTTCTACTTAACCAGCCCTTATCTCACTATCTTATGTCTGCCCCGCCCCCCCCCCCTCCACCGAAACCCACCCCCTTCCACTGCCACCCTAGAAGCCATCCAATCGTCCTAATATCACTTTACATGAACAGATAACGTAATATTGAAACACACATACACAACAATCGCATACACAAATCAAAAAAGCATACGTGAATAACAACAACACAACACACACACTTAGAAATAAACAACACCCACACATAAATGAAAAAAAAGAAAAATCAAATAACACTACACACACGGACCCCATACACCACACCACAGCACAACACTACAAAGCACAAAACCAGACACCACACCACACAACCCCATCCACAACTACACACCCAAGACCACCACCAAACCCCCCACGACACCGCCTCGGACCACACCAACCAATCCCCTTGCCCGACTCGCCCCCAAAACCCCCCGCAAACCCCCACACCACACCACAAATACTAAACACACCACATACACGCACCACACACACAAACCCCACACACACACCACCACACATACACCACCCACACCCCTACCACCCACATACCGACCACCAACGATCCTACCAGCCCACTTGCAACCACCTCCACCCACCACCTAACCCCACCCCTACAAACACAAATCCACGCTACACCCCACTCCAACCACAGACCACACCCTACCACTAACCACGTCACTAGCGATCACCCTACCCCACCACCACCAACGCACCCAGCCCCCACCCTACCACACGAAATAGCACCACCTGACCCACTTACCCACCACCACCTCACCACCACCACCTATACACCACCCCCACCCACCCATACCTACCACCCCCCCCCCCCCCACCCCGACCACTACCACCATCCCTGACGACAACCTCCTCACCTGTTGGCGTTGTAGGTCAAGTCGGGTCAAGCGACCGTTCTAACGTACTGTTCTGTTGACCGACGAAAACGACGATGAGGACGAGGGCCAGACGAACAGAGACTGACAAATAGGACGAGGCCAGATCACAGCGGCACTAGCCAGTGGTTCTGGCCAGCAGGAGGGCCGTGGTAGCCCCCCCTCCTCCTGCCTCCTCCTTCCTCCTCCTCCTTCTCCTCCTCCCTCCATTACGTTCTCGGGCAGTTCAGCCTGACGCAAGTCTGTCCAGACAGACAGACAGACAGAACAGACAGACAGACAGTGTATACATGGAGAGTGTGAAAAAAGCGCTATATCTGACAACACAATCAGACACACACAAACACACAAAAACCCAATTCCTAATGCGCTTTCATTCATCCGCAGTCTTTCACATGCAGCCAGATATTACAATTAATTAATAGGTTTTCAACAAATCAAATATAAACACACACAACACACAAAGTAATCACCACGTAAAAGAACAACACACACACACACGACGAGCGCAGCGCGGCCCGCCGCGCCAGGCCACAATTAATAAGTTTTATTATTACAAATTAAAAAAATGTAATAAACACACCACCACCACACACTACCAGAACCCGACCCCTACCACCCGTCCACAACCACCACACACTACCACCCGCCAATACCCCCACCACCGATTGATACAACCCCTAAACCACCCCCTCATGATGGGATTTTTTGTTATAGATTGTTATCTTGTCATGTAGATGTGGATTGTTGTTATTATTGTATCCTATTTATAAATAATCATTATCATGTCTATTTGACTAATCTTTGCTGTATTCTGTTAGTTATTGTGTGAATATATTATTTTTAAGCGCTTTTTGAAGAGTATGAGCGCCAGCAAAAAGAATCACAAGGACCGTTTGCCGGGAGGCTTGGGTGCTGAGGAGGAGGATGGAGGTCATTGAAGGCCTAGTATTTTCTCTCTAAACGTTTTGTTCCTGTAAGCCTTTATTATTATCTAAGTATAATCGAGAAAGAAAGGATGATAAATAGGTGATGTAATTTGTTTGCCCTGACGTTTTAAAGATTTTTCTTTTTCTTAATTATTAAAAAAAAAAACATTCTTTATATAAGTGTGGTGTTGTGTGTGTGGTGTGTGTGTGTGTGTGTGAGGTGAGAGCTGGAGCGACGCACGCGCGCAGCAGGTGAGTATGATATGTGTGGCGTGTGGTAAGTATATGGTGTGTAATTTGTATTTTTTCAATTGTATTAACTTATCGATTTCCCTTTTTTAATATTAACCTGGTTTAATTTAATGGTAAAGGATGCAATAACGTAGTATTTTCAGTATAATAAACCCATTAAGAAATCTGTTTCTTAGAGATAGATGGCTATTGATGAAAAAAAGCAAATGCAATTGCTTATTCGAAATGTCCCATCTAGAAATAAAAATTTGACTTTGACTTCACGACACGCACCAAAACACACGACTACAACCACACAACCACACACGACACACACACACAAGAACACACACCACACACACCCACACACAAACACACTCACAAATGTTGTACACTCCGGCAGGGTGATTGGGGAGGGAGGGTGGAGTAGGTTGTTGAGGGCAAGGGACGCAGAAATGAGTGAAACAAGAGGGAAGCGCATGCTTAGGATTGAAATAAATGTTGTCTTTATTAAGGCTGGATTTAAGTAATCATCATAAGAAGATCTATTGGCTATGAGAGAGAAGTGAGGTCATTGTCCAGATTCAGTGTTTCGGGTTCTATTCGTTCAATCAATCAAAGCGGATGGGGAGGGACAGCCAAATGGTGGAACATTGCGGTCCGCAATCTTTGCGATCGAACTCTGGTTCGAATCCCGCTCAAAGACAAAGGACAACAATCTTGGGAGGTTAGAAGTGAGGCTTGTTGCCGTAGCGGGTTATCGCTCGTAACTCGATATTGACACCCGGTTTCGAAATCTCGTTTCATGAGGATTTACCTCTGGTAGGTATAAGTCAGTGCCGGATTCCACTCCACCTTATAAAAAGAAGTCATTAGATAGAACCTGGGTAACCGAGGTCCCCCGTGGTCCGACGGATGTAAATACGTTTTTATTGCGCATAATTTTTAAAAATATCCTGTTCGCCTTTTCGAAAGAGTCACGGACTATTTTGTAACCAGGTGGGAAGGGATGACAAAATTACAAAAAAACCAGCGTACTACAAAGAGGACTGGATGTAAAGAACAAAAAAAAACAAACAAACCGTACAGAGTGGTTTTATTCCATTACCTTGAGCGCTTTGATTAGTTGCTTACAAGATTCAGAGCTATAAAAAAATTCCATACATTATTATTATTATATTATTTTATTTTATTTTTTTATAATTTATATATGTAAAGTGAGTTCCATAAACGTGGCTATAATAACAAAACATGTGATTTATTGGAGTATCAGGGCATTGCCATGTTGAACCATTTTGTGTTTTGATTAATCAGTAGTTAATATATAGATATGTGAGATGTGTGTGTTTTTGATTCCACAATATCCTCGCCTCCAACTGTAGCCTTCCCATAGTGAATGGTCAACATGCTTAACACATAAAACCTATGTCATTGTCATTCTCTCTCTCTCACACAGTCCTCGATGACTCCTCACATTCTCTCATCCAATCTCTTCATCTCTCTCAACTCAAGAATCATCGCCGTGCTCTCACAATTCCGAGTCCGACTACCTATCTATCTCTCCTCATCTCTCTTCTCATGGTGGGAACAGATAACATCCTCATGGGAGGGGAACAGATAACCAAATTACAAAAAAACCGCAACACATTTGGGGACTGTATGTTAAAAAAAAAAAAAAGCACTTAATTTCTTATTCATTATCCGCGATATAAAAATCAATCAATAAAAAAATAAAAATAAAATAGAAAAAAAAATGTGTGTGTGTGTGTGTAGTGTGTGATGTGTGTGTGTGTTGTGGTGTGGTGTGTGTTGAGTGTGTGTGTTGTGTGTGTGTTGTTTGTTGTGTGTGTGTTGTTATGTGGGAAGAGGACTTTACAAAGTTTGGGGAAAGAGGACAAGGAAAATTATAGCAGAAACCAATGTTGCAAGCTTCATCAAAGGCACAGCCATAACTCAAGCTTCTCAATACAAACATCATGGATACCTCTTCGTCTTCGTCGAAGCGCTCAAACAGCAACGACAGTTGTCCTGTCCTACAGAGCGGGACATTTACTTTTCGCTGCCGTTTAAGAGAAGCGCCTGCCAAGAAGTCGGGCCCAGCGTCAGTCCCACATGCTATCGATTTGTTTTTTATGACAAGATTCTGCCCTATAATGAGAGAGGCTTGTTATCATTGAATCTTAAAAAAAAAAACCAGCAGGAGAATGGCCAAGACGGCAGCAAATAGACAAGCAGAGCGGTGAAAGGAAGAAAAAGGCAGGGAGGGATGGAAAAGAGGTGAATCCTAGCACCAGAATTTTCCACAAAGGGGTGGATATGCTATTGATACCTGACAGGTCTCCGGCAACCCCCGCCCAGCGTCAACCATCGTGGCTACACACGATCAGTATCTCCAACCTATGCGTCACAGGTTTTTCGTGATGTCAAACCTTGGTGTGGGTGTTGGTGGTTTGGTTTTATAATTTGTGTGACCTGACGTATTGAACAAGTATTGTCGTGTGAGGTAATCAGGTCTACAGTACAGGTATAGCATCAGTTCCTTTGTCCAACTGTAGAAGTAGATTAGGAGAAAGTTTTTCTGGACAGCACAAACTCTCTAGTGGAAAAAAATTCATCACCCCAGAACACCTGCCAGGTCTTGCAACTATCAAATTTATGGCGTAAAGCGCGATTGCAAGTATCTTCCACTGATGCAACTTCCAAGACTTGTCACACTCTCAATCTTACAACGTTAGACTACTGTATTTTCACATTTGGTCTGGCCTTCTTACCATCAAGTCATCATCCCATCCACTTCACTTCAGATGCATACAAAACTCTGCAGCTCGACTGGTCCTACGAAAGAAAAAATCTCAACACATCACTACACTCACTCCCTCTTTCTGCGATCTCTGTCACTGGCTGCCTGTCTCACAAAGACGAAGTAAAAGATCAATACCCTTCTGTTTTCAAATTTCTCCCACAAATCGCACAACTTATCTTTGAAAACTGTCTTCACCTGTAACACTACCAATCCAGTTCCCTTCGTTCATAGAGGCCGGTGCAGATACTTTGTGCTTGTCGAACACCACAGATTCAAACAAACCACAGTTGGCCGTTAATCTTTCTCTGTTTCTTGTCCATTCCACCACCTGGATTGACCTCCCCTTTTAACATCGCCAAAAGCCTTCATTTGATACCTTCAAATTCAACTCCCAAAAGGGCACTTTAATTCCTACCTGACACTTTCCCCTCATGATCTGGTCCTAACTTTTTTCAACAGAATCCTTCAACTCCTTCATCACCAAATCACCACCTATAGCATGAAATCATTAATATAGTTTATTGATGAAAGTTGCATGTGTGTAAATGCTTAGTGCAAGCGCTGACTCTCGATTATTGTTTGTTTTTAACAAGACTCACGCTATATGAAATTTCCATACATTAGTAATAGTAGTAGTTAGTAGTAGTAGTAGTACATTATTATTATTATTGATAGTAGATATAAGTTAGTGAGTAGTAGTAGTAGTATTACAACTGTCAACAAGGGCTGAGGTCGTTATATTATTAGTAGTGAGTAGTAGTATAGTAGTAAATTAGTATTAAATAATCATTTAAAGTTTGAAGAATAATGGAATAAAGCACTCATGGCACTTTTTATCAACCAGTCCCCGTGTGTATCAGATTTTAGTTGTCAGATATGTGTCATCCGGCGTCCCACCGGCAACACAATGGCCTACTCTTTTCCGAAAAGCGAAACGGGTTTTAACGAGTGTGCGCAAGATGTTCTTGACGTGCGTGTCTTAGGCGTACTTTCCTCGGGTACCCGTCGGTTTATTTTATTCGCTCCGGGGATGCTTGAAGAACTTTTAGGGGGAGAGTGGAGTCGGCACTGATTTTAACTCCATAGAAAAATCCTCTTGACCGAGATTGGAACCCGGGTCAGCCAATACGAATACATCCTCTACATCCCTCTTACCACCAGGCGACCCTCCCGTCCCGTATTTATGGATACTTGTGCAATATCTGCTAAAGCACAAGGGCAGTCATGTTAGTTTGGGGGTTGCTTTTTGTGTTGATGTTGTTGTTATGTTGTTGTTTTGGGTGGAGTTTTTGTTGTTTGCGGATTATGTTCTTCTGTTGTTTGGTGATTTGTTTTTTGGGTATTATTTTTATATGGGGGGGTGGGGTTGAGGGGGGTTGTTCCACTGAGGGCCTCTGGCTAGAACACTCGAGGTTCACAATGGGGAGATATGCGAAGATGATAGCGTAACAGCGAAACCGTTTTTTATATTTATAAAAAATAAGCCCATCAATGGAAGGTAGCCGCATCTCCGACTTCAGGGATGTATCTGGCTATGTTTGTAAATTCCGTAACCGCCGAACGCTGACATGAATAACGTTATCTTTACCTACGGGCATTAACTGTCTTTCTGCGTGCGTATGTACCACGAAAGAAAAGAAATTAAGGCACAGGCAGGTCTGCACTATGAATCTGAACCTGGAGAACTGTAACAATACCCCCTAACCCTTACTTTTATTCAGATAATGGACGATGCCGATTAATTCGAACCAATGCCCACGACTTTAAGAGACCCATGGGGTTGAAGTGGAAGGTTCTTAACCCACATCGGCCATAGCGGAAGCGGCCGTGTTCATGATGTATAGGAAAGAATCTACACACCAGGATTCACTCTCTCAAAGATAATAATGTATCATATTAATTTTTATATATACAATCTAGCTAATCTATTTGATATCTATCTTCACTACATTTCATAACTGGTATTCTTATTTTTAAAGGCATTTCTTTGGTTTAGTTTTTCCTTGCAAACTAACTTACCATTTCTTCTGCACTGCTTAACTGAGAAGTGGGTGGGGAGTGTTTCTCTCGATTTCTTATCTTTCTCACCTCTTTCTCTCGTCTCTTTCTTTCCTCTCGTCTCCACCACTCTCTCTCTCTCTCAGACACACAGCATTTCTTCTCTTCTCACTCTTCCGGGACTCTATTCTCCTCTTTTTTCTTCTTCACTATCCTTTCTTCTTTCTTTCTGTCTTTCTTATTTTCTTTCTTTCTCTCTTTCTCTTCATTCCTTTCTTCTGGTCATTCTTTCTTTCCTTGCTTGCTATTTTTTTCCTCTAAAAAAATCAGCTATAAAACTTTTCTTTTTTCTTTCATTTCCGAATATCAAGGATTTGTCATACTTGGAATCCAACCCAAATCCTGTTGTTTATTTATAGCCCCCAGGGCCGGACCACAGAGGCCGTATCAGGGGCTGCCACCCAAAAACACCCTCTCAAACTGTGAAATCCCAGCAGTCTAGATTTACAAAAACAACGCGCAATCTATGTAGTACCGATGAAAACACGGGTACGAACCCCCCCTCTACCTAGTCCCTACCTTGTAGCCACGGCCTGGCCAACTCTAAGGTCGGGCAGCCGCGTTGTGGAAAACCCACATCGACTAGGACAGAGTAGTATGCGGGTGGCAAAGAAAATGAAGACGTGTCCTAGGAGACACATACCTAAGACACCGTACCTATCTACTACTTTCCTCCAGTACTATGAAGTTTAATTTATTTTATTATTTATGTTATATTGGTTTTTTTTTTATTATCGAGAGGGATGTATGGAATGAGCCACCACTCATGTGCTTTTTTTTTTTACATCCCAGATCCCGCGTGTGTATGACGTTTTTGTAAAATATTGTCATCCGTTCCCTGACCAAGGCAACACCCAATGGGCCTTACTCATTCTTACGAAAAAAAAGCAGTTCAGAAACCCCCTTTTATGGGCCCAAAGGGCTTTTTGTAAATAATATTCAATTTGGTTTTGTTTTCTTCCTTTTTTTGATTTACATGTTTTTGTATTTGATGAAGGACATTTTCATATTTTATTTTTTCAATATTATTTTGGGTTTTTGATTTACTTGAGTTCCAGTAAATGTCTATTTCAATTGTTATTTTTAAATGAAAAATATGTGTACCTTTTACATTGGTTTCTTTTTATGACTTTTAAGGTTTGGTTTTTTTGGTTTTTGTCTTCTCTTTTTTTTTTTTTTTTTTTTTTTTTATGTTTTTTTGTTGTTGTTTTTTGGGGGGTGGGGGGTGGGGGGGGTTTTCTTTTGCTTTTTTGTTCGTCGTTGGTTTAAAAGCCCCCCCCCCCCCCTTTGTTTCTATGTTTGGGTAGGTTTGGGTTCTTATTAAGAATAAGCGTTTTGATTTGTTACTTACAGTTTCGCGTATTAAATTCATAATTTTTTTTAAATTATTATTATTATGAATGAATGGAGGGGGGAGGATAAAAGGGGAGAATGAATTGGTGGATGAAAAAATGAGTGATGGATGATTTTGGGGGGGGATGGTGGTAGGATGGATGGAGGATGGTGGATGGTGGATGGATGGATGGAGGGAGGGAAAGGCGGAGCGAAGGGGGAAAGGGAGGTTTTGGGGATGGGGTGGATAAAGAAAAAATTTTGAGGGAATGGATGGTTGGATGGGGTGGAGGATGGGTTAATGATTAAATGAATGAATGAATGAATGAAGAATGTGGATAGAGGGATGGATGATGATTAAATGTTTAATGGGTGGGTGAAAAATAAATAAACGTGAAAGAATGACGGGAAAGGAAGGCAAGATGGATGGATAGATGGAAGGATGGATGGAGGGTTGAAGAAGACGTGGAGGAAGAAGGAAAGGAGGCATGAGGAAAAAAAAAATAAAGAAAAGGGAAAGAAACTGAGGAAGAAGGGAAAGGGGGGGAAGAAAGAAAAAAGGGGGGAAAGAAAGAAGAAGGAAAACAAATGAATGTAAAAAATGAAAGAAAAAAAGGGGGGAGGGAGGAAAAGGGGGGTTAAAAAAGGGGGAAACTGATAAAAAAAGATAAAAAAGAGAAAAACAGGAAGGACGGAATGGCGGGAAAATTTAAAAAAAAAAAGGGGGAAAAGCCCCATACGGGCCTAAGGGACCCCCAAAAAGCCCCTTCAAAAAATTTTTTCCCCAATATCATAAGGGTGTTTTTTTTGAGGATTTTCCCCGGGTTTTGGAGGGAAATCGGGGGGTGGGTTTTTTTAAAAGCGCCCCAAATTTTTTTATCAAGAAAGATAGTCCCCCCCCCTAAATTTGTGGAAAGGTGTGTTTAAAAAATGAGCCCCGTTTCCCCAAGGAGGGTTCCCCTTTTAAATCCTGGGGAGGGGGGGGGGGGGCGCAAAAAACCCTGGCCTTCCCCTTTGGGCTGTTTGGGCCCTTTTTTTCCCCCTTTTTTGGGGAGGGGAAAAGGGGGGAATTAAAAAAAAAATTTTCCCAAAAAGTGATTTGCCCGTCTAAAATTATGGTCCTTTTTTTTTCTTTGTTTTTTGGGGGTATCCCTTTTTTACTGCTTTTGGGGCCCCCTCCGTTGTTTTGTTTTGGTTTTTTTAAAAAAAATCGATTATTTTTTAGGGAAATGGTTCCTGGGGAAATTTCCCTTCGGGGTTTAAAAGCCGACCTATCTGTCGCTAACGACAGAAGACCACATAAGCCAAAAGATCCAGCCGCCTGACAACACTGTCAAAACCCCATAACTGTTCCTGCTGCATATCATATTAATCCGGTGTTTTTTCTTTATAACTCCTTCCTATTCTGAACATGACTTCTTATCTACTGCCCGAATTTTGGCCAGGGAACCAATCTCCATCATTGTTGCCTGGTTCTTTTACGTATGTAAAACGTGACCAAGCACGCATGCCCTCACCGTTTAATCGATCCCATACCGAAACAGACCTAGCTCCCGGACCACCACTCAAGGTTTAGTGGAAAGGCTGTGTTTTAAAAAGGCAGGCTGAGCCCGTGACTGATCGCTTTTTAAGTGATGGGGTTACCTCTTAGACTCCTAGACCACTTCCCGTCCCCTTTCCCCTGAGGATGCGGGGGGGCGGTGGGGGAGGGGGGCTGCTCAGTATAAATAGATTCCCCCCTGGCCCTCCCACCACCTTGGGTTCTGGAAATTCTGTGCTAGATTATCCCCATTTTTTCTATCCACTCTTGATTGCAGAGGGAGAGAGAGATGGGGCGCCGCCCCACAATATGCTGGCCCTAGAGAAGTGAGTCTCAGATCAAAGGAGCCTCGCTCCCCTACGACCTTATAGGTTATGAGACTCCTTTACCTTTTTTTTACCTTTGTTTCTTCAGCCTTGATTTCCTTTTTCTTCCTTCACTCCCTTCGTGTCTAAATTTTTTCTGCCTTTCTGGTGCCAATTTTCTCCCTGCAGTTGATTTCTGTTTTGTCGTTTTTTTCTAGAAAGACTTCAAAGATTTATAATTTTCTCCTCCCACGCGGGAAGTCGGTTGCGCTGGCCTGACTTGTCGGCGCTTCACGCACCCTACATATTTTCGCTCATAATACAGACCTTTTTGTCAGAGCACTTCCTATGGGCCATATATTTTAGGGCATTGGCGCCCAACCTCCCTCATCCCCGCTGCTTTACTTTACCCTGACCCTAAGATGGCAAGAACCCACTTTACAGCTGGGGGAACGAGGAACTGTATCTGAAACCCTAAGGCCGCCGCAATACGGCGTCACCCGTCCAAGGGGTAACCACGTTCGACGCTGCTTAACCTTAAGCTGGGGAGGGCAGGGAGGGAAGGAGTAAAGCGAGTGCTGAGACCACTAGAGGCTGTGCCGTCCCCTGATACAACCTTCGGGCCGCAACAGAAAAGCAACTGCATCTTACCAATCGAAAGAGGAGGCAACAGCGACTGGCTGTGGGATATCTGCTCCTGGTAGGCTTTGGTCGCCACCTGGCATGGCATTGGAGGTCCACTTGACTACGCGAGGACTCCGCCCCCTTACACTGGGTTTGGTGGAATGCCGTTGAAAGGCGTGGAGCTCGTCCACTGCCACACAGCCACCACGAGCAAATAGCGTGTGTGGTTAGTGGTGTGGTGGTGGTGGCGTTGTGTGGATGGTTGGTGGACTCTATAGTGGTGGTGGTGGGGTGTGGTGGTGTGGTGGTGTGTGGTCGTGGTGGTGGTGGTGTGTGGGGTGGCTGCAGGTGGAAGTGGTGGTGGGTGTGGTGTGGAGTGCGAATTGTATAACGGTGGTGGTGGCGGGAGGTGTAGTGGTGGTGTAGTGATGTGTCTTAGTTGAGAGTAGGTGGGTTGAGGATGGGTTGTGTGGTGGTGTGTAATGGTGGTGTGGAATGTGTGTGTGGTTGGTTGTGATAGGTTGAGGTGTGGAGTCGGAGTGGTTGGGTGGTGGTGATGGTGTGGTGGTAAGTCTGGTGGTGATGTGTGTGGTGTCGGTGGTGGGTGTGAGTGGTGGTGGGGTGTGGTGGATGGTGTGTGTGTTGTGTGTGTGTCGAGGTGGTGCATGGTTGAGGTGTGGATGGTGGTTGGTGGTGAGTAGAGGTGTGATGTGATGTGCGTGGTGGTGTGTTTGTGGTGATGGTGTGTGGTGTGGTGCTGGTGGTGTGGGAGTGGTGGAGTGGTGGTAGCAAAGTGTGTGGTGTTTGGTGGGGTTGCTGGGTGTGGTGGTGTGTGTGGTGGGTGGTGGTGGTGGTGGGGAGTGGTGGTCGGGTGTGTGGTTGGATGTGGTGTGGATCGGTGGTGGTGGTGAGTGTGATAGGTGCTGTGGTGGTGTGTGGGTTGAGGTGGTGTGTGTGGTTTGGGTGGTGTGGTGTGTGGGAGTGTGGTGGTAGATGGTGTGGGGGTGTGTGGGAGGGTGATGGTGGTAGAGTGTGGTGAGTGGGTGGGGTTGTGTGTGGTGGGAAGGTGTGGGGGGTGGTGTGGTACATGTGGTGGTGGTGTTGATCGTGGTGAAGTCGGTGGTGGTATAAGGTGCGGAGTTGTGGTGGTGTGGTGATTGTGGTTGGTGGTTGTGTGGTGTGGGTCGGGGCTGGTTGGTGTGTGGTGGTGGTGGGTTTGTGGTGTGGTAGTGGTGGTGGTGGTGTCGTGTGTTGGTGGTGTGGATGTGTGGTAGTGTGGGTAGGGGGTGTGGTGTGTGGTTTGTTGTGTGTGGGTGTGTGTGGTTGTGGTGTGTGGTGGTGGTGTGGTGTGGTGGTGTGGTGTGGTGTTGGTGTGGCGGTTGATGTGTTGATGGGATGGGGTAGAGGTGGTGTGTGTGGTGAGTGTTGGATGTGGTGGTGGTGGCTTGGTGGTGGTGTGGTGTGTGTAAGGTTGTGGTGGTTTTATGGGTGGTTGTAGTGGTAGGTGTACAGTTGGAGGGGTGGTAGGTGGTGGTGGTGGCGTGGTGTGTTTTGTGGTGGTGGTGGTGGTGTGGTGGGGCGTGGTAGTGGGTAGGTTGTGGTGTTGTGGATGTTTAGGTGGTGTGGTGGTGGTTGCTGGTGGTGTAATGTGGTTGTGAGTGGATGTGTTAATGGTAGGTGGACATAAGTGCGATGTGTAGTGGCCTTGGGTTGTGGTGGTCGGGGATAGGGGCGTGGTAAGGTGTGGTGGTGGTAAGAGGTGAGCGTGGTGTGCTTATAATAGCAGATCCACACACACACAACATCACACACACACACTCACACACACACACACAACACACATACACACACCACAACCACCACATACCAAACGTAAGAACGTATCAGAGAAATAGGCGAGATTACTACCTCCGACCACTCCAACCAACCTCAGACGGATGAATCGTAAACTTAGGCCGTTTCAAAAGGTATATTTTAAGAAGTTTTAAACAGTTGAAAACAAATATTGTCATCATCGAAATTACAAATTAGACTCCGACACTTAGACATTTCCCAATAAGCAAAAATATCTCATCTCTTATCACAACAACAGTACACTTACGAACAACTTCCGCGAATCAAAACTTATACATACATCTTTCATCGGTTCAAAAGAGTCAAGTATCAATCCTGAACATTGACAAAAAACCACACCTCTTTCTACAACTTCCCAAAAACTGTGGAACTCATAAAGTAACATTTTTAGATATCTACCAATCTCTCCTTAACAAAAAAGAAAAAGGGCTTATTCTTGCTCTTATCCAAAAAGTGCACCAGCTAAAAGATACACATATCCTTCTCATCTTAAAGTATACACTGACGGTAAAAAATTCCCTTCCTTACAAAACAAGAAGCATGGGCATGTCTTCATCATTCAGCTTATAGATTGAAAATTCCCATCACACGGCAAAAATCCAACCATCTTTTACTGCTGAACTAAATGCTACTATATTGATGCTTAGTACACTCCTGCATGATTTCCCCAGTATACAGTTATAGCAGATACTTTTGTACTAAGTGTTGATTTCGTAAATCGCATAACATCCTCTCAGTAACTCGTCTTCGACCGTTTCTAGCAGAACTTAATTAATGAAAATGAATCCTCTTGTTAGGTAACTGATTTTCTAATTCGAGAAAGGCGTTCATATGTATTACTTTTTCTGCTGGGTTTCCAACTCAGTTGTGGTATTCAATTTAATGAAAGATGACAAATCTCCAAAAAGTGCAGCAAAACCTGAAAGCTATCAACTGTTTTAGATATTCCACAATCCATCATCATGAAGGATTTATGCTTTGCTATCAAAATGTTTGCTTGACACCATTGTGAAAAAGAAAACAGGAAGAGGCGGTTTATCGATTCCATCATTACTATTTCAGTTCAATGGATATTTGAAGAACAATTCTTTGCACTCAGTAAAGTACTGCTTTCGAAGAATCCTGTACTATGAAAAATTGTTTAATCTCAAATCAACAGATTGAAATATTAAACTGCCTTTGGAGACAAAAATTTGCCAAAAATATACAATTAGTATACTTGCGATGAAAATTTATTTTCTTTCTCCAATTGTTAATGACAATATCGCGTTCTGTATCAATAAACAATGGTTAAAAACTTATTATCCCCATCATTTCTTCCAAGATAGATTTCTATCGCATACGTAACTCTAAACGCACCACAAATTCCAATCGAAGCCAAAGTTTTTAAAACCAATTCCACACACAGAATAGATTCACACACCCTATATAATTCGATAGAAAAACCCTTGTCCAAACTGTTGTTCACTGGCAAATCCCCAGTTATTTCCACAGTACTTTCCTCTTCTCGAACTCTTGTACATAATTAATGGTCATCCCGTCGAAACTAACATTTTTTGACTGTTCACAGCCAGCCTTACAAGTTAGTTCCAATTGTTGTTCTTTTCCAACATTAGCAGTATATTATTTAAATTGTATCTGTGCTTTATAGTTATGATTAGTTACCATCTTTTCTTGTAATTTCTTGTACGCATAGGTCACGTTCAAAAGGAATTTTCTATGCCCCAAACAACATCCATACCTATTTATATAGCTTTTGGAATAGTCTTTTAATGTGCATTCCATACCACCACATATCTCTCTCTACTATAAACCCTTATCTCTCCCAAATGCTGAACAAAAAGTTATTTAGCTCCCATCCCTCACCCCCCCCACCAAACAGCCCCCTACCACCAATCGCCAAATAATCACTTCTCTAATGAAACAAAGACGTAAAATTGAAGACAGACCACATCACACAAAACAACACCCTACAACTACAACACACCACCACTCACCCCCACATCCCACACAACACAACACAGACCACACCACACCAACACACACCCCACAAATTGCCACCACCACCCACACCCACCACACACACACCCCACACCAACACCCAACAACACACACACACACCACCCTTACCCAGTAAACAACTAAAAACAAACCCCCCACACCAACACTCACCAAAGACCTAAACACACACCCCGAAACAGTCCCGTACACGCAACCACAAACACACACACACCACTCACCACACACACCACCACCCTCCACCCCTACCACCCAAACTGTCGACCCGACCACGCCTACCAGCCACCTATCCCCCCCACCACCACCACCCCCTAACAACACATACAAACCACCCCCCCACTCCACCAACACCGAGACCACCCCAAACCCCCCCTCCACTGCCACCTACTAACCACCACCACCACCCCTGCCACCCAAACCCACGTAAACACCACCTACCCACTTACCACCACCACTCACACCACCCAATCACACCACCGACCCCACCTCACACCTACCACCAACAAAACCCTACCTCCCTACCCCCCCCCCACAACCCACTCACACCCTCTATCCCCTGACGACAACCTCCTCCCCTTTTGGCGTTTGTAGGTCAGGTCCGCCCGCAGGTCAAGCTGACAACTTTCGCTGTCTGATTGACGACGAAGAACGGAACGTATGAATAGACGAGGCCAGGACGACAGAGACGGACAAGGACGGCCAGCACAGCGGTACTAGGACCAGCTGGTTTTTCTGGCCATAGGAGGCCGAGCGACACAGAGCCCCACCCCCCTCCCTACGCCTCCATCTCCTCCATCCTTCCTGTGCGTTCTTGGCAGCCTGACGCAAGTCTGTCCAGACAGACAGACAGTGTATACATGATGACCTTGAAACAGCCGAGCTATGACACCACACACCACACACACAACACACACACATCACACAAACACACACACAAACACCAATTCTTCCAGCGAGCTTTCATTCATACCAGTCTTTCACATGCAGCCAGTTACCAATTGAAATAGGTTTTTACACAAGTTCAAATAAACACACCACACACCATCCACACAAGCACACCACGAACACACAGAAGATATGACGTCACAACAAGGCGACAGTAAGACAGCGACTAAAATTCCGCCTAGTGCACACGCTGTATAATCAACGCATAGAGCAGGACGAACAACACGACAGTCAACGGGCAGCCTCCTGTTACTTTGATGTACACACATCAGAAAAAAATGCGATCAAGAAAGTACAGGGAGATGCTTCGGCCAAACCGCAAATCAAAAAGCAGTTACCGTTTCTGCCCATACTTCCACCCATTGGCAACGCAAGCAACTAATCGATACCCCAGATCAGCCAAGCCATTCCATCATCATCGGAACCCAAAAAATGGTCTCGTCTTTAGTGGAAAAAATCACGGCTCTTGTGTGGGGGACCGTTGGCCGTACCAGGACGCCTTCTGTCAACACAGCGGCTTAGGGACAACCCGAAACACCCGTGACCAGCAACTCAACAAGGTGACCAGAGGAACCGCAGACCGACTGTTCTTCGGCCACGCTCCTCCCCCCTGCCTGCCACTACCTACGCCCAAAGCAGCAAAACGACTAGGCCCTCTTCACGCCAGAACCCTCTGCCCTCTTCACCAGTTTCTATGGCCCAAAACAACAAAGACGATGTCTCAGTATAAGTCTAATTGGAAAGAAAACAAGTAAAAATCCTACAACTCAACGTCCTAAAGACAAGTGTTGATGAAAAATGAACCAAACGGCAAACAAAAATTCTATTTGAAGGAAGAACTTTCTATCTCCCTTCGCTTAGTGATAAGATCCAAGATTCCATTCTGATGGAAATTAACACAAGCGCCTAGTTAACTCCCTAATGGCTATTATGCTGTTAAAGTAAAAACATCGAAAATAGGAGAGAATTCCTCAGTTCTGTGAAAGCAAAGTCTGATGTCCAGAAACCACAAGTGTCCATTATCCATAGTCAGGAGACAAAAATGAATCTAAAAGACACAGACCCACAGAATCCAGCAAACATGGTTCAGAATGTGAACGTAATGTTTCATCCTCTTTCCCCAGTGCAAAGTATGTAATTAGCAAATTGCACCAACCAGAACGCAGAGATCTGCAGAGGAAAAAGAGATGTATTCAATGCAATACCATGTTCTGAATTGTTGAACAGAAAAATGTTCCTTCATCTCACACGAAAACCTGGAGCACATCATTATATAATTTCAAGACCAGCTGCACCCTAATTCCCAGGGTCACGTGTCCTCAAGCAGAAACATCGGCCGACATTTGCCCGAATTGCTCCTGGGAAAGCAGAAGAGGAAACCAGGCACAGCAGGATTACTAGCACCAAATAATATTACACGCCAGGTACCCTCCCACAGATCGACCTACGACCACATCTCACCAGCCAGGTTACAGATATAGCCAGTGGCCATTCACTTTCCCAGGACTGCCAGTAACCCATGGTGGAGACAGCCTAACCTAATCATTTAATGTCTGTTTAAGAAAACACGACTTGGTAATTTATTATGTATTAAACTTGCAGGGCACTAGCTCTGGTATAATTCAGTTTTGCTCACATCTGTATAACTTTTTTACTTTGATCCAGTGTGAAATTTCTTGAATGATAGTTTGTATTTGAGATTTTAAAAAATTCTTTAGTCAGTTAAGTAGCTTATTATTATAAGTTTTTATTTATTATTTTTTGTTTGGTACATGTTGTATTATTTTCTGGGTTGGGTTTGTTATGTTATTAACTCAAAAGTTTTATACAAAACGTTGTATCTTACTATTCCTTCTAAAACAACATCGTCGCGTTTTCCCATCAAGCAGTGAATGCTAGAATCTATTACCACTAATCTGCCATATATTAATAAACAGCATCTTGCGAAAACAATACAGTAGTGATGTACAATCACTCCAATGTAACTCAAAGTAAGGCTCAGCCCAAAGCTGCCTGCTATATTATCCACCTGTCTATCAGCAAGTCGACTACTTGTAAACTATAATCAGTATGCAGCCAGTTACAAACTTCAACGGATCAGCGTTGCGGGATGGATTAATGCATGTGTACCCACTCACCCTATTGTTCCATGCGCTAACCCAGACCCAGAATATACATTCATGTGCAAGCACGAGTAAGGTTTGGAAAGAATAAATAACAAAAACTGTGTCTGATACTCTGCCCAAGGGACCAAATGATCGTGAATACTGAGTGGATACACAACCTTAGCGACTAAAGAAAAGTGTTCATTGAGGAGATTTTAATGCACATGCACCCTTCTGGGATAAACAGGCGAAAGTAGAAAAATTCTCATAATCAGATATATGTACATAAACAAACACAAATAGCACAGACTACTTGTCTATGCTTGCTAAATGACGCGATCCAGTGCTCACACACAGAATCCCAGAGCATTGAACTAATTTAGCTTAACCACCTACCCGAAATGCATTTCGATTCCCATATCATCTGATGCATATTGCGATGTCTCCTCAGCTTAATTAAGCCCAAGAAGCTGATGAGTGTAATCAACATAAAATACACCCTTAGGACAGTGATCGCACCACATGCCTATGTTATCAAACATACTTTTTTTGATACAACAACCATTTCTAGATGACATCTCAGAAACAAACATACCTTCAATAATTTTCACCACTATAAAAACCACTAACTATTGAGCAGCAAGTTTAGACATCCTGGCCAATTACTTACACAAAACACTGCGACAGCATTGCCACTACAGAACACACAATTGACCCCAACCTTTTACATTCAGTTCATTACTCGAAGCAACACTCCCACTCTACTCTTAAATTCCAGCACTTCAAGAGCCCCCTTAACACTATCCCCGACACACATTAATACAGTCCAACAAAAAATAAATAACCCCATGTCATGAAAATCTGGTGGACACCTAAGTGCAAAGTAAAGCCTCTTAAAAATAATCAAAGCGCCACAACATAGTCTAGTAAAATCATATCACATCGTAAAACGTCAGAAAAAACATCAGAAAATAATTACAAACCGAAAACCACAACTCAAAACATCTACACCATTCTGTAACCCATATATTCTACAGCGGACAAAAGAGAAACAACATAGAATCCTTATATCGACATTCATTTTACTTTAGTACCCGCTCACAGAGAAATTCATTTCAAATCAAATAAGGACCTATAATAAGGTTTAGGGAAAACATTCATGAAATGAAAAAAGTGCGATTCTCAGCAAGCGCTTTAACCAACAACTTGTCCAGCCTGAGACTCGGAAAGAACAGAAACACCAGACAATCTCCCACATCAAATAAGAAAAGCAGACAGGCGTTCGCAATATGTAATAATTTCAACAACACATCGATGCAAACGGCTTCCCTTGAAGATCCAGAATTTCTCACCCTATCAAGTCTCAAAATACTAGTAACCTACATATGAAACAGAAAAGACGTCACTCCACTCAACCATCAAATCCAGTAGTAATCATCATTGAACCCAATCTCTGACACAAACCACGTTCATAGCGCATATCATACCCTGTATCTCTCCCAAAATATCAAAATAAGGGCGCGGCTTGAATGCTCAAAAACGCACAAGAGGTGCCATGTCTGTCAGACAAGTCTCTTTCTCACTAAGAAAAACATCCCTGTCAGGGTATAGATGCAATATTCTCATAACATGACAAGCTAAACATTCTTACCCAGCTAACTTAAAACTTTTTCACCATCCTGCACTAAATTGTTCAATAAAATGTATATGATCATGAACCCATGAGTTGTATCGCAATTCGCGACTCTATAGACAACAGATCATAATTGTGCGTCCTACCTAATTTTCATAAACAAGGTATAAACCCACGAACTATCGACACAACCTAAGCTCAGGCCACAATTCGGCTAATAGAACCTAACACTCTCACCACTGGCTACACAAATGGAGAGAACTCTATGCTTATCAAAAGCGAATAGCTACTGTCTACTGTTGATCAAAACATAAAAATAATTCCCACCGCGTCTACTACAAGCGGTTTTCAGAATAACACAGATCTGCCAATAGAACACTATGCGGAGATCTTAATGCTACTCAAACCGCATAATCAAAACTTCCAGTTTGAGCAACAACGAATCCAGCACCGCGTATACTTCTAGACTCCAACACCCATCTCTTTCCTTTAGCTAGATACATAAAAAAAAAAATCGAAGCGTATGCAATCAAAGTATTGGCATAACTAAAGTTGTTGCTACAAAAAACCTTAAGAAATCGTATTGGAAGACATTTTTTAGTAATATATATCTAACAAAGATTATTTTCAGGCACTACATAGAAGCGTATAACACGGCTGCTTTAAGCGTACCTTCCAAGTACAAGACCAATATCATATTCTAACGCTCTATTACACGGAATCTCTTCATAGGACTTCTCTCCAAAGGTTCTGTCTTTAAGATATCGCGACCTTTCTCTTAATATAAGAGTTTTTGTCTGCATATCTTCCCTATGAAATTTCGAAAGAAGATCGAACCCATATAGCACTAATATCAGCATATATACATGTATCGTGGAACCGAAATGATTTCTATTAAAACGCAAACACACCAAAAAGAGACTTTAAACTACACTTAAAAAGGTATACACATCACAGAACCCAGCTTCAACAACATCTAATAAACATAAATAATATGCTCGAAAATGGATTTACCATCCTTCTCTTAATTCCACAGACACACAAACCGACACTGTTGCTTTCTTTAAACAATGTAGAACCGTAATCCAGACTGACCTACCAGCGAGCCATTTAGAATTGGGACGAACAAGATTGAGTATAAAACACCCGTAAATTTCGTGGTTGGTTATTCTCACTTCTAAGCTAACTTGGAATGCACATAACGAAGAACAATAATTAACTAAAGAGCAAAAGAAAAGCTTACATCTTTTTTGACGATGGTAAGTAAACGTTTTCTCTGGGGCCAAGAACACTTAAAATAAGAAAAATGTAGCGACACACCTTATAGATCGATAAATCAAAATTATGTAATGGTCAAGAGGTCTTTTTTTCAGTGCGCACCAAATGATATTTACTTAAAAAAGGTTACCCCATACGTATAAGACAAATCACCGTCGCAACAAGCATATCAGACTCGGCCTCATGGTGTGCCTTTATCACGCCTCAGTAGCTCCATGACAACCATATAACGAACGTAACCGTGCCTATTGTCCTTTAGAACTGGTAGAAACTACACGACGTCCCAACTCTGGAGCATGGTGCCTAAATACCTTGCTTAGAACACAAACAGACCAGAAAACTTCTATTTTCCACAGAAAATAGAAAGAAATCCTACGCGATATAACAATTTCCTAAAAGAGCCCTTACAATATAAACCCCAACATCTATCCTCTTTAATGCCCCATAAAATACATATGTCTCTGAATCTGGTAGAATAAAAACTCGAAGTCAATAAATCACACTTTACTAAACCAACTAGATATCTACCTTCCATAAAAAAACCCAGCATGGACACACGAGAAGCAATCATAACCTTGCCCAACATGGGAGAAGATTGACACAATAAAGCACAACTTGATATAGAGGTGTCTAATGAAACAAGAGTTACACAGACCAGAAAATATACATGGTTGTCTGCCAAGTCCCGATTCCCCACAATAACCATCCATCTCAACATATTTTTGGACACATGTTACCAAAATTTTACTAATCAACTGGATCACCTCGCCTAGATAATCAAGAAAAAGGTTCGCTTTTGTTATACCAGCGTCCATAATTGAAAAATCATATTATAATTGGTAAACATCACTCGATATTTATACTTCTGAACTTGTAGCTATACCTAATGGGTCTTAACATACACTACTTCTGATTTGCGTAAGCGCCGTTGGAATATTCTTACAAATTCTTCTATTGACGTAGATTCTAAATCGGCATAGTAGAGCTTTAAAACCGAGCATGTTACAAAAAAACTTCGAAAAGCATAAGAGATTAGCTATGACATACATCTCTATCTTAAAGGGCATAAGTTTGAATTTTGTTGGGTGGCCTTCACACACTGGTTCTTCATTCCAAATGAGTTGGCGGTTAGGAGCTGCCACAAAATGGGTCAGAAACATGCCGGATTCAATAAATTGCATGAGGCTTTATCCTTACAAGAAGGGAGTATAGCTACTAAAAAAAAAATCCTGGAGAAAGGTCACTGATTGTAAATCAGCAAAATGAAGCAGACTTTTACTAAACTGCCAATCAATACCCATAAACTAACATGGGTAACCATCTCAGAAAGTTAGTACCATGTTTTTTACGTCACAAGAAATTAATACTTTATCTATAGAATGAAACTAAATGCATTGATAACCAAATTCAGCAAAAATGGTAAATGCCGTGTGGGAGAATTCACTAATCCTCATATACTTTTATGACTGCCAATGAAAAACCCCCTTTCATTCCCCATTTTTCTGAAACTCCTCACCTATCAAAGTCAGTAATTATAAAATTGGCATTTGAAATTGTGGAAAGGTCTATGTTTACAGTCCCAAATACATTGTTATAGTTAATTAACGTTTAAAAGAACTGTTAGGAATTTTTTTTGTTTTTTATTAAATCCTGTCGCAATGCCAAGTTTTTCGAGATTAATTATAATTATCTTTTTTTTTTTTTTTTTAACCAGCTCATCCACATCACCCGGTTTTATTTTATTTGCTATTTTTTTTTGTTTGTTTAGGTTTTGTGTTGTTTTTTGGAGGGATGGGGAGGGGGGTGGCCGTCTAAATATCACTAAATAGTGAACAACGTAAAAATTGAAGTCAACAACAACACACACACAGAAACACACACAACTAAATACGTATACACGAGACCCTTGCAACACACACACACAAACACACACAACACTCACCCCCCCCGCACAAATTAATATTTTTAACAAATTCAAATGATAAACACCAATCATACACCTACCCATCTCACCACCACCACCACCACCACTACCACCCGTCCACCACCACCACCATCCACCACTACCACCCGAATCACCACCACCACAACCCCTACCACCCTCAAGCCGAGGGATTTTGCGTTAATAATGTTGTCTCACTGTTGAATAGGGGATATGAGAGAATTTAATAAATTACTCAATAAGTGCTGTACACTCTCTACGTGCTCAACTGAGCACTCTAATCAAATATCCATTGAACTTCTTTCGCTTGTCTACTCTGCATCTATATCGACAGAATAGTTATTGTTGTCTAATATATCTAATTTTTCATTCTTTGAAAGGGCTTTTTTGAAAGTATGAGCGCATCTAAAAAGCACACGATTAGCTGAGTGGCGAGGAGAGCGAGGGAGGTCATTGAACCAGTTATTTTCTAACGTTTGTTCCTGTCCTGTTTATTATCTAAAGTATAATCGTGAAGAAAGGATGATATAATAGGATGAATGTAATTTGTTTTGTCCAGTAACGTTTATCATGATTTTATTTTATTTAATTATTAAAAAAGCAACTTTTATTTCGTGTGTTTGTTTAGTGTGTGTTTGTGTTGTGTGTGTGTGTGTGGTGTGTGTGTGCGGAGCGCGCAGGTGTGTATGAGTATGTGTTGTGCTGTATATGTATATGTGTGTAATTTGTATTTTTCAATGTATTATCTTATCGATTTTCCTCTTTTTACTGGTTTAATTTAATGGTAAAGGATGCAATAACGTAGTATTTCAGTATAACCATTAAGAAATCTGTTCTTAGATAGATGGCTTGATGAAAAAAAGCAAATGCATTGCTTATTCAATGTACCATCTAGAAATAAAAATTTGACTTGACTTCACACACACACACACACACACACACACACACACACACACACACACACACACACCACACACACACACAAAGGTTGTACACTCCGGCAGGGTGATTGGGGTGGGAGGGGTGGAGTTGGTTGTTGAGGGCAGGGACAGAAATGAGATGAAACAAGAGGGGAGAATCTTAGGTTTGAAATAAATGTGTCTTTAGGCTGGATTTAAAATCATCATAAGAAGGCTTTTGGCGGAGAGAGAAAGGGAGGTCATTCCAGATTCAGTGTTCGGTTCTATTCGTTCCAATTCAATCAAAGCGGTAGGAACGGGACAGCCAAATGGTGGGAACATTGCGGTCGCAATCTGAGCGATCGACTCGGGTTCGAATCCCGCTCAAAGGCAACATTCTTGGTGGTTAGAGTGAGGCGTGTTGCGTAGCGTAGCGCTCGTAATCTGTTGACCCGGGTTCGAATCTCGTTCAAGAGGATTTTACCTCTGGAGTTAACGTCAGTGCCGATTCCACTCCTCCTTTAAGTCCTTAGGATGAGACTGTAAACCGAGGTCCCCGTGTACGGACGCATGTAAAACGTTTTGCGCATATGTTAAATCCTGTTCCGCATTTTCGAAAGAGTAGGCCATTTTGTACCGGTGGGAAGGGATGACAAAATTGACAAAACCGCGTACACAAAGGGACTGGATGTAAAGGAACAAGAAAAAAACCAAACCGACATGAGTGTTTATTCCATTATCCTTGAGCGCTTTGATTTGTTGCTTTACAAGATTCAGAGCTATATAAATTCCATACATTATTATTATTATTATTATTATTATTATTATTATATTTTATTTTATTTTTTTATTATATAGGTAAAGGTGTTCCATAACGTGCTATAATATCAAAACCATGGTTTGGAGTTCATGCCATGTGGACCATTTTGTGTTTGATTAATCATGTTGTTAATTATATATATGTGTGTGTGTGTGTGTTTTGTGCCCAGTCCTCGCCCCACTGTCCCCATGTGAATGGGCATATTTGCTTAACACATTAAACCTATGTCATTGTCATTCTCTCTCTCTCTCTCTCTCTCTCTCTCTCTCTCTCCTCTCTCTCTCTCTCTCTCTCTCTCTCTTCTCTCTCTCATGGGTGGGAACAGATAAACAATAAATTACAAAAACGCATACACATTGGGGACTGGTTGTTAAAAAAAAAAGCACTTTAGTTCTTATTCCATTATCCGCGATATAAAAGAATCAATAAAAAAATAAAATAACATAGGAAAAAAATGTGTGTGTGTGTGTGTGTGTGTGTGGGTGTGTGTGTGTGTGTGATGTGTGTTGTGTGTGTGTGTGTGTGTGTGTGGGTGTGTGTGTGTGTGTGTTGTGGGAAAGGGATTTGCAAGTTGGGGGGAAAGAGGACAAGGAAAAATTATGCAGAAACCAATGTTGCAGCTTCATCAAAGCACGCAATAACTCAAGTCAATTCATTCATCATGGATACCTCTTCGTCGTCGTCGAACGCTCAAACAGCAACGACAGTTGTCTGTCCTAAGAGCGACATTACGGTTTTCGCTGCCGTTAAGCGCCTGCCAAGTCGGGCCCAGCGCATCCCACTTGCTTCGATTTGTTTGTTTTGACAAGATTCAGCCCTATATGAGAGAGGGGCTTGTTATCTTTGAAGTCTTAAAAACAGGCAGGAGAATGGGCCAAGACGGCAGAAAATAGACAAGAAGGCGGTGAGAGGAAGAAAAGGCAGGGAGGGATGGAAAAGAGGGAATTCCTAGCACAGAATTTCCAAAAAGGGGGTGGAGATGCTATTGATACTGACAGGTCTCCGGCAACCCCGCCCAGCGGCAACCATCGTGGCTGCACACGTATCAGTATCTCCAAACCTGCGTCAGGTTTTCGTGATGTCAAACCTTGGGGGTGTGGGTGTTGGTGGTTTTGGTTTTTTAATTTGTGGGACTGACGTTTTGAACAAGTATTGTCGTGTGAGGATTCAGGTCTACAGTACACTGTATACATCAGTTCCTTTGTCCAACTGTGTGAAGTAGTTAGGAGTAGTTCTGGACAGCACACTCTCTATGGAAAAAATTCATCACCCAGACCTGCCAGTCTTGCTACTATCAATTATGGCGTATAAGCGCGATTGGCAAGTATCTGTCCACTGATGCAACTTCCAAGCTTGTCACACCTCTCATTTCTTTCACGTTTAGGACTACTGTAATTCTCTTTGGTTGGCCTACCAGCAATCATCTCCACTCTCTTCACTGCATACAAAACTCTGCGGCTCGACTGGTACCTACGAAAGAAAAAATTCAACACATCATCCTCTTCTGCGATTCTCTTCACTGGCTGCCTGTCTAACAAAGACTGAAGTTAAGATCAATACCATCTGTTTCAAATGTTCTCCACAAATCTGGCACATCTTATCTTTGTAACTGGTCTTCACCTGTACACTCCATCCGTTCCCTTCGTGCAGCCGCAGAGACTTTGTGCTTTCGAATACACCCAGATTCCAAAAAAAACCACTGTTGGCCGTTACTCTTCGCTGTTTCTGGTCCACCACCTGGAATGACCCTCCCTTTTTAACACACTTTATTTTTTTTTTCTTAATACATTTCAACTTTTTTTATTTATGTTTTACTTCGCCAAAAGCCTTCATTTGATACCTTCAAATCCAACCTCAAAAGGCACTTATTTCCTACCTGACACTTTCCCCTCATATCTGGTCCTACTTTTTCAACAGAATCCTTCATCTCCTTCATCACCACCTAAGCATGAAATCTATTAATTGTTATTTGAGGAAAGTTGCATGTGTGTAAATGCTTTGAGTGCAAGCGCTTCGATTTGTTTGTTTTTACAAGACTCAGCGCTATATGAATTCCATACATTAGTAGTAGTAGTAGTAGTAGTAGTAGTAGTATCATTATTATTATTATTAGTAGTAGTAGTAGTAGTAGTAGTAGTAGTAGTAGTATTACACTGTCAACAAGGGCTGAGGTCGTTATTATTATTAGTAGTAGTAGTAGTAGTAGTAGTATTATTAGTATTATTATCATTTTAGTTTGAGGATAATGGAATAAGCACTCATGCACTTTTTATTCAACCAGTCCCCGTGTGTATGCAATTTTGTCAGATGTGTCATCCGCTCCCACCGGCACACAATGGCCTACTCTTCCGAAAAGCGAAACGGGTTTTAACGTGTGCGCAAGATGTTCTGCGTGCGTTCGTACTCGTACCTCGGTTTATAGTCTCATCTGAAGAACTTTTAGGGAGAGTGGAGTCGGCACTGATGTTAACTCCAGAGGAAAATCCTCTTGACGAGATTGGAACCGGAGGGTCAGGCAGCACACGAATACATACCCTCTAACCACCAGGCTGTCATCCCGTCCGTAGTAGGATAATGTTGCAATCTTGCTTTAGCACAAGGGCAGTTCATGTTAGGATTGGGGTTGCTTTTTGTTGTTGGTTGTTGTTGTTGTTGTTGTTTTGGGGGAGTTTTTTGTTGTTGGGTTTTATGTTCTTTTGTTTGTTTGGTGGGTTGTTTTTTGGGGGGGGGTTTTTTTTTTTTTGGGGGGGGGGGTTGAGGGGGGTTGTTCCCCGGCTAGAACTCCGAGGTTCACAATGGGGAGATATTGCGTATGCGACCGTTTTTAGCCCATCATGAAGGTAGCCGCATTCCGACTTCAGGGATGTATGCTGGGCTATGTTTGTAAATTCCGTAACCCGCCGAACGCTGACATGAATTGCGTGATCTTTAACGTGCATACTTGTCTTTCTGCGTGCGTATGTACACGAAAGAAATTAAGGCACTGGCAGGTCTGCACTTGAAGCTGACCTGGGAGATCGTAACAATCCCCTAACCCTTACTTTTATCAGATACTGACGCCGAGATTCGAACCCACGACTTTATGGACCCATGGGGTTGAAGTGGAAGGGTCTTACCCACTCGGCTATAGCGGCCGTTGTTCATGTGTTAGGAAAGGAATCTTCACCAGTTTCTCTCTCTCAAATGATAATGAATGTATCATTTATTTATTTAACTATCTATCTATCTATTGATATTTATCTTCTTTTCATAACTGGTATTCTTATTTTTAAGCATTTCTTTTGGGTTTAGTTTTCTTGCAAACTACCATTTCTGCACTTGCTTACTGGAGAGTGGGGGTGGGGTGTTTCTCTTTTCTTTCTTTCTCTCTCTCTTTCTTTCTCTCTCTCTCTCTTTCTCTCTCTCTTTCTCTCTTTTTTCTGTCTTTCTTTCTTTCTCTTATTCTCTCATTTCATTCTGTCTTTCTTTCTTTCTTGCTTGCTTTTTTCTCTTAAATCAGCTATAACGTTTCTTCCGAAATATCAGGATTTGTCATACTTGGAATCCAACCCAATCCTGTTGTTTATAGCCCCGCCGACCACAGAGGCCGTATCAGGGGCTGCCACCTGCTCAACTGTGAAATCTCAGCAGCTAGATTACAACTGCGCAACTATGTACCGATGAAAAACGGGGTACAACCCCCCCTCTACTGTCCTTCCTTGTAGCCACGGCCTGGCCAACTTAAGGGTCGGGCACCGCGTTGTGGGAAAAACCACATCGACTGGGAAGAGTAGTAGTGGGGGCAAAGAATGAAACGTGTCCTAGGAACACATACCTACCTACCTACCTACTTACTACTTTCCTCAGTACTATGAAGTTTATTTATTTTATTTATTTATTTATTTTTTTTTTATCGAGGATTATGGAATGAGCACTCATGTGCTTTTTTTTTTACATCCAGTCCCCGTGTGTATGCGGTTTTTGTAAAATTTGTCATCCGTTCCCACCGGCACACAATGGCCTACTCTTACGAAAAGCGGAACAGGATTTAACGTGTGCGCAAGATGTTCTGCATGTGTTCACATACGGGGGCCTCTCGGTTTACAGTCTCATCTGAAGCACGCTGTTAAGATGTGTGTTTGTTGTTGCTCTTAACATTGATTTGTATGTCATAGCACGCTGTTAAGATGTGTGTTTGTTGTTGCTCTTAACATTGATTTGTATGTCATAGCACGCTGTTAAGATGTGTGTTTGTTGTTGCTCTTACATTGATTTGTATGTCATAGCACGCTGTTAAGATGTGTGTTTGTTGTTGCTCTTAACATTGATTTGTATGTCATAGCACGCTGTTAAGATGTGTGTTTGTTGTTGCTCTTAACATTGATTTGTATGTCATAGCACGCTGTTAAGATGTGTGTTTGTTGTTGCTCTTAACATTGATTTGTATGTCATAGCACGCTGTTAAGATGTGTGTTTGTTGTTGCTCTTAACATTGACTTGTATGTCATGTTTCTTTTTTTCTTTCTGAACACTGAGTATGCAAACCTGTTAAGTGTGATGTGTTGCTTAACATGATTGAATTAACACGTCGTTATAGTGTGGATTGAGTTGTTAACCAGACTTGTCATCCCTTTCCATCTTGTGTGTTGTGTTGTGTCTACCAGTTGAAATTATGATGTAGATTAGTGTAGATGTGAGTTGATGTACGACGATTGTGTTCTACACGTGTGTGTGTGTGTGTGTGTGTGTCGTGTGTGTGTGTGTGTGTTGTAGTGTGTACACGTGTGTGTGTGTGTGTGTGTGTGTGTTGTGGTGTGTGTGTTGTGTGTGTGTGTGTGTGTGTGTGTGTGTTGTGTGTGTGTGTGTGTGTGTTGTTTGTTGTCTTCAATTTAACGTTTGTTCACTCTAAGTGATATTAGACGAGGGAAATAGAAAATGTAATGGAAGTTAAAGAAGGGAGAGGAAGGAGCGAAAGGAAATGAAGTTAAGAAATAGTATCAGTGCTGGTATTTTTGTGTGAGAGAAAAGAAAAGAAAGGAAAAAAAAACCACCATAGAAAAGTAAGGATAATACTTTTAAACAGGAGCAAAATATAAACTCAACAATGTGGAAACATGAAATAACAATAATGTAACTACAATAAATATTCAAGTGGACTATACGATAAACATCTGGCAATGGCAAAGGCTAGCTTTGAATTTTCAAATACATTTTCCAGAGACTGTTCAGAAAATGTAGGTAAAAAAGGTTTTACAATAGGGCACTCAAATATAATATGAGTATTGGAAATATGATCCCCACATAGACATCTGACATGTTTACAAAATTTTGTAAGGAATGCATTTAACTTCATTCTAAAATATAGTGAACTAACCCTTCTCACGGATATAAAACGCGAATCTATTTGCGAAGGAGCCATATAACAAGAAATATGAGCAGTGGTCAGACAACTTTTAAAATATCGTTCCTTGAATTGATCAGATTCTTTAAACTTACCCCATGAAGTTTGTTCTAATATTTGGTATCCCTCCTGTATAGATAAGGGAACATCCAGTTCTATCGATTCCATATCATGTCTTGCCCCCCTTTTTGCAGCTCTGTCAGCCCACTCATTTGAAAAAATTCCAACATGAGAAGGCACCCAACAAAAAGAAACAGGAATACCTTTTAAACTTAGGAGGTGTATGACATATTTAATTTCAAAAATAATTCAGGAGACCTTGAAGTTTGGGGATTTTATGGCATACAATACAGACTTGGAGTCAACACAAAGCAACATATGAAGGAAGGAAAATGGAAAATCAAGAATACAGTTAAGAGCCATAAGAACTGCAATAAGTTCAGCTGTAAATATTGAACGATGTTTACCAAGATAGTACGATTTCTCAATTTTAAGTGCTGGTATGACAAATGCAAAGCCTGTGTCATGATTTTCTAAAACAGATCCATCTGTATAAACTTGTAAGCAGTCAGCATACTTATTTTCAATATGCGACTGAACATCTGCAGACATGATGTTTTGATTTTCATTCTTTTTTTCATTAATATATTCTATATCAAAACAGGCTTTATCTATCTCCAATGAAGGACATGGTAAAGCTTTTTTGTGTGTTTCTAAGTCATATTGATTAAGTTTAGATTTTTGAAAGAGATCTGATACATACGTGCCAATAGGCATTAAACACGAAATTTGTTTAGCCCTTTTTGAAAAATTCGTTTCTACTTGAACTTTTAATTCACTACAGACAAAATTTTCGTCATTCGTGCTCCGTAAAACATATTTGGCGCAAGAAAGTTGTCGGTATTCAGCTAGGGAAAGTTCCCCAATTTCCTTATAAGTTCCTACAGTGAATGCATGGAATGGTACCCCAAGTGCAAGTTTGTACGCCTTACAATCTATACTTTGGAGTTTTTTAAGTATATAATTAGGAGCACTGAAAAAGACTTCTTGTCCATAAGACAGTTTGGAACGTACAAGTAACTTAGACAAGCATTTAAGAGTGAAGATATCTTGTCCCCAGGACTGTCTGCTAACCATTTTAAGAAAATTGAGGCATTTCCTTGCTTTTGTTAAAATGTATCCAATATGAGCATTCCAAGTTAATTTTGATGTAAGTTGAATGCCTAAAAATTTGACCATATTTTTATACTGAATTGGCTCCCCTCCAATCGTAAACTGTGGCAGTGTATCTGGATCACTACCATTATTAAAAAGCATAATGTGCGTTTTTTTCTGTAGATAATGTCAGGCCATTTTCAAAAATATATTTATGTAAATTATCTAGCTCTTTTTGATGTACTTTTCTGGTATAGTTTATCATCCTCTTTGTTGTAGCACGCTTCATAGTGACATTCATCCATATACATATATCATCAGCATATTGTACCAGGACAACGTCTTTAGACAGTTTTTGGGTAAATCATACAGCAATATATTAAACAGAAAAGGGGCTATAACTGAACCATTCACTACTCTCACTGCATACTTCTGTTACATAAAAAGCTTTTAATATAATAGAAAAAATGCCCAGAAAAGCCAATAGTCTTCAGTTTATGTAGCAATTTAGCATGCCAAACTTGGTCGTAGGCTTTCTTTATATCAAAAAATGTTGCGAGTAGATTTTTTCTTCTCGCAAATTGTTGTTTGACCTGTGTTGTTAGCTTAACTAAGTTATCGATTGCTGATCTACTTTTTGAAAGCCTGCTTGATTGACAGGAACTACCTTATTTTTCTGACAGTATTACACAAGCCTTTTTAGAATAATTTTCTCCATAAGCTTACCAATGTTAGAAGTCAGTGCTATGGGCCTATAACTAGTTTTATCAGTTTTAGGCTTTCCTTGCTTATGAATGGGAACAATAATAGACTGCTTCCAGTTCATTGGCATTACACCTTCGGTCCAACACTTTTGGAAAAGTTTATGCATCAGAAGAATGAAGTTTTCTGGTAACTGTTTAAGCATATCATTGGATATGGCATCTAATCCAACAGAAGTTTTCTTATAAGA
The DNA here is from genome assembly GCA_028751875.1 of Rapana venosa. NCBI lineage: Eukaryota > Metazoa > Mollusca > Gastropoda > Neogastropoda > Muricidae > Rapana > Rapana venosa. Next base: position 61,861,337 of record CM054150.1, read on the forward strand.
AAGGGGAAATAATATATCTTTTACTTCATTGATTGTTATTGGAGCAATGATGTATTCAGTATTATTAGAACATGGGTCTTTATATTTTTCTTTCTTCTCCTCAGCTTGTCTGTATTTATTGCTTCTAAGTGTGAGGCCTTCGATAGGCATAGACTCTGAGAACATATCTGCAAAGGCTTCAGCCTTTTCTGCATTGGTTGGAAATTCATTGTTTTTAAGTTTAACTGGACAAGTTGGTAAAATCACACCTTTTCTCATTTCATGAAATTTTTGCCACACTTTGTTAAGATCTTTATGATTTGATACGTCACTCAAACAAAACGAAGACCAAAATTGTCGTTTCGCCTGAGCTATGATCATGTTGCTATAGGTTTTTGCATGCTTCTGTTGTTCATGGTTTTCTGGCGTCTTATTTTTTAAATATGTTTTATACATTAAACGTTTGTTGGTCACTGCTTCCTCACAAGCAGGTGTCCACCAAACATTTCCTGAACATTTCCTTGATTTTAATGGTTTAATGGTTGGGATTGATAAGTAAGCAGCTTGAATGATGGCATTAGTAAAGGTAGAATAAAATTCATTTATGTTTTCAGAATCCAAGCTGTTTGTATTGTAGGTTGCAAGAATACTTTTAAACTGTTTCCAATTAGCTTCTTCATAGTTAAACTTTGGGAGTTTATCTTTTTCAGTGTTACAGGGGACTGGCATTTCATTAAAAGTAATAACAATAGGTAAATGATCACTTCCCAATGTGTCTTCATAAGTTGCCCACGTACATTCAGGTGCAAGAGCAGAAGATATTAAAGACAGATCTAATGCCGATGCCTTGTGATTAGAGATGTCAGGTATTCTGGTGACACTTCTATCATTTAGTAGGCATAGACAAGAGTCTGTTATATTTTCTAAAAAACGATTGCAGGAGATGGATATACTTCCTTTATCCCAAAAGGGTGCGTGAGCATTGAAGTCCCCTGCTACCAGCAATTTCTGATTATCTTGTAATGAGTGCAGCCACTCTGCATTATAGTCATTAGCTCAGGCAAATATACTGAAACAATGCTCTGTAAACTTTACACGTGCAGCACACGAATATGAATCTGGGATATCATTAGGCATAGGTGAACATTATGCACTATAATCTATTCCTTCTTGGATATATATTGCTGTATTTACTTTACCAACAGCATCCACTGTGTGTGTGTGTGTGTGTGTGTGTGTGTGTGTGTGTGTGTGTGTGTGTGTGTGTGTGTGTGTGTGTGTGTGTGTGTGGTTTGCGCGCCCGCGTGTGTGTTTTTGTGTGTGTGTGTGTGTGTGTGTGTGTGTGTGTGTGTGTGTGTGTGTGTGTTGTGTGTGTGTGTGTGTGTGTGCCAGCCTGCCTGCCTGCCTGCCTGTTTGTCCGTCTGTGTTTACGATTCCATCCTTATAACATTCGACAGAGAAAGCATGAAGGAGAGACAAACAGACCTGACAACCCCACCCCACCCACTCCCACCTCACCACCACCCACCCCTCCCCCCATCCCCCCCAAAAAATGTTACTGCCGCAATGCCACCCAGTGAAGTTGGCCCCGCCTTACCCACACATCCTCGGACGTGGTCACAGAACTGGCCCGTCCTGCACTGACATCGCTTCCCGCAGTCGGGTCCATACACGCCCGGCCGACACACTGACGTGAAATGATGATCATTATTAGGATCGCCCGAAATAAAACAAGATAGATATTTAAAAAATAATAAATAAAAAACACACCTTCGGATGAGACTACAAACCGAGGTCCCGTGTGCGAACGCGCGCAGAACATCTTGCGCACACGTTTAAACCCCGTTCCGCTTTTTGGAAGAGTAGGCCACTGCGTGCCGGTGGGAACGGATGACCCTAGGAAGGGGTGTCTGTCTGTCTGTCTGTCTGTCTGTCTGTTTATAGCTACTGCCGACGGACGCCACAGCCGAGTGGTTAAGACTGGTCAACCTCAACCCCACGGATCCATGAAGTCGTGGGTTTGAATCTGACTTACAGACTGACAGACAGACAGACAGATTAATTATAGAAAGACAAGACAGATAGACAGACTTACTGACAAACAGACTGAGAGATAGCCAGACTTAGAGACAGACAGACAGACAGAGACAGACTTACAGACTTACAGACTGATAAACAGACAGACGGACAGACAGACAGACAGAAAGACAGACTTACAGACTGATAAACAGACAGACGGACAGACAGACAGACAGACGGACAGACAGACTGACATACAGACTTACAGACTTACAGACTGATAAACAGACAGACGGACAGACAGACAGACAGACAGACGGACAGACTTACAGACAGACGAACAGACAGACGGACAGACAGACTGACGGACAGACTTACAGACAGACGAACAGACAGACGGACAGACAGACTGACATACAGACTTACAGACTGATAAACAGACAGACAGGACAGACGAGACAGACAGACTGACATACAGACTTAAAGACTGATAAACAGACAGACGGACAGACAGACTGACATACAGACTTACAGACTGATAAACAGACAGACGGACAGACAGACTGACATACAGACTTACATACTGATAAACAGACAGACGGACAACGACAGACAGACGACAGACAGACAGACAGACAGACGGACAGACAAAAAGACTAACTGAAGACGTCGGCGGGGTAGCCAGAAAACGGTACACGCAAAGACATAAAAGATGGCGAATACCGGCCACCGTTTACAACGAAAACCAACGACACCGCCCCTACAAAACCTTCCGCAGGCAGAAAAATACATTAGCAAAAAAAAACGCAACCAACAACACAACCTAAAAAAACGAAAAAAATCTCCCTTTCCTCTTTCACCCAGCGGAAGCAGAGGCCCGAAGTTTGGGACGCAGAGGAAACGAAAAACTCCCTAAGGTTCGGGGTGTCCCAAACTCAGCAAGGTCGTAGTGGACAGGCCCCGTCAAGACCTCAACTCCCCCCCTAAAAGGGGGAAAAGCATTGAACCCCCAACTCCTCCCAAAATTCATAAAACTTCCCCTCCCCCTTTGGGGATGTAACCCTTTAAGTTGGGTAACGGGGCTGAGAACCAAGGCCGAAAAGGTCCCCATCCCAAGTGTAACAGGCTCGAGCCTTAACCTTAAGGGGCTGGGGAGCGGGCTCTCCCTCCTGGCCCCATTCCCGATTAAAGTGGGCAGTACCCCGTTTGGGGAAACTTTCCCCCAAACAGAACCCCCCCAAACCCCCCCGATCAAACCTTGATTGGCTGGGGCTTTTCTCTCGAATGGGACGAAAACCGAGTTCTGTGTGTAGTTCAATACCTTTGGCCAAAAAAACCCACTGACCCCCCCCCTATCCCAGGCCATTTGGTCGGGAAAACGGTCTTCGGTTAGGGAGCAACAAAACTACCACACAAAACCACCACAAAAAACCCACCACAAGACCTCCTCTTTAAAAACAAAACCAATCTTCTTTAACACAACAACAACATCCCTCCCCTCACCCCCAAAACACACACACAAACTCTCCACACACACACACACAGACCTCTCTCTCTCCACACACACACACACACAGACCTCCCCTCTCAACACACACAACACAACCTCTCTCTCTCAAAACACACACCATTTTACACACACAACCCTCTCTCTCTCTCACACACACACACACAGACCTCTCTCTCACACACACACACAGACCTCTCTCTCTCCAACACACACAACACACAGACCTCTCTCTCTCTCACACACCCCACACAGACCTCTCTCTCACACACCACACACAAGACTCCTCTCTCTCTCACACACACACACACACCCCCCCACACACCACACAGACCTCTCTCTACTCACACACAACAAACACACCCCACAAAACCCACCCCACACACCACACACAGACCTTTTCTCCACCCTCACAACACAACACACACAAAACCTCTCTCTCCCCACACACACACACCAGACCTCTCTCTCCCCACACCACACACAAACCTCCCTCTCTACCACACACACACAGACCTCTCTCCACCACACACACACACACAACCCACCTCTTTTACACACACACAAAAACAGACCTCTCACCACACACACACACACAGACCTCTCCCCAAAAACACACACACACACACACAGCCCTCTCTCTCTCACTCACACACACAGACCCTCTCTCTCACACACCCCACACACACAACCCTCTCTCTCTCACCACACACAGACCTCTCTCTCTCCCCAACACACACACACACAGACCTCTCTCTCTCTCACACACACAAAAGACCTCTCTCTCCACACAAACACACACGGGACCTCTCTCTCTCCACACACACACACAAGAAACCTCTCTCCCCCTCACACACACAAAAAGACCTCTCCCTCTCACCCCCACACACACCCCCCAACAACACACACACACACAGACCTCTCTCATCACACACACACACACAACCACCCCCTTCTTTTCCTCACACACACACAGACCTCTTCTCTCACCCCACACACAGACCTCTCTCTCTCACCACACACCACAGACCTCTCTCTTCACACACACACACACACAGACCTCCCCTCCTCACTCACACACACACAGACCTTTTCTCTCTCTCTCTCACACACAAGACCTCTCCTCTCCCCTCACACACACACACACACACACACACACACACACACACACACACACACACACACACACACACAGCCCTCTCTCTCTCTCACAACACACACACACACACCCCAAGCCCTCTCCTCTCACAAAACACACACACACACCACACACACACACACACATACACACAGCCCCTTCTCTCTCTCCACACACACAACAACACACAAGAACACACAGAACTTCTCTCTCTCACACACACCGCACGCACACACACACACACACACACACACACACACACACACACACACACGCAAACACGCGCGCATACTGACTGTGGTTGCAGCGATCTCCATAGTAACCAGGGATGCAGACACACTGACCGCTGACGTGATGGCAGTTGCCATAGTAACAGTGCCGACACTGGTTCCGACATCCCGAGCCCCACGTGCCAGGGGGACAGGCTGGTAATGAGGACATTTACTGTCAGCATCAGTGCCACTGTCAGCACCAGTGCCATTGTCAGCATTACTGTCAGCATCAGTGCCATTGTCAGCATCAGTGCCATTGTCAGCACCAGTGCCATTGTCAGCATCAGTGCCACTGTCAGCATCAGTGCCATTGTCAGCATCAGTGCCATTGTCAGCATCAGTGCCATTGTCAGCATTACTGTCAGCATCAGTGCCATTGTCAGCATTACTGTCAGCATCAGTGCCATTGTCAGCATTACTGTCAGCATCAGTGCCATTGTCAGCATCAGTGCCATTGTCAGCATTAGTGCCATTGTCAGCATTACTATCAGCATTAGTGCCATTGTCAGCATTAGTGCCATTGTCAGCATCAGTGCCATTGTCAGCATTAGTGCCGATGTCAGCATTAGTGCCAATGTCAACATTACTGTCAGCATTAGTACCATTGTCAGATTTACTGTCATTGTCAGCATTACTATCAACATTAGTGCCATTGTCAGCATAAGTGCCATTGTCAGCATTAGTGCCATTGTCAGCATTAATGCCATTGTCAGCATTAGTGTCATTGTCAGCATTAGTGCCATTGTCAGCATCAGTGCCATTGTCAGCATTAGTGCCGATGTCAGCATTAGTGCCATTGTCAACATTACTGTCAGCACCAGTGCCATTGTCAGCATTAGTGCCATTGTCAGCATTAGTGCCATTGTCAGATTTACTGTTATTGTCAGCATTAATGCCATTGTCAGCATAAGTGCCATTGTCAGCATTAGTGCCATTGTCAGCATTAGTGCCATTGTCAGCATTAGTGCCATTGTCAGCATCAGTGCCATTGTCAGCATCAGTGCCATTGTCAGCATTAATGCCATTATCAGCATCAGTGTTATTATCAGCATCAGTGCCATTGTCAGCATCAGTGCCATTGTCAACATCAGTGCCATTGTCAGCATTTGTGCCATTGTCAGCATCAGTGCCATTGTCAGCATCAGTGCCATTGTCAGCATTAGTGCCATTGTCAGCATTACTTTCAGCATTAGTGCCATTGTCAGCATCAGTGCCATTGTCAGCATTAGTGGCATTGTCAGCATTAGTGCCATTGTCAGCATTAATGCCATTGTCAGCATTAGTGCCATTGTCAGCATTAGTGCCATTGTCAGCATTAGTGCCATTGTCAGCATCAGTGCCATTGTCAGCATCAGTGCCATTGTCAGCATTAATGCCATTATCAGCATCAGTGTTATTATCAGCATCAGTGCCATTGTCAGCATCAGTGCCATTGTCAGCATTTGTGCCATTGTCAGCATCAGTGCCATTGTCAGCATCAGTGCCATTGTCAGCATTAGTGCCATTGTCAGCATTACTTTCAGCATTAGTGCCATTGTCAGCATCAGTGCCATTGTCAGCATTAGTGGCATTGTCAGCTTAAGTGTCATTGTCAGCATCAGTGGTATTGTCAGCATAGTGCCATTGTCAACATTTGTGCAATTGTCAGCAATACTGTCAGCATCAGTGCCATTGTCAGCATCAGTGCCATTGTCAGCATCAGTGCCATTGTCAGCATTACTGTTAGCATTAGTGCCATTGTCAGCATTACTATCAGCATTGTGCCTTTGTCAACATTAGTGCAATTGTCAGCAATACTGTCAGCCTCAGTGCCATTGTCAACATCAGTGCCATTGTCAGCATCAGTGCCATTGTCAGCATCAGTGCCATTGTCAGTATTACTGTCAGTATTAGTGCAATTGTCAGCTTCACTGTCATTGTCGGCATTACTATCAGCATTTGTGCCATTGTCAGCATCAGTGCCATTGTCAGCATCAGTGCCATTGTCAGCATCAGTGTCATTGTCAACATCAGTGCCATTGTCAGCATTAGTGCCATTGTCAGCATTAGTGCCATTGTCAGCATCAGTGCCATTGTCAGCATTACTGCCATTGTCAGCATAACTGTCAGCATCAGTGCCATTGTCAGCATTACTGTCAGCATCAGTGCCATTGTCAGCAGTAGTGCCATTGTCAGCATCAGTGCCATTGTCAGCATTAGTACCATTGTCAGCATTACTGTCAGCGTCAGTGCCATTGTCAGCATTACTGTCAGCATCAGTGCCATTGTCAGCATTAGTGCCATTGTCAGCATCAGTGCCATTGTCAGCATTACTGTCAGCATTAGTGCCATTGTCAGCATCAGTGCCCATGTCAGCATTAGTGCAATTGTCAGCATTAGTACCATTATCAGCATTAGTGCCATTGTCAGCATTACTATCAGCATTAGTGCCATTGTTAGCATCAGTGCCATTGTCAGCATTAGTGCCATTGTCAGCATCAGTGCCATTGTCAGCATCAGTACCATTGTCAGCATCAGTGCCTTCGTCAGCATCTGTGCCATTGTCAGCATTAGTGTCTCTGTCAGCATTAGTGCCATTGTAAGCATTAGTGTCGTTGTCAGCATTAGTGCCATTTTCACCATTAGTGTCATTGTCAGCATCAGTGCCATTGTCAGGATTAGTGCCATTGTCAGCATCAGTGCCATTGTCAGCATTAGTGCCATTGTCAGCATCAGTGCCATTGTCATCATTACGGTCAATGTCAGCATTACTGTCATTGTCAGCATTACTTTCGTTGTCAGCATTACTGTCATTATCAGCATTGTTGTAAATGTCAGCATTAGTGTCGTTGTCAGCATTAGTGCTATTGTCAGCATTAGTGTCGTTGTCTGCATTAGTGTCATTGTCAGCATTACTATCAGCATTACTGTTATTGTCAGCATTACTGTCAACATTAGTGTCATTGTCAACATAAGTGTTATTGTCAGCATTAGTGCCATTGTCAGCATTACTGTCGTTGTCAGCATTACTGTCGTTGTCAGCATTAGTACAATTGTCAGCATTACTATTAGAATTTCTATCATTGTCAGCATTACTGTCAGCATTAGGGTCATTGTCAGCATTACTACCAGAAATATTGTCATATTTTCAGCATTACTATCAGCAATACTTTCATTGTCAGCATTACTATCAGCAATACTGTCATTGTCAGCATTACTATCAGCATTACTGTCATTGTCAGCATTACTGTCATTGTCAGCATTACTGTCAGCATTACTATCAGCATTACTATCATTGTCAGCATTACTGTCATCGTCAGCATTACTGTCAGCATTACTGTCATTGTCAGCATTGTTGTAAATGTCAGCATTACTGTCATTGTCAGCATTGTTGTAAATGTCAGCATTAGTGTAATTGTCAGCATAAGTGTCGTTGTCAGCATTAGTGCCATTGTCAGCATTAGTGTCGTTGTCAGCATTAGTGTCATTGTCAGCATTACTGTCATTGTCAGCATTACTGTCATTGTCAGCATTACTGTGTTACTGTCATTGTCAGCATTACTGTCAGCAATACTGTCACTGTCAGCATTGTTGTAAATGTCAGCATTTCTGTCAGCATTACTGTCATTGTCAGCATTACTATCAGCATTACTGTCATTGTCAGCATTACTATCAGGATTACTGTCATTGTCAGCATTACTGTCAGCATTACTGTCATTGTCAGCATTACTATCAGCATTACTGTCATTGGCAGCATTACTGTCATTGTCAGCATTACTGTCAATGTCAGCATTACTGTCATTGTCGGCATTACTGTCAGCATTATCATCAGTCAGCATTCCTGTCAGCATTACTGTCATTGTCAGCATTACTATCAGGATTACTGTCATTGTCAGCATTACTGTCAGCATTACTGTCATTGTCAGCATTACTATCAGCATTACTGTCATTGGCAGCATTACTGTCATTGTCAGCATTACTGTCAATGTCAGCATTACTGTCATTGTCGGCATTACTGTCAGCATTATCATCAGTCAGCATTAGTGTCAGCATTACTGCCATTGGCAGCATTACTATCAGCATATTTGTCATTGTCAGCATTACTGTCATTGTCAGCATTACTGTCATTGTCGGCATTACTATCAGCATATTTGTCATTGGCAGCATAACTGTCATTGTCAGCATTACTGTCATTGTCGGCATTACTGTCAGCACTATCATCAGTCAGTATTAGTGTCAGCATTATTGTCATTGTCAGCATTGTTGTCATTGTCATCATAATTGTCATCATTGTCAGCATTATTGTCATTGTCTGAATCATTGTCAGCATTATTGTCAGCATTATTGTCAGCATCGTTGTTATTATTGCCATCAATATTTTCAACATTGTTGTCAGTATTGTCCAGCATTATTGTCTTTATTGTCATATTGTCGGCATTATTGTCAGCATTATTGTCATCAATATTGTCAAAATTGTTGTCAGTATTGTCCAGCATTATTGTCTTTATTGTCATATTGTCAGCATTATTGTCATCAATATTGTCAACATTGTTGTCAGTATTGTCCAGCATTATTGTCTTTATTGTCATATTGTCGGCATTATTGTCAGCACTGTTCTCACCATTATTATCAGCATTGTTGTCACCATTATTGTCAGCATTGTTGTCACCATTATTATCAGCATTGTTGTCACCATTTTGTCAGCATTGTTGTCACCATTATTGTCAGCATTGTTGTCACCATTATTGTCAGCATTGTTGTCACCATTATTGTCAGCATTGTTGTCACCATTATTGTCAGCATTGTTGTCACCATTATTGTCAGCATTGTTGTCACCATTATTGTCAGCATTGTCAGCTTTGTTGTCATTATTGTCAGCATTGTTGTCAGCATTGTTGTCACCATTATTGTCAGCATTGTTGTCACCAGTATTGTCAGCTTTCTTGTCACCATTATTGTCAGCATTGTTGTCATAATTGTCAGCATTGTCAGCATTATTGTCATAGTCAGCATTGCTTCCAGCATTATTGTCCTTGGCAACATTATTATCATTATTGTCAGCATTATTGTTATTATTATCATCATTATTGTCATTGTCAGCATTATTGTCAGCATTGCTGTCATCATTATTGTCATTATTTTCAGCATTATTGTCAGCATTGCTGTCAGCATTATTGTCATTATTTTAAGCATTCTTGTCAGCATTGTTGTCAGTATTATTGTCAGCATTAATGTCATTGTCAGAATTATTGTCAGCAATACTGTTAGCATTATCATCATCATTGTCTTCATCGTCATTTTTGTGATCATCATCATCATTGTCATCATTGCCTTAGTGCGTTCCTGTGTGTGTGTTTCGGGGGGGAAGGGGGGGGCGTGCGTGCGTGTGTGCGTGCGTGCGCGTGTGCATTATTTTCAGTATTATTGTCAGCATTACTGTCATTGTTATCACCTTCATTGTCATCATTATCATCATCATTATCATTTTCATCATTGCCATCATTATCATCATCATTGACATTATCATTATCATGATTGTCATTGTCGTTCTCATCATCTTTATAATCATTGCTATCATTGCCATCATTATTATCATCGTTATCATCGTCATCATTATCATCATCATTGTCTTCATCGTCATAATTGTGTTCATCATCATCATTGTCATCATTACCTTAGTACGTTACTGTGTGTGTGTTTCGGGGGGGGGGGGGGAGGCGTGCGTGCGTGCGTGCGTGTGTGTGCGTGCGTGCGCGTGTGAGCGTGTGTATGTGTCCAAATTTAAAACATGTTAATCTTATGAAATTTATGGTGGTGGCATGCGCGTGAATGAAGGGAATACAGCCCTTTGATTAGTTCGCTTTACAAGATTTAGCGCCATAAAAATTCCATGCATCATTAATATCATCATCATCATCATCATCGTCATCATCATTATTATTATCAACATCATCATCATTATCATCCTTATTAGTAGTAGCAGGAGTAGTAGTAGTAGTAGTAGTAGTAGTAGTAGTAGTAGTAGTAGTAGTAGTGTTGTTATTATCATCATCATCATCATCATTATATCACCATCATCATCATCATCATCATCATCATGTCCACCATTATCACCACTACTATCACTTGCATATCATCAGCGTTCAATAGAATTCGGCAATACGTCTGTCCCTGTATCTACTGCTGTGAAATATCTAGGGGTCATTATAGACAACCAAACCTGCCAGTCGTGCTACTATCAATTGTGGCGCATCAGTGCAATTCGAAAGTACCTGTCCACTAATGCAACATCCAAACTAGTCACATCTCTCATTCTCTCACGTCTGGACTATTGCAATTCTCTTTTGTCTGGTCTGCCAGCATCATCTATCCACTCCCTTCAACGTATACAAAACTCTGCAGCTCGACTAGTCCTCAGAAAGAAAAAATATGAGCGCATTACTATTCTTTTGCGATCTCTCCACTGGCTGCCTGTGCCACAGAGAGTAAACTATAAGATCAGTACCCACTGTTACAAATGCCTCCATAAAACAGCACCTTCCTACCTCTGTGAACGTCTTCACCTGTACACTCCTTCTCGTTCCCTCCGCTCTGCTGCAGATACCTTGTGCTTAAGAATACCTAGATTCAACCAGACCACCGTTGGCCGTCGCTCTTTCTCTGTTTCTGGTCCAGTGATCTGGAATGACATACCTCTCTCCCTTCGCCAAAAAACTACTTATAACTTTTAAAAATCCAGCCTGAAGACATTTATTTCAAAGCTAAGATTCTCCCCTCTTGTTCCATTTCATTTTTGTCCCTTCCCTCAACAGCCAAAGCCTCATCACTCTGCTGGAGTGTAAACCTGTGTGTGTGTGTGCGGGTGTGGGTGTGGGTGTGTGCGGTGTGTGTGTGTGTGCGGTGTGGGTGTGTGTGCGTGCAAACGTGTGTGTATACATTTGATAATGTGAAAAGAAAACCCTATTAAAAGTAACTGGCTGCATGTGAATGAGAAGGATCAATGAAAACGCGTTGATTTGCTTTGTTGCAAGATATAAAAGGTATAGCGCTATATAAGTTCCATGTATTATTATTATTAGCGTTTGCGGCAAAACAAGACAAAACATAAGGAAACAGAACAGAACAAAACAAACAAAACAAAACAAAAACCCTAATACTCACTCTCCTCGCAACTGAGTCCGATATAACCGTCAGGACAGGGACATTTTCCGGTCACGTGGTTACACCGCTCACTTCCGTTACATGCGCACTGCTCGTGACATCCGGGTCCCCACGTTCCAGTCGCACAAACTGCGAAAAAAAATTGATAACGCAATGCATGGAGGAGAGAGAGAGAGAGAGAGAGAAGAGAGAGAACAGAGAGAGAGAGAGAGAGAGAGAGAGAGACAGAGACAGAGAGAGAGAGAGAGAGAGAGAGAGAGAGAGAGAGAGAAAAGAGAGAGAGAGACTGACAGACAGAGAGAGAAGTCTCTGAGAGAGAGACAAGACAGACAGACAGATAGCGACAGGCAGACAGAAAGAAGTCTCTGAGTGAGAGAGAGAGAGAGAGAGAGAAGAGAGAGAGAGAGTGTGTGTGTGTGTGTGTGTGTGGTGTGTGTGTGTGTGTGTGTGTGTGTGTGTGTGTGTGTGTGTGTGTGTTTGTGTGTGTGTGTGTGTGGAACTACTTACCGTCACTGCAGCTGCTTCCGGTATATCCTGGAAGACATGCGCAGTGGCCGTTGTCTACGTCACACACTCCGTGCAGACATGCGCACTTGCCTTCACAGTGAGGGCCGTAAGATCCCGGCAAACATGGCGACTGTTTCTCACATTGCAAACCTGTCAATCAGTCAGTGTCGAGATTTGAGTGTTGTTTTTCATTCGTATTAAATCATTTTCAAAGTGGTTTTAGCCTTCAGCGCCTGGGCTTTCATTATCCCAGTTCTTGATTAAACCATGGACGCTGCTGGGGACAACAGCAGCAAAGTGAGAGGCTGTAACTATGACCAGTGGCTTTCTTTCCCACTCATGGAATTCCACTTTACAGCTTAGTCTTTAGTGATCGACTATGACTCTCTGACTAGGAGGCTTGACTCGCACAGTCCTTATGTGCTGCAGCCCTGGGGGGCTGGTTGGCCTTTGGAGAACATCTCCAACGCTGACTGTCCTTATTCCCTCTTGGCTGAGAGAGTGGGGATGTGCTGTGGGCAAGGCATCTCCACTATAATCAAATTTCTGCCCAATTTCCGAAACAGCAACTGCCTCCTCTGTTGTTTTGGAAGTCATTGTCGAACACTTCGGACAAACAGCCATGTCCGGCAGTGTTGAAGATAGCCACTGGCTTTCCATGCAACGAGTCCAGTGTGTTTCCACCGTGGGATTCCGTGGGCTCCCTCAGTATCAGTAGCATCCCCTAACCTTCTGGAAATGACAAGATTGACATTTTCATCTTTTCTATCACGCTCTTTGTTTCTGTCTTTCCCCCCTCGTCTCCCTTGCTTATTCTCCGCCTTCCCAGTCCATTCACGAGGACTAGCACCCCAGACCACCACTCATGGTCTAGTGGATGGGGGGGGGAGAGAGGGACACTTTAGGGCACAAACGGGGATCACACCACCCCACACTTTGAACCCGGACTTTCACGTTCTAGTAAGGTGCGTTACCTCTAGACCACCGATCATTAAGATGAGGAGGAAGAAGAGGGGAAGGAGGATGAAGAGGAGGAGGAGGAAGAGGAGGAGGAGGAGGAGGATACTCACCGGTAAAGATAAGGTGGCATTGACAGAACCCAGAGACGTGCTCACATTTCAAGGTGTTGCGCTATGAACAGTTACACTGCTGTCTCATGGTAATGATGAGGAGGAGGAGAAGGAAGAGGAGGAGGAAGAGGGGAAGGGGGGGGAGGAGGAGGGGTAGGAGGAAGAGAGGGAGGAGAAAGAGGGGGAGGAAGAGGAGGAGGAGGATACTCACCTGTAAAGTTAGGGTGGCAGTGACAGAAGCCAGTGACGTGGTCACACTCCAAGGTGTTGTGCTGTGAACAGCTACACTGCTGTCGACAGCCTATTCCGTACCAGCCTTCCTGCCAACAGCCAACGTCGTGTCGTCACATGGCGTGCATTAAAAAAGAAAGAAAGAAAGAAAGGAAGGAAGGAAGGAAGAAAGGAAGGAAGGAAGGAAGGGAGAAAGGAAGGAAGGAAGGAAAAGAAATCAACTGAAAGAAAGAAAGAAATGAGGGAAGGAAGGAAGGAATTGGAAAAAGAAAGAAAAAAAGAAAGAAAGGAAGGAAGGAAGAAGGAAGGAAGGAAGGAAGGAAAAGAAATTAACTGAAAGAAAGAAATGAGGGAAGGAAAGAAGGAATGAAAAAAGAAAGAAAGAAAAAAGAAAGAAAGAAAGGAAGGAAAGGAAGGAAGGAAGGAAGGAAGGAAGAAAAGGAAAGGAAAGGAAAGGAAGGAAAAGAAAGGAAGGAAGGAAAAGAAAAGGAACGAAGGAAGGAAGAAAGGAAGAAGAAAGGAAAGAAAAGGAAGGAAGGAAGGAAGAATAAACAGAAAAGAAATCAATTGAGAGAAAGAAAGAAAGGAATGGAAAGAAGGAAGGAAGAAATAAAGAAAAAGAAAGAAAGAAAGAAAAAAGGAACGAAGAAAGGAAAAGAAAGAAAGAATGGAAGGAAGGAGGAAGGAAGGAAGGAAGGAAGAAAGGGAGGAAGGAAGGAAAAGAAAGAAAGAAAGGAAGGAACAAACAGAAAAGAAATCAACTGAAAGAAAGAAAGGAATGAAAAGAAAGCAAGAAGGAAGGAAGGAAGAAAGGAAGGAAGAAAAGGAAAAGAGGAATGAAAAAAGGAACGAAAAGAAAGAACGAACGAAAAGAAAGAAAGAAAGAAAGACAGAAAGACAGACAGACAAGGAAAGACAGAAAAAAAGAATGAATGAATGAAAAGAAAGAAAGAAAGACAGATAGAAAGAAAAGAAAGAAAAGAAAGAAAAGAAAGAAAGAAAGAAAAGAATCAAAAGAAAGACAGACAGACAGACAGACAAACAGAAAAGAAACCAGAAAACAAACCAAAAAAAATAATCAGAAAGAAAAGAAAGAAAAAAAACAAGAAAGGAAGGATGAAACAAAACCAAAAAAAAAGAAGAAAGACAGACAGAAACAAAAAACCCACACAGACAAACGAAAGAAGAAAACAAAGAAAGGGAATAAAGAAAACAGACCAGGAAAGATAGAAGGCACACAGAGAAGAGACTACAGAGAAAGTCAACACGACAACACGGCAAAGAACAGGAGCAACAACTCAACAAAGCACAGGAAAACCCAAAGAAAGAAAGACAAACACTAGCCAACCAGCCAACCCACCCACCAACCAACCAACCAACAACCCAACCAGCAACCCAACCAACAAACTAACCAACCAGCCAACCAACCAGCCAGCCATCCAACCAACCAACACACTCAAACACGCACACACACACAAACTCTCTCTCTCTCTCTCCTTCTCCTCTCTCCTCTCTCTCTCTCTCTCTCTCTCTCTCTCTCTCTCTCTCTCTCTCTCCTCTCTCCTCACACACACACACACACACACAAACTCTCTCTCTCTCTCTCCTCTCTCTCTCTCATCTCTCTCTCTCTCCTCTCTCTCTCTCTCTCTCCTCTCTCTCTCTCTCCTCTCTCTCTCACACCACACACACACACACACACACACACACACACACACACACACACGCTCACACACTTGAATGTAAGAATTTAAAACCTTATCTCCCTGTCTTTTCTGAGAATACCATTGACGAAGTTTTGAACAATGTAAAGCTAACGTTTGACATTACTAAAGGTTTATTGTTAAGCCCTATAGGGAACTTATTGTAGTGGTAGTTCTCTTCGAATTTCATTTTTTTGAAAAATGTTGTTCTTGATCCGTTTATGTTAAGAATACTATTTGTGTGTTTCCCTTGTTATTACTCTTTATTACACACACACACACACACACACACACACACACACACACACACTCACACGCACGCACGCACGCACGCACCACACAGAGTAGATCTATCTATTTTTCTATCTATCTATCTATCTATCCATCTCTTTCATTCAGTCTCCTATTTTAGTGCCGTCTGGTATCACTTAAAGTGGAAAGACGTTAAAATTGAAGACTTACTTCCCTTTGATTCACACAAATTTTTCAACGTATTATCTTATCGATTTTCCTCTTTTTACTGGTTTAATTTAATGGTAAAGGAT
>CM054150.1:61882447-61893545 GCA_028751875.1 Rapana venosa
CACACACACACACACACACACACTACAACCCACCCCTCCACACACACACTACAACTCACTACTCCACACACACACAAACACACAACAACCCACCCCTCCACACCACACACACACACACACACACACACACACACACACACACTTCAACCCACCCCTCCACACACACACACACTACAACCCACCTTTCCACACAAACACACACATACTACAACCCACCCTACCACACACATACACACACACACACACTACAACCCACACACACACACACACACACACTACAACCCACCTCCACCACACACACACACACACACACACACACACACACACACACACACACACACACACACTACAACACACACACACACTACAACCCACCTCTCCACACACCACACACACACACACACACACACACACACACACACTACAACCCACACACATACACACACACACTACAACCCACCCCTCCACACACACACACACAACCACACACACACACACACACACACACACACACACACACACTACAACCCACCTCCACACACACACACACACACTACACACCCCCCACCCCCACACACACACACACTCCACACACACTACAACACACACACACACACTACAAACACACACACACACTACAACCCCACCCCTCCAAACACACACACACACTACAACCCCCCCCACTCCCACCCCCCCCCCCCACACACACACACACTAACCCACCCCTCCACACACACACACACACACACACTACACACCCCCCCCCCACCCCCACACACACTACAACCCACACTACAACACACACACACACACACTACACCCCCCCCCCCACACACACACACACACACTACAAACACCCCCCCACCCCCCCCCACCCCCACCACACACACCACACTACAACCCCCCCACCCCCCAATCCCACCACCCCACACACTACAACACCACACACACACAAACACACTACACAACCACCCCACCCACCACCCCCCCACACACACTACAACCCCCCCACCCCCCCCCACACACACACTACACACCCCCCCACCCCCCCAACCCCCCCCACACACACACACACTACAACAACACACTACAACCACACACACACACAACACACTACAACACACACACACCACTACAACACACACACACACACACACACACACTACAACACACACACACTACAACACACACACACTACAACACACACACACTACAAACCTCACACACACACAACACACACTACAACCCCCCCCCCCAACCCACCAACCCCCCCCACACACACACACTACAACACACACACACACACACACACTAAAACCACCCCCCCCAACCCCCCAACCCCCCCCCCCCACCACACACACACACAACCCACACTACAACACACACACACACACACACACACACACACACTAAAACCACCCCCCCACCCCCACCCCCCCCCCCCACAACACACACACTACAACCACACAACTCACAACACACTCACACACACACTACACACCCCACCCCCCCACACACACCACACCACACAAACAACACCCACCCCTCCACACCACACACACACACACACACACACACACACACACTACAACACACACACTACAACCCCACCCCTCCACACACACACACTACAAGCCCCCCAACCCCCACCCACCACACACACACTACAACCCCCCCCCCACACACACACACACACACATACAACACCCCCCCCCCACCCCCCCCCCCCCCCCACACCACACACACACACACACACACACAACACACACACACACACACACACACACACACAACACACTGTACAACACCACGCCACTGCTACTGACCGGGTTGACACACACATCGTCCGTTGCGGGCAGACAGCCCTCTGCGTGAACACAATAGTCACACTGCTGCTGACACTGCACTCCCCACCACCCCGCCCTGCACTGCTCCTCACACCTGATAGCGCGCGCGCACACCACGCACGCACGCACACACACACAAACACACACACACACCCCACACACACACACACACCCACACACACACACACACACACCATCATTCATGAACAGAAGTTGTGTACCCATCGACCAATTCCTCAATCCATACGTTAAACCACCAACCAACCAGTCAACCAGCCATTTTGTCTAATCCCCCATTCATCCATTCAATCCATCCAAGATTTTTGTGTATATGCGACTATTTATTATCATCATCATCATCTTATTTTTCATCTTATTCCATCATTGTCATCATCATCATCATCATCACCATTGTCTTATTCATCATTGTCATCATCATATTCATCATCATCATCATCATTGTCTTATTCTTCGTCATTGTCTTCTTTTTCTGTTGTTCAAGTTCTTTTTTTATTTCTTTTCTTCATTGTGCCACTTCTTTCATCATCAACATCACCACCACCATCATCATCATCATCATTATCATCATCATCATCATCATCATCATCATTGTCGTCGTCGTCGTCGTCGTCATTATTTATATCAGAGCACTACTACTAATTCCAACAGCGGCAGCATCTTTTTCTTCATGTTCTCCTCCTACTTTTTCTGCTATTCTTCTTTCTTCTTTTTTTAGAAACATAAACATCACCATCATATTGTCATCAGCATTATTATCATCATTACTACTGTTGCTACTACTACTACTACTACTACTACTACTGCTGCTGCTGCTGCTGCTGCTGCTGCTGCTACTACTACCACTACTACCACTACTACTACTACTACTACTACTACTTCTACTATTACTACTGCTGCTACTACTACTACTACTACTACAACCACTACCACCACCAACACCATTACCATCATCAATTTTACTACTGTTTCTGCTACTACCATCATCATCATAATCTGTACCTCCTCCTCCTCTCCTTCTTCTCCTTCTCCTCCTTCTCCTCCTCCTCTTCTTCTCCTCCTCCTTCTTCTTCTCTTCTTCCTCCTCCTCCTCCTCCTCCTCCTCCTCCTCTTCTTCTTCTCCCCCTCTTCTTCTTCCCCTCCTCCTCCTTCCCCTCCTCCTTCTTCTCCCCCTCCTTCTTCTTCTCCCCCTCCTCCTTCTTCTTCTCCTCCTCTCCTTCTCCTCCTCCTTCTTTTTGCCTCTAATTCCTTTCATGGTCATCATCACAATCATCGACACCATCATCATAACCACCACCATAATCATCGCCACCATTTTAACCAAACAACAGGCCAAACACAAAACAAAACATCAACAAACAACAACACACAAACAACAAAACAAACAACAACAAACAACAACAACAACCAAACACTAACTTGTCTCCCGTGTATCCAGGCGGACATATGCATGCACCGGTCACGTGATGGCACTGGCTGGTGTGCTGACACTGGCAGGTCTTTGCGCATGCGTCGCCGTAGCGCGGCGGCTGGCACGTTTCCTCACACGTCACGCCCTCCCATCCGGTGGCGCATGCGCACTCGCCGGTATCCGGTGCGCACTGGCGAGTGTGGTTGAAATTGCAGCGGCAAGGGTTGCGGCAATCGCTTCCCCATTTGTCGACCGGACAGGCTGCAAGGCAGGACAATGATTATTTTGAGATCATGAAGATCATAGCACGCACGCACGCACACGCGCGCGCGCACACACACACACACACACTTTTCTTCCTCCTCCTCCACACGCACACCCCCCCCCTCCTCCTCTCACCTCCAACTCCCACCTCCACCCCACCCGGGGATGGGACAGCCTGGTGGTTACAGTGACGTATTCGTGATCTGCTGACCATGGTTCGAATCTCGTTCACGAGGATATTTCCTCTGGAGTTAACATCGGTGTCAACTCCACTCTCCCCAAAAGTCCTTCGGATGAGACTATAAACCGAGGTCCCGTGAGCGAACGCACGCGGAACATCTTGAGCACACGTTAAAACCCGTTCCGCTTTTCGCAAGAGTAGGCCATTGTGTGCCGGTGGGAACGGATGACAAAATTTACAAAACTGCATACACACGGGGATTGGATGGGGGCGGGGGTGGGGGGGGGAAGCATATGCTTATTCCATTATCCTCGAAATAAAGCAAACAAAAACCAACCAACCAACCAACCAACCAACCAACCCTACCGTACTGGTTTCACCATGTTATTTCACGACCATGACTGACCTCGTTCAGAGCAGTTTGTGCCCTTGTAGCCGGGCAGACAGTAACACGTGCCGTTCTCTGCGGAACAGGAGTGGGCGTGCTGGCATCTGCAAGACTGCAGACATCCGTGCCCGTAGAATCCCTCGCCACACCTATCTTGACACCTGTCAATCAAAACTTGGTTTTTCACCAGTCATGTGACCTTAGTGAAACTGACGAGAAGAACAAGATGCAGATGTGTGTGTGTGTGTGTGTGTGTGTGTGTGTGTGTGTGTGTGTGTGTGTGTGTGTGTGTTGTGTGTTGTGAATGTGTGTGTGTTGTGTGTGTGAGAGTGTGTGAGAGTGTGTGAGGTGTGTGTGTGTATGATGTGTGTGTGTGTGTATGAGTGTGTGTCAGTGTGTGTGTGTGAGTGTGTGTGTGTGTGTGTGTGTGTGTGTGTGTGTGTGTGTGTGTGTGTGTGTGAGGAGTGTGTGAGAGTGTGTGTGTGTATGAGTGGTGTGTGTGTGTATGAGTGTGTGTCAGTGTGTGTGTGTGTGTGTGTGTGTTGTGTGTGTGTGTGGGGTGTGTGTGTGTGTGTGTGTGTGTGTGTGTGTGTATGTGTGTGTGTATGAGTGTGTGTGAGTGTGTGTGTGTGTGTGTGGTATGTGTGTGTGTGTGTGTGTATGTAGTGTGGTGGTTTATTGTTGTTGTTGTTGTGTTGTGTTGCTGAAGAACAGTTGCAATGTTTTGTGCCTGTGGGGTTTGATGATGATGATGATGATGATGATGATGATGATGATGATGATGATGTTGTTGTTGTTGTTGTTGTTGTTTTCATGGTGGTGAACTGGACAGAGAAAACGATGGGAATATACCATTCAAAGAGCCGACTGCCCTTGAGTGGAACGACTTACTTCCAAAAGCTAGAAAACCGCGACGGATGGAGGAAGCTGGTTGCAAAATCTTCAGTGGTTAGTGCTCTCAACAGTCAGCCACACTACGTACGTAAATAGGTGCAGATGAAGGTGAAGATGATGGTTTTTATTTAGTTACTTAGTTTCGTTTATTCTTTTATATCGAGGATAATGGAATAAGCACTTATGCGCTTTTTTACGTCCAGTCCCCGTGTGTGTGCGGTTTTGTAAATTGTCATCTGTTCCCACCGGCACACAATGGCCTACTCCTAAGAAAAGCGGAACGGGATTTTAACGTGTGCGCAAGATGTTCTGCGTGCGTTCGCACACGGGGCCTCGGTTCATAGTCTAATCCGAAAGACTTTTGGGGGAGAGTGGAGTCGGCACTGATGTTAACTCCAGGGGAAGATATCCCCTTGAACGGGAATCGAACCCAGGTTGTCAGATTGCGAGCGCAATGTTCTAACCACTAGGCTGTCCCGTCCCCCCCAGAAGTCTAGAGGCTATACCGAACCCGCCCAGAAAGCGAAAAGTTGACGGTTTGAGCTCTCTTAAACCCCCGACTTTTCCCCCATCCAGTAGTGGTCTGGGTGTTAGTCTTTCGAATGAGACCCCTAACTGAGATCCCGTGTGCAACACACATAAAATGCAGGTGACAACAATCACGGACAACTGTACAGTTACCCTTGGCAAAAACCTGTTTTTAAAAAAACACACCCAAAAACACTCGTATAAGGTGAAGTGGATCGGTGGTCTAGAGGTCACGCGCCTGTCTAGAAAGCGAAAAAGTCCGGGTCGGAAGTATGCGGTGGTTCGAATCCCGTTTGGGCCCGAAATTTTCCCTCATCCATTACACCATGAGTGGTGGTCTGGGCGCTAGTCTTTTGGAAGAGACGGTAAACCGAGGTCCCGTGTGTTACACAAAATTATTCAGCGCACGTAAAAGAACCCACGGCAACAGGAGAGTTGTCCCTGGCAAAATTCTTACAAAAAGCCACTGTGATAGGAAAACAAATATATATGCAGACCACCCCCACCCCACCCCCCCAAAAAAAGAAAAAAAGTTGGCGCTGCTCTTGTGGCGACGCGCTCTCCCCGGGGAGAGCAGCCCGAATTTGACGCAGAGAAATCTGCCGTGACTTAAAAGTGGTTTAAACAAATATAAAATAAATAAGGGTGACGCGATGGCCTGGTGGTTAGAGTGCTGGGAGTTGCGATCTGACGGCCTCGGGTTCGAACCACCACCGAGGCCACCCCGCCCCCCCCCCCCCCCCCCCCCCCCCCCTCGTTCACCGAGGTGTTTCCACGTGGGTTTAATATCAGTTCCCACTCCACTCCCCACAACAACAAAAATCCTTGGGATGAGACTACAAGCTGAGATCGCGTAAGCAAAAGCAAGCAAAGCATCTTACGCACACGTCCAAAACCTGAATCTCCTATCGGGACAGTCTGTCATTTGTGCCGCTAGAAACAGAGGATAATTTAAAATAAATAAAAACAAACCCGCATGTATGCAGGGACTGGACGTAAAAATGACCATGGGCGCTTCTTCCATTATCCTTGAAATAAAAGTATGGATGGATAATGAGAGAAAATAAACAAGGTCGTATACAGACTCGGAAAACAATGTCTAATAATGGGTGGCGCTGCTCTTGTGGGGGACGTTCTTCCGGGGGGAAAAAGCCCCCATTTCCACGAAACCCAAAACCCCCCCAAAAAAAGGGCTGGGGGTTTGAAAAAAGGCCATAGAGAACCAAACAACACAATACAAACCATATACAACACTGTAAGTACCTTTTCAACCCTAAGAGTACCAAACAACACAATACCATACAAAACATAGAGACCAAAACAACACAATACAATACCAAACAACACTATAAAAGTACCAACAACAAAAATACCATACAACACTATAGAGTACCAAAAAAAACACAATACAATACAACACAAATAGAGTACCAAACAACACAACAAAATACCATACAACACTAAAAGAACCAAAAAAAACACAAAAATTTAAACCCTACAACACTAAAGATACCATCAACACAACCCCAACACCATCCAACACTATAGTTACCATACAACCAACACAACACCATACAAAAACTAAGATTTCCAAAACAACACAATAAAAAAATTACCATAAACACTAAAAGAAAACCTTTACAACACAACACAACCCCATACAACACAATAGAGAACCATACAACACAATACTTTTACCATACAACACAAAGAGTCCATAAACCCCAAACACAATACCAAAACAAACTATGGGAAAACCAAAACAACACAAAAACAACACCATCCCAACACAATAGAGTACCATACAACACAACAAAAATACCATACAACACTATAAGTACCATAAAACCACAACACAAAAACCATACAACACTAAGAGTACCAAAACAACACAACCCCAAATACAACACAAATAGAGTACCATACAACACAAAAAAAAAACCCCATAAAACACTAAAAGATACCAACAACACAACACCATACAACAAAAAAGTCCCCAATACAACAAAAACACATTACCATACAACACTAAGAGAAACCTAAAAACCAAAACCCAAAATTCCCATACAACACTATAGAGACCATACCCCCACAACACAACACCATACAACACTATAGAGTACCAAAAAACCAACACAACCCCAAAACAACCCTATAGAGTACCATCCCAAAAACAAACAACCCCATACAACACTATAGATCCATACCCCCCAAAAACAATCCCAACACTAAGAGTCCATACAACACAACCCATTACCAAAACAACACAATAAGAAACCAAAAACCACAACACAACCCCATACAACACTAAGAGTACCATACAACAAAAAACACAAAAACCATAAAACACAATGGGATACCATAAAAAACACAACACTTTTACCTTTACAAACAAAAAGAGAAACCATACCCCCCCAACAAAAACGCCAAAACAACCAACACATTACCATCAACACACACATTACCATCCCAACACTAAAAGGTACCATACAACACAACACAAAAACCATACAACCCCTATAAGTACCAACAAACAATACCAATCAACCCCAAATAGATACCATACAACACAACCCAAAACAACACTATAGAGTACCATACAACACAACACAACACCATACAACACTTAAGTACCATCCCAACCAATACAATACCATCCAACACTAAAGAGTACCATACAAACCACAAAACATTACCAAACAACACTATAGATACCATTAAAAAATTTAAAAACCCAACACATTACCATACAACACAATAGGTACCATAAAAACAAAACACTTAAAAAAATACCCCCACAAAAGATACCATCCCAACACAACACATTACCATAAAACCTAAGATTCCCAATACAACAAACACAACACCATAAAAACACTATGGAAACCATACAACAAATACAATACCATAGAACACTTTTGAGTATTTTTCCCAACCAAAAACCTTACCAAAACAACACTATAGATACCATACAACAAAACCCAAAAACACATTACCAACAAAAAATTTTTAGAGTACCATCAACACTTTAAAAACCATACAACAAAAATAGAGTACCATACAACACAACACTTTACCATACAACACAGGCATTTTAAAAGGTGGGACACAGAACGAGATGAAACGGGGGGGGGGGAAATCTTGGGTTTTAACAAAGGTATAGTTTTTGAGGCTGGATTTAAAGCTTTTCGAATTGGGTTTTTCACAAAGGGAGAGGGGGGGGGGGTCATTCCAAAGGGAGGGAAACCCAAAATAGAGAAAGAGCGAGGGCCCAAAAGGGTGGGGGGGTTAAAATTCAAAGGTTTTGGGTTTAAACACAGGCTATCTCAGCATAAAACGGCACTGGATAGTTTTTAAGGCGGGTCGAGGACTCAAGTGGCATGACTTTTCGACCCCAGTCCCAAAAACGGATTTTTTCCCCCTGGGGCACTCATAAATGTCCCAAAAAAAACCACCCTTTGGCCCCCGTTTGGGCCCCTTTTCTCAAATCGGGGGTCCTTAGATAACGCCCCCTGCCAGAGCGAAAGCCCGGGTTTGATCCCCCCCTTTTAAACCCCCAAATGTTTTTCCCCCAACTACTAGAACCCTGGTCTGGTTTCCCCAGTTTTTTCGGTGGGGAAAGAAAACCGAGGTCCCCTGTTCAAAATGCAATTTAGCGCACGTAAAAAAACCAAAAACAACAAGGGATTGGGGGCCCCGTCCCAAAAATTTTTTTTAAAGGGAAAAAAAAAAGGGAAAAACTCTGGAAAGGGGGGAAAAAATACAGTTGCAGACAGGAAAAAAAAAAAGAAATAGTGGGGGGCGCCGCTCTTTGGCGACGCGCCCTTCCCGATAAGCAACCCGAATTTTAGGCAAGAAATCTGCCTGACTTTAAGTGTTATACAATACACGCAAAACAATGCAATACAAAGCAATTTCAATAACTGCAATACAAGCAATGCAAAAACAATGCAATACAATCAATGCAAACACAAAACCCCCACTACAATGCAAACAATACAATACAAACCCACTACAATGCAATACAATCTATAATACAACACAATGCAATGCAATACAAAACACTAACTACAATTTCAAACAATGCTTTTAATACAACCAAAGCAATGCAATACAATACACCACACTAAAAATGCAAAAACCCAAGCATAATACAACCAATGCAATTTCAATTTCAATACACCAACCACAAGCAATAAAACTACCTACAATGCAATTTCACTACACTACAATACAAAAGCAATACAAAACACCACACTACAATGCAATAAAAACCCATAAAACAAAACAATGCAATGCAAAAGCAAACAATGCAATGCCAAAACAATACAAAAATTTCAAAATTTAAACCTTTTTTATGGGACACCAGTTTTTAATTTTCCCCAAAACTTCCGTGCCACCCCAAAACACACCACCCACACATAACAAAACCCCACACACACACAAACACACACACCACACACACCACACACACCCACAAAACAGAAGATCCTCGTGGGTTGAACGTTTTGGGAAGCGCTCGTGATCTGGGTCACCCGGGTTTGAAACCCGTTTTAAGAGGGTTTTTCCTCCTTTAGTTCACATCAGGGGCCGACTCCACTCTGCCAAAGTCTTTCGGGTGAGACAAAAAAACCCGGGCCCTGGCGAACGCCCCGCAAACATCCCTTTCGCAACCCTTTAAAAACCCCTTTTTGGGTTTTCGAAAGAGAGGGCCCTTGTGTGCCCCGGGGGCACAGATGACAACATTTACAAAAACTTTCAAACAAAAACTGGGGAAAAGGGGTAAAAAAACTAAAATTAGTGCTTATTTCCCTTTTCCTCGAATAAAGCTTTTTTTTTTTAAAATTTTTAACCCCTCTCTCTCTCGCTTTTTTCCCTCCCTCCTCTCCCCCCTTCCCCCGCTCCTCTTCCCCTCTCCCCCTCCTCCCATCTCCCTCCCTTCCCCCCTCTCTCTCCTCCCTCCCCCCCCCTCTCTCTTCCCTCCCTCCTCTCTCCCCTTTTCCCCTCCCTCTCCCTCCCCTCTTTTCCCCCCTTCCCCTCTTCCCCTCCCCCCTCCCCCCTCCCTCTCTCTTTCCCCCCCCCTCTCTCTTTCCCCCTCTCTCTTCCCCCTCCCTCCTCCCTCTCCCTCCTTTTCTCCTTTTCCCCCCCTCCCTCCCCCCTCCTTTTCTCTTCCTCTCCCCCCCTCCCCCCCTCCCTCTCTTTCCCCCCCCTCTCTTTCCTCCTTCTCCTTCCTCTCCCCCTCTCTCTTTTCCCCCCCTCCCTCCCCCCCCTCTCCCCTTCCCTCTCCCTCCCTCTCCTTCCCTTTTCCTTTTTCTCTTTTCCCCTTCCCTCCCCCCCGTCCTCCGTCTTTCCCCCCCCCTCCCTCCCTTTCCCCCCCCCTCCCCTCCCTCTCCCACTCCCTCTCTCTCGCTCTCTTTTCTCCCCCCTCCCCCTCCCCCTCTCTTCCCCCCCTTCTCTCTTTCCCCCCCGTCCCGTCTCCCCCCCCCCCTCCCTCCCCCCCCCCCCTACTCTCTTCCCCCTCTTTTCTTTTTCTCCCTCTCCCCCTCTCTCTCTCTCTCTCCCTTTTG
>CM054150.1:61894045-61930236 GCA_028751875.1 Rapana venosa
TCTGGGTTCTTACTGCCCCCCCTAGAAACTAAAAGCTTCAAACAGCCCTTTCCCTTGGGCGGAATTTATTGTTTTCTTTTTGACATTTTCCCAAAAAAAAACTTGCAACAAACCCAAAAAACCACAGAACCAAAAAAATTTTTTTAACGCCCCTATTTTTGGGGACCGTTTGCTTAAACCCCAAACATCCTGATTTGGGGAAAAAAATGATTTGTTTAACAATTGACCTTTAAAAGGAAAAAAATTTGTTTAAAAATTATTTAAAAATTATGTTTTGGTTTGTTTTTTTAAAAAAAAAAAAACCCCCCCCCCCTTTTCCCGTGGGGCCAAAAAACACAAACCCAAATTCTTTGGCAAAATTAAATTGGTACATTTTTTGGGACATTTTCAAAAATTTTATGATATAAAAATGAAAAGTTTTTAAGTCACTGGAAAAAAATAATTGCTTTTAAAAATGAGTTAAATTTTTTAATTGGTGGTTTGTTTTTGATTTTTAAAAAAAAAAAAAAAAAATTTAATTTTTCGCTAGGGCCCCCACTGCCACTGTCGGGGCCCCCATCGATTTTAACACTAAAAAATTTTCTTCCAAAACAAAAAAAACACTTTTTTCCAAAAATTTTTTTTTCCCAAAAAAAAAATTTTACCTTTAAAACTACCAAAACCGGAAAACACACAATAAAATAAAACCTCAGGCAATTTCGGGGGGGGGCTTTCAACAAAAAACAAACCTTTGTTTCAGGATCAATCTCACACCAACTAACACATACAACCCCACAAAATAAATAAAACAACGGACACAAAGCCGAACAAAAAACCCTCCACAAAAACACCCCTCACAGCCACCATCAAATTTTTACCAAAATTTTTCAAAAAATTCCAAAAACTTACCTTACGTTCTTCATGTTTTTTTCAACCAAATCCACCCCAAAAAACTTCCTCCCCTTCTTTTTTTAAAAAAAACTCAAAAAACGCGAAGAAATTCAGGCAAACACGCCGCATTTTTGTTAAAAGACCTCCCCCTTGGTCCAAAAAAATTAAAATCCCCCTCAAAACCAATCAGATTTTTCGTTGTTGTGTGTGCAACGACCTTAAACCCCTTTCTGCGGGCCTAAAAAGCCTTAACATTCATGGCTGACCTTGGAAGCGAAAGAAGCTTTCAACAAATGACCACCACTCACCCCGGAATATTCCGGATCCAACGCCACAAAAGCCTAGACCCCCCTTTTCCCCGAATATTGGGGGAAACCGCGCCATTTGGGGTAAGGGGCTGTCAGTTTGCAAAACCCAGCAGCGGCAGGAAAGCAGGCAGGCCCTGTCAAAAGTACGGGCTTCATCCATCTGTAAACGGGTCTTTCCCAATAAGAGTAGTATGTATTTTATGAAGATGTGTGTGTTTTGTGCGTGAAAAGTTGGTACGATGTGCACTTTGATGTGCTTCAAACAATATTTTGGGAGGGTGCAGGAGAAGTGCGGCCATTGCCGTGAAAAACACACCTGTGACAAGGCCTCGGGCAACTGTTGTACCTGTCAGATGGTACACGGCAACGACTGCCGCATTGGTAGGTGGGGGGTCTTTCTGTTCTTTCCCTCCCCTCGTTTCCCGGGCAACTGTCTGTACGTTTTCAATGCTACCTGGCAACGATTTGCCATTGGTAGTTGGGGGTGCTTTCGTTCTTCCCCCCCCCTGTTGTCCTCGGTCCGTCTGTATACGACGGTGTACTGCTGGCTGCTTTTCCCCTCCCCTCTGTTTTTCTCCCGTTGTTGTTTTCCTTCTTCCTGTTTTCCTCTGTTGTTTTTCCTTTTTCTCGTTTCCTCTGTTTCCTGTTTTCTCTTTTGTTTCCTCTGTTTTCCTGGTTGTTTCCCTGTTTCTCTGTTGTTTTTCCTCTCTCTGTTTTTCCTTGTTTCCTCTTCTCTTTTTCCTCTGTGTTCCTTGTTTTCCTTTTGTTTTTCCTCTGTTATCCTTTTTTTTCCTCTGTTTTCCTTTGTTGTTTCCGCTGTTTCCTCTGTTGTTTTCTTTCCTTTTTCCCGTTTTTTTCATGTCCTTGTTGTTTCTCTTCTCTTTTTCCTCTGTTTTTCCTGTTTTCCTGTTGTTTTCTAGTTTCCTCTTTTTTTCTATGTTTTCCTCTGTTGTTTTCTCTTTTTCTCGTTTTTTGCTGTTTTCCTTTGTGTTCCCTCTTCCTGTTTTCCCTGTTGTTTCCTCTTCTCTGTTCCTTTTGTTTCCTCTTCTCTGTTTCTCGTTGTTTTCGCTGTTTCCTCTGTTGTTTTCGCTGTTTTCCCTTTGTTTCATGTTTTCCTCGTTGTTTTCCGCTGTTTTCCTCTGTTGTTTTCCTGTTTTCTCTTGTTTTTGTTTTCCTTTGTTTTCGCTGTTTCCTCTGTTTTTTCGCTGTTTTCCCTCTGTTGTTTTCGCTGTTTCCTCTGTTGTTTTCGCTGTTTTCCTCTGTTGTTTCCTCTGTTTCCCTGTTGTTCCTCTTTTTTCTTGTTGTTTTCTCTGTTTTCCTCTTTTGTTTCCTCTTCTCTGTTTCCCTTGTGTTTTCTCTGTTTTGCCCTGTTTTTCCTGTTGTTTACTGTTTTCCTCTTTTGTTGTTTCCTCTTTGTTTTCTTCCCCTTCTTCCTGTTTCCTCTCTCGTTTTTTCCCCTTCTTCTTGTTTTCCTCTTCTCTGTTTCTTCTGTTGTTTTTCCTCTTTTTTCTCTTTTTTTCCTCTGTTTTTTTCTCTGTTTTCCTTTTCTATTTTCCTCTTCTCTGTTTTTCCTCTGTTGTTTTCTCTGTTTTCCTCTTCTATGTTTTCCTTCTCTGTTTTCCTCTGTTTTTTTTTCCTTCTTCTCTGTTTTCCTCTGTTTTTTTTTCTCTTTTTTTCCTCTTTGTTTTCTCTGTTTTCCTCTTCTCTGTTTTCCTCTGTTTTTTCCCTTCTTTTTTTCCCCTTCTCTGTTTTCCTCTGTTGTTTCTCTGTTTTCCTCTGTATTTTCTTGCTGTTGTGTGACTACCACTTGTTGCCGTACGGGTTTTTAGTCTTTTTAAATTTTTATTATTGTTTCCTATTTATCTTTTCCTCTGGTTATCCAGGTTTTTAAATGGTGGTGCGATGTGTGCTTTTTTTCTGTTATTGTTGTTTTCTGTTTGTGTATGTGGATTTGTGTGTGCACTTTTTGTGTTACTTGTGCAATGTATGTAGAGGGGAAGAAGAAAAAGAAATTCTATGTCCTTTATGTACCCCTAGGGTTTACAGGCTTGCAAATGAATAAAATGTATTCTTGTTTTTCGGGGTTTTTCTATCCTTTCTTAACATCACAGTTCTGGTGAATGAGAAGGGTGTGTTACCATTAAAAAGCTTTTTGGTTACAGCCATGATTTAGTGTGATGAGAGTTATTGGTGTAAACCTTTTAAAATGAGTTGGTACGCCTGATGTACATGTGATGAGATATTGTGTAACCCGTTAAATACTTTTGGGTTACAGTGACTAACTGCACTTCTGTTAATAAGATGTTGGTTTACCTTTAAAGCTTTTGGGTTACAGCCATGATGTCTGTGATTTAGAGATTTGGGGTAACCTTTTAAAATGACTGTTGTTACAGTGCTAACATGCACTGTTCGGGTGAATAAGATTTTTGTTCCCATTAAAAGACTGTTGTTAAAGCCATGATTTACAGTGTAAGATATTGTGTAATCCGTAAATGACTGTTGGTTACAGTGACTGTTTGGTTAAATACGTGTTACAATCTGGGGTTAAACGACATGGTTACGTGACTTTGGTTAACTGCCCAAGTTACGTAAACGGTGGTTTTTTAACTGACGGGGTTACATGACTGTTGTAAACTAGGGTTTTTCTTACTTTTGGGTTAACTGACAGGGTTTTCATGACTGCTGGTTAAACTGACTGTTACAATGATTTGTTTAACTGACGTGTTACATGACTGTTTTTACGTGACGTTGGTTATAAGACGGGGTTACATGACTGTTGTTTACATGACTTTTTGTTAAACTACGGGGTTTACAATGACTGTTGGTTAAACTGACTGGTTTACAATGACTGTTGGTAAACTGACGTTTTTTTACAATGACTGTTGGTTACATGACTGTTGTTAAACTAAACGTGGTTACAATGACTGCGGGTTAAACTGACGTGTTACAATGACTGTTGGTTAAACAGATGTTACAATGACTGTTGGTATACAGTGACTTTTGGGTTAAACTGACGGGGTTACAATAAATGTTTTTAAACTGACATTGGTTACATGACTTTTGGGTTTAAACTGACGTGGTTACAATGACTTTTTGGTTACAGTGACTGTTGGTTAACTGAGGGGTTACAATGACTCCCGGGTTAAACTGACGTGGTTACAGATTGTTGTTAAACTGACTTTTACATTGCTTTTGGGCTAAACTGGACATGTTTACATTGACTTTGGTTTAAACGACGTGGTTACAATGACTGTTGGTTAACTGACGTGGTTACATTGACGGGTTGGCTAAACGACTGGTTACAATGACTTTTTGGTTAACTGACTTTCCCAATGACTGTTGGTTTAAACGGACTGTTACATTGACTGTTGGTTAAACTGACATGTTACATTAAACGTTGGCAAACTGTACATGTTACAATGACTGTTGGTTAAATTTGACATGGTTACAATGACTTGGTTTTAAACTGACTGGTTACATTGACTTTTGGGTTTAAACTGACATGGTTACTTTGACTGTTGGCTAAACTGACGGGTTACATTGACTGTTGTTAAACTGACATGGTTACAATGACTTGGTTAAACTGACGTGTTACAATGACTGTTGGTAAACTGACATGGTTACAATGACTTGGTTAAACTGACATGGTTACAATGACTGTTGGTTAACGTGACATGGTTAAATGATGTTGGGCTGAATGACATGGTTCATGACTGTTGGTGAACTGACATGGTTACATTGACTTTTGGGTTAAACTGACATGGTTACAATGACTTTTGGGTTTTAAAACTAAACATGGTTACAATGACTTTGGTTAAACTGACATGGTTACATTGACTGTGGTTAAACTACTGGTTACAATGACTGTTGGTTAAACGACAGGTTACAATGACTGTTGGTTAAACTGACATGGTTACAATGACCTGTTGGTTAACTGATAAGAGTACCGAAGCGTTTCCGTCAAACTAGCATAGGGCAGGTTGGGACCTCTCGTGTCCTATCCTCTCTCAATCATTTTGTTCTCAGAAAAGAACAGCTTGTCAAATAATCATGATGATGACTTGCTGTAGCCGTGGGTTGAGGGGAAGGGGGTAGGGGTTCAGGGAATAAAACATTGAGACAACAGTGTGGGTTGAGGGAAGGGGTTGGTTAAAGGGAAGGGTATGGTTCAGGAAGAGACATTGAAAACATGTAGTTAGAAGGGGTATGGTTAGGGAATAGACATTGAAACAACAGTGAAAAAAAAGTGTTAAGACTTTGGTTTGCTGTTTTTTTTTTTTTTGGGGACAATGGAAAAACATCACGTGCTTTTTTTTTACATCCAGTCCCCTGTGTATGCACTTTTGTAAATATGTCATCGTTCCACGGCCCCTCTTAAATGAAGAATCATGTGAGGTCTTGAATGTACATATTTTTTTTGGTAAGTTTTTTATTTTGACAGTATTTTTTAATTTCAGTTTAAAATTTTTTCTTTGATATGACAATTTTTCTTCATGTTAGTTTTGAATATTGAAAATGTTTTTTTTTATATTTCAGTGTATTTTTGGGATATTGACATTTTTTATATTTCATTTTTAGTTTTAAATTGACAATATTCTTTATCAGTGTTAACACTATCTTGTATATCACTGAGAGTACAGACTAATATCGAATTGAAGCGCAAACTTTGGAATTAGCAATATTCTTATTTCGGGGAAGCACATCTTTGATATTGACAGTATCTTTATTTCAGTGAAGCACATCTTTGATAGACAATTTTCTTTTTTTTCAGTGTAAGCACTATTTTTGATATTGACAAATTTTTTTCATGTAACTCTATATTTGATATTGAAAATTCTTTTTTCAGTGTAAGCATTTCTCTATTATAGCCCGGGCAACCAACATTTATTGTACTTATACTTTTTTAACCCAAATACAAAAATACGAATTTACTGGAAAGATACGATTTTGACAACAACAACAAAATAGAAAAAAGTAAAATGTGGCAAGGTTTAAGGATGTAACTCTTCATTTCCGATTTTTTCCCTTGTCTGTGTTAGTCGCGAGTCCCACTGTAGCAATAACTTTTATCGTTGAAAGAAGGGGGCCACTGAATTCAACCATGACTATGGTTTTTCAAAAGGGATACCAGCAGTCTGTAACAAGGTAAGGTGGTTGGGAAGAGGGGTTGACTGCCAGCCATTTTGGTCAGAGTCAGGGGCCCCTTTTTTTTTAATCACTAGAAACCCTACAGCACCTTTTTATCGCCTGCCAAAGCCATTTATATAGCAGGCCTACCATTTCCCCTTTTTTCAATAAATTTTGAAGATGTAATTTTCTGAAAACGCACTTTTCTTCATAAAAGCAAGGGCTGCAAAAAAAACCCAAAACTGAACCACCAAATAACAATGATTATAAGATACACGAGAGAAGAGAGATTGTGAATACTTTTTTTTGGCCAGTTCAAATACAATTTTTCATTTGCTGGGTTAGGCAGTTTTGTATGGACAATTCTTTATTTCATGTAACGCTATTTTTGAATTGACAATATTTTTTAAATTCAGTGGAGCACACTTTGACTTTGACAAATATCTTTTCATTGTAACACATTTGACATTACAATATTCTTATTTCAGTGTAAACACTTCTTTGACATGATTTTTTTTGTGTGGGTTGTTGTTGACCCAGACTCGCGGAACAAAAAATAAACATCAGAAGAGCTACGTGGAGACAAAGGGGAAAAGTTGTAACACCGTCCCAAAATGAACGGTGCAGCTGCTGGAGACTCGCGCCAGGTAAGGCAACTGTCAAGGTAAGGAAAACAGTCACAGTAAGTAACTAGTCACGTAAGCAAATTTCCCACAGTAGGTAAACCCAAGCTAGTCACAGGTGGAAGGCAAATAGTCCAGTAGGCAAAAAATAAACAGGAAAGAAAGCAAACTATCCATGTAAGGCAAACTATCACAGGTAGGTAAGGCAACTATCACGGGTTAAGGCAAACAGCCCAAGATAGGAAGAGCAAACTAGTCACAGTAAGGCAAATTCACAGAAAGCAAACTATCCAGGTAGAGAAAGCAGATAGTCCAGGTAGGTAAGGCAAATATCACAGTAAAAACTTGGGTTCACATAAGGCAAACTTATCAGGTAAGGCAAATAGTCACATGGGCAAACATCACAGATAGTAGGCAAACTAGCACAGGTAGGCAAACTAGTCACAGGTGTTAAGCAAACTAGTCAAAAGTAAACCAATAGTCACGGAGGTAAGGCAGACAAAGTCACAGGTAGTAAGGCAACTAGTCACAGGTAGGTAAGGCAAACTGTCACAGGTAAAGGCAACTATCACGGGGTAAGGCAAACTAGTCACAGGTAAGGCAGACTAGTCACGGGAAAGGGCAGACTGTCACGGGTAAGCAAAATTTGTCACAGTAAGGGCAAACTAGTCACAGGTAAGGCAAACTAGTCACGGGTTAGGAAAGGGCAAACTGTCACGGGTAAGGCAGAACTAGTCACAGTAGTAAGGCAACTATCACAGGTAAGGCAAACTAGTCACAGGAAAGGCAGACTAGTCCAAGGTAAGGCAGACTAGTCAAGGTAGGTAAGGCAACTATCACAGGTAAGGCAAACTATCACAGGTAGGAAGCAGACATCACAGAAAAGGCAGACTAGCCCACAGGTAAGGCAACTATCACAGGCAAAAGGGCAAAAAATTGTGTGTGATGTATCTAAAAGAACAGGTACAACAGTGTGGTGTTTTGTGGATTATCAAAAGAACAACATACAGTGTGTGTGTGTGATGTACCCTAAAGAACAGACAGTAACAGTGTGTGTGTGGGGATGATTAAAAGAACAGACATACATTTTGTGGGGAGTATCTAAAGAAGACAGTACAGTTGTGTAGTATGTAAAAGAACAGACAGTACAGGGTGTTGTGTATTATGTAAAGAACAGACATACAGTGTGTGTAAGTAACTAAAAGAACAGACAGTACAGGTGTGTGAGACTAAAAGAACAACAGTACAGTGTGTGAGGGATGTATCAAAAGAAACAACAGACAGTGTGGTGTTGTGGGGGATGTACTAAAAGACAGACAGTACAGTGTGTGTGTAAATGTATTAAAAGAACAACAGACGTGGGGTGATGTATCTAAAAGAACAGACAGTCAGTGTGGTGTGTATCTAAAAGAACAGACAGTACAGTGTGTGTGTAATGTATCTAAAAGAACAACAGTACAAGTGTGTGTTGATATCTAAAAGAACAGAATAACAGTGTGGGGGTCTGTCGTCACAGAACAAACTCACCTACAGGAGTTGGGGGAAAATGCCCCAAAAGGACAGTCGGAGCCTCTACATGAACGTCAACGCCGCAAACAGTCGTCCCTGTCAATACGAAGACCTCATGCAAACATCTGAAGAACAAGGAAAACAACTGTGACGGCTTTCGCAAAGAATTGAGAGGAGCACGGGTGTCAGGTGTTCGGGGATTTTTTCCCTTTTTTTCTGTTTTTGTTTTTTTTTGGAGGGGGGGGGGGTTTAGATCCACAATGCCTTAAATTGCCCATCTTTATCAAATAGTTTTTTATTTAAATGGGAAAATCATTTTAAATTTTTTTTTTAAGTTTCTGAAAATAATGGATTTAAGATTGTTTTTGGGGGCCCAATGTTAAACTACACAGATGTGTTTGGTGTTAAAATTTGCGCCCTTAACTTTTCTCCCTTTGTCAAGTCTTAACCTTTCACCTGTTGAAGTTTTTAACTTTTCCCACCTTTGTCAGCTTTATCTGTTCACCTGTTGTCAGTCTTTATCTGTTCACCTTTTAAAGTTTTATCCTGTCCCCTTTTTGTCATCTTTATCTGTTTCACCTGTTGTCAGTCTTTATGGGTTACCTGTGTCAGGTTTATGTTCACCTTTGTCATTTTTTAAAACTGTTCACCTTTTCATGTTTTAACTGTTTAAACTGTTTCATGTTTAACTTTCACTTTTCGTTTTTTTGTTTTAAAAACTTTTTCACTGTTGTCAGGTTTAACGTTCACCTGTTGTCGTCTTTATCTTTCACCTTTGCACTTTACTGTTCACCCTTTTTGGTCAGTGTTTAACTTTTTCACCTGTTGTCATCTTTAACTGTTCACCTGTTGTCAGTCTTTATCTGTTCACCTGTTGTCATGTTTAACTGTTCAACTTTTCATCTTTATCTGTTCACCTGTTGTCATTTTAACTGTTCACCTGTTGGTCATGTTAATTGTTCACTTTTGTCAGTCTTTAACTTTCACCTGTGTCAGTGTTTATCTTTTTCCCCTTTTTTGTCGTTGCAGCGAAACTGAACAACACCATTCATGTAAAGCTTTTAAATTTCACAAACATGTTCTAAAAAGCAGAATGAATATCCAAAAATTGTATGAAAATTATTACAAATTGATTGTATAAAAGTATTCCCAATTGATTGTATGATTCCCTGGAAGTGAAACAGAAAAAAATTGATAAGCTTGTCACTATAAAGGGGTCAGACAGGTTGGGGTGTTTTCAGGAGTTTTATAGCAAAAGAACACTCGCTTGATCCTTCAGTCAAGTTAAGAAGGCTAAAAGTTTTTAATCAAGAAAACTTACGGGTTTTTATAATCAGAGAAGAAAGCTTACAGATTTATATCAAGAAGAAAGCTTACAGATTTTAATACAGAAAGAAGCTTACAGATTTATAATCAGGAAGAAACTTAAAAGTTCTATAATCAGAGAAGAAGCTTAAAAGATTTAAAACAGAAGAAATTTACAGATTATAATCAAGAAGAAACTTACAGATTTATAATAGAAAGAAACTTACAATTTATATTAAAGGAAAAAGCTTACAGGTTTAATCAGAGAAAGAAAGCTTACAGTTCAAAATCAGAGAAGAAACTTCAGGCTATAACAAAGAAAAAGTTTACAGTGTTTAATCAAAGAAGAAAGCTTACAGTGCTATAATCAAGAAGAAAGCTTACAGTGTTATAATCAAGAAGAAGCTTATTTTTTTTAAATCAAGAAGAAAGCTTATGGTTTAAAATTTGGCAAAAGTCTACTCCAAAAACTGACCCCCACCCCCCAAAGAAAAAAAGGGCTCCTGGCGGGAAACTAGTCAGTGCATGAAAACTCATTTATTGTTGAACGTACGGTTTAAGTCTTTAAAATTTGTGAAGAAAATTTCAAATAAAATTTCTGAAAAAAAATACAAAAGTTCTTCACTTTTCACCCTTTTTAATTTAAAAAAAAATTTTCTTGTTTTTCTTGATTAATCTTTTAAAACAAGCCTTACAGATCATTTTGTACGACGGGGCCCTGGTGAATCCCTCCTGCCTCCAACTCAAGCAAACAAAAAAAAACCCAGTAAAACCCACAGAAATTGAACATAGGGTTTTGTGGAAATGAAAGGTTAAAATGTATTGACAAAGTAGCAGAAGGATCCAAGAAACTACCATGATTGTGTTATTTTTAACCTGGGTGTTTGTGTGTGTTGTGTGAGAATCCAAATGGCCTGTGGCATGTGTAATAACGCAACCTAGAACAAGCCAAAAACAATACGGCAACTATTATCGCCTGTGACCCAACTTCTGCTCTCTTTCCGATGCAGGGAAGACTAACATAGTGAGCGAAAGGAAAGGGTAAAGGATTTAACAGTCATTTGGTATGCTGCTGTGTGGAACTGTGGGGTACAGGGGTGTTGCTTCGGGCAGGGGCTGACACGGGCGGGTTTTGTGCGCAGCCACCTGTGTCGTCAGCAGGGCGGGGGACGTCCATGGGATGGGGATGCCGGCAGTGGGCTGCGGGCAAACAAGTGTCTTTACAGAGAAAAAAAAACAGAATCAATAACAATCAGCAGTCACAAGTACGCCTGTTGTCATGGGCTAATACGCTGTACTTGGCCTCGCGGAATGTGATGGATCGCTATCAATAGATACATTTTTGAGTACACGGGCGTCTATATCTTTTTGAGTGAACAAAACATAAAAACGAAGCACATCAACTTGAAATCTTTTCATTAGAATGAATCATCAGACAAAGATCGTTCCCTTCCCCTTATGATTTTTCAACATCTGCCGTCCCTGGCAAGTAGTGCAAGTTTTCTGGAAGTGGCCCGGGTTACTTGGAGCACACAATGAAATGTTTTCACCGACCCAATTCATTCGTACCCCAAATGCAACTTAGCAGTCACGGACTGATGAAAGGAAAAAAAAAAACGTTCACTGTAATTTTCTTTCCTTTTTGTCATGTTCTCCGGAGGTTGACATTGAGAGCCCTTCCTCTCCCGCATTTGAACTTCCTCCTTATTATCCCTTTCTCTAAGATCACTGCAAAAACGGGTGCCCAGTTTTGCTAGGTCTTCCCTTTGGCTTTTTCCCATCCCTACGAAGTTCATGTATTTTTAATTGTGGTTGCTTTCCGTTAACGTCCCAAACCAGCGCAGCTATGGTACTAAGCTACAGACTTCAATCATCAACTTTGCAAAATTCTCATAGTTCTTTTTTTCATGATCCGTTTCCATTTGATTTTTGTAAATTAGCGTGGCTTTTTTGGTTTTTTTCACACTCTTAAAACAAACCGACGGTTTTGTGA
Organism: Rapana venosa; assembly: GCA_028751875.1. Taxonomy (NCBI): domain Eukaryota; kingdom Metazoa; phylum Mollusca; class Gastropoda; order Neogastropoda; family Muricidae; genus Rapana; species Rapana venosa. The sequence continues at coordinate 61,905,781 of CM054150.1, forward strand.
AACCCACCCCCCCAACCATACAGAGAAAAGTCTAATGCAGGCCTTATATATCAGACAGCGTCTCTCTCCGGATTTTCGATTCCAAGACTGCCAATTCTTTCCTTTTTTCCCAACACTCAAATACTGGTTCTACAGGTAACTCAGATTTTGCTTCGCAGCTCATCATCTCCTTGTACAAATTCGTCTCCCACTTCTATCTCCCTTGTCAAATCGTCAACCATTTCATTTTCCCTTTTCAAATTCTACTCCTTCTTTTTTGCATCGTATTGCCCTTCATCCTTCTTATCATACAACTGGGCAGAAAAATTTTCCCGTCCTCCTTCTCAGATTTTTGGGAGCTTTGACATCTTTTGTACACCAATTTTTGACATTGGACATTAATCGAATTACCCCTACCCTTTGTGCAGACACCACACAGGTATTTGCCTTGCTTTCTATGCTTCTGCATCTTTTCCCAACTACGTCATTCTTGGTCTTGTCACATTCCCCTTTATACCTTGCGTCTAATCTCTGTTCCAAAATTGCCAAATCTTTGAGTAGCGTCATCCTGTTCTTACTACCATACTAAGTCTCACATACAGCATTCCCAGATTTTTTTTTGGGCCCTCTCCATTTCCCCCTGGATTTTTTAATTCATCACGTGGATAAAAAAGCAGAAGGCCTCATAGCGGATCCTTGTGCACTCCTATTTTTATCTCAAAGCTTTCTACGCCCAATTATAGTTTTCACTTTGACGGGATTCCCTTGTACAAATCATAACCATTGAGATGGTGTCTCTGGTACCCCTGTTTCCTAAAGGGCCCTGGATTGCCTTTCTGGTACTTGTCAAAAGCTTTTTCCAGGTCAAAAAAGATTGCTTTCACTCTTTTTCTTCTCGATATACTTTTCCTGCAGTTTTTTCCTAAAATATTGCCCCTATTATTTGCCACCGAATCCAAACTTTTTTTTCATCAATATTGCACAGCTCTTCAGTCTTCTTTCATACTTTTTCCCAGATCTTCATGCCATTTCCAGAAGTCTCGATTTCCCTGTATTTCCACATACTAGTGCATCTCCTTACCTTGAAATGGAACAGTAATACTGTCTTCCCATGCTTCGGGCATTTTTCCCTGTCCGCTGATCTTCTGACATATTTTCATAAGTTTTTTACCTCCTTTCTCCTGCTGTTCATTTCTTCCCACTCCTATGGCCCTGGCTTTCTCTTTTCATATTTCAATTGTCTTCTGTTTCTCTTCAGTCTTCTTGTACAGTCCTTCAACTTCTCCACTTCCTCATGCAGGGGATTCCAATATTTGCATCATAAAGTAATCCTTCCATCCTGCAGAATATTTTTGTTTCCCTCAGTCTGAATTTCCAATCATTTTTACAAATTTTGCACATTGAGTCTTTCTGTTTTTCCCGTCATCTGCCGTGCAATTCAAAACATCTTATCTGACCTTTAGTTTTAAATCAATCCAACACACCATTCTTTTCCATGTTTTCCCTTTAGCTTGGCTACACTTTTGGGGCTTTTTTTGATTTCCCCTGTATAATCTCTTTCCTCAAAACTTTGTTGCTCCACTTCTAAATGCTTTTTTCTTTTTTGGATTGCTTCTTTCATTTGCATCGCACCACCACCATGTTTCTTCTGTCGATGTCTTCTTCTTTGGTCTCTCCACAACGTTTTTTTTGCTGCTTCTAGGTTTTTTTTTCCCATTGGGTTTCCCATCATGTCTTGTCCAGCCTTTTTCTCACTTTTTGCTAAATATTCCAAGGCTATGTTTGTCTTCAGCCTCCAATTTTCATTTCTTCTCGATTGCTTTCTTCCTTGGTCTTATCAAATCTTTTATTGAAAATCTCGCACTAACATCTGTCTTGAGAGCCTTTCTTCCCGGGAATAACTGTACAGTTTGTCCCCATTGCAGCATCTCCCTTTGTAGAAATGAAGTCATCTGTTTCCACTTCACCACTTTTGAAGTATAATGCTCTGTTTTTCTTGAAGAACGTATTCAAGATTCGTACTATTCTGTGCAACGAAAAATTTTTTTCCCCTTTTTGGGATTTCGCCCTCCAATTATTTTTTACCTGCCCATAACATCTTCATATCCAGTTCTGTCCTTCCCCAACATGTCCATTCAAATCTCCTGCTACATCGACAACGTCTTTTTCTGGTATTTCAGCCAGTTTTCTCGCCTAGTTTTTCCCAAAGTCACTTTCTCTTCTTCGGGGCTACCCACCTTCAGCAGATAAGCAGGATCACATGCAGATCTTTTTTCCACAAAGTATTTCATGTTCATTTAGCTAAACCCCCCATCTTTCTATTTCAACAACATTTTCAAGCCAGTTTTCATGGACAAGTAGGCCGACTCCGTGTTCGTTCTCTTTTCCTCCACTTTCCCCAAAGCTTGTACCTGTCCTCACCACTCCTAACATTGCAAACCTTCTCCTTTGTATCGAACTTCTTGTATTCACAAATATCTATTTTTCTTCTCTGACATCTCAATACTTCCACATCTTTTCCGCAAGTGACCCTACATTTCTGACAATTTTTTCTTTGGTTTTTAAAGCGGAGATTCTTCGAACCCCTGCCCATTTAAGAGCTGCCGGGGATGGGGCCATTGTTTGAATTTGATCATCATTTGTTTTTGTCTTTTGGAGCGAGGATTATCATGGCCGAATGCCCTTCCTACGCCAACATCATTGGTATCCGCAATGAGAACTAGCCTTTTAGTAAAAACTCCTAATCCACAAGGCGTGGAGTGAACAGTTTTTTTAAAGGCGCTGAACATTTGCCCTTCGCCCTTGCCCTTGTCTGCAAAAGCAGGCCTCACCACGAGCAGGTGAGGGATGACTTGTTCAGGAGTGGCTATGCGTTGCGCTTGTACTGAACCTTGAGGCCCACTGTGACATAAAAATAAAAAATTACGTTCTCTTTGACACTAGTATGAAGATAAAAAATTACGTTCACTGTAATGTAAAGGGATTCTATTCCTAATCTAGAAAAATTAATACTTTTTTCTTACCGTGTGAGAAGATATTTTCACTTTTGCACCAGACACAAACTTGTTAAAATTCGGGGAAAAAACCCCAAGGATGTCAGCTGACATCCTATAGGCACAAAGAGAAGTAGGACACAGTGTGTGGTGCTGTTTTTTGTGGAGGTGTGTAAATGACACAGTGTGTGGTGCTGTTTTCTGTTGAGGTGTGTAAATGTTTAAGTGTGTGGTGCTGTTTTCTGTTTGTGTAAATGACACAGTGTGTGGTGCTGTTTTCTGAGGAGGTGTGTGAATGACAAAGTGTGTGGTGCTGTTTTCTGTTTGTGTAAATGACAATGTGTATTGCTGTTTTCTGTTTGTGTAAATGACATAGTGTGGTGCTGTTTTCTGTGGAGGTGTAAATGGCAAAGTGTGTGGGGCTGTTTTCTGTTTGTGTAAATGGCAAAGTGTGTGAAGCTGTTTTCTGTGGAGGTGTGTAAATGACAAAGTGTGTAGTGCTGTTTTCTGTTTGTGTAAATGACACAGTGTGTGGTGCTGTTTTCTGTGGAGGTGTGTAAATGACAAAGTGTGTGGTGCTGTTTTCTGTTTGTGTAAATGACAAAGTGTGTAGCGCTGTTTTCTGTGGAGGTGTGTAAATGACATAGTGTGTCGTGCTGTTTTCTGTGGAGGTGTGTAAATGACACAGTGTGTGTGCTGTTTTTGTGGAGTGTTGTGAATGACAAAGTGTGTAGTTTCTGTTTCTGTTTGTTAAATGACAAAGTGTGTGGTGCTATTTTCTGTTTGTGGGAAATGCAAAGTGGGTAGTGCTGTTTTCTGTTTGTTTAATGACAGTGTGTATGCTGTTTTCTGTTTGTGTAAATGACACAGTGTGTAGTGCTGTTTTCTGTTTGTGTAAATGACACAGTGTGTATTGCTGTTTTCTGTGGAGATGTGTAAATGACACAGTGTGTAGTGCTGTTTTCTGTGGAGGTGTGTAAATGACAGTGTGTAGTGCTGTTTTCTGTGGATGTTAGTAAATCCCACACTGTATTATGCTATTCTATGTGGATGTGTCTGAATCGCACACTGTATTATGTTATTCTATGTGGATGTGTATAAATTGTTGCTTTACAAGATTCAGCGCTATATAAATTCCATTTATTATTATTATTATTATTATTATAAATCATGCACTGTATTATGTTATTGTACAGCTCACTGTAATATGCTATTGTATGACTCACACACAGTGTTATATTATTGTATAAATCACACCCTGTATTATGTTATTGTATAAATCATGCACTGTATTATGGTTTGTATAAATCACACACTGTATTATGTTATTGTATAACACACACTGTTATGATATTGTATAACTCACTGTATTATGCTATTGTATAACCCACACATTGTTATGTTATTGTATAACTCACACACTGTTTTGCTATTGTATAACTCACACACTGTGTTATGCTATTGTATCACTCACTGTGTTATGCTATTGTGTAACTCACACACTGTGTTATGCTATTATATAACTCACACACTGTGTTATGCTATTGTGTAACTCACACACTGTGTTATGCTATTTTATAACACACCCTGTGTTATTGTATCACTCACACCCTGTGTTATGTTATTGTATCACTCACACCCTGTGTTATGTTATTGTATCACTCACACCCTGTGTTATGTTATTGTATCACTCACACCCTGTGTTATTGTATCACTCACACCCTGTGTTGTGTTATTGTATCACTCACACCCTGTGTTATGCTATTGTATCACTCACACCCTGTGTTATGTTATTGTATCACTCACACCCTGTGTTATGTTATTGTATCACTCACACCCTGTGTTATGTTATTGTATCACTCACACCCTGTGTTATGTTATTGTATCACTCACACCCTGTGTTATGTTATTGTATCACTCACACCCTGTGTTATTGTATCACTCACACCCTGTGTTATGTTATTGTATCACTCACACCCTGTGTTGTGTTATTGTATCACTCACACCCTGTGTTGTTATTGTAAACACTCACACCCTGTGTTATTGTATCACTCACACACTGTGTTATGTTATTATCCTCACAAACTGTGTTATGTTATTGTATCACTCACACCCTGTGTTATGTTATTGTATCGCTCACACCCTGTGTTATGTTATTGTATCGCTCACACACTGTGTTATGTTATTGTATCACTCACACCCTGTGTTATGTTATTGTATCACTCACACCCGTGTTATGTTATTGTATCGCTCCAAAACCCTGTTTATGTTTTTTGTATCACTCACAACCCCCGTGTTTGTTATTGTATCGCTCACACCCTGTGTTATGTTATTGTATCACTCACACACTGTGTTATGTTATTGTATCACTCACACACTGTGTTATGTTATTGTATCACTCACACCCTGTGTTATGTTATTGTATCGCTCACACCCTGTGTTATTGTATCACTCACACACTGTGTTATGTTATTGTATCACTCACACACTGTGTTGTGTTATTGTATCACTCACACCCTGTGTTGTGTTATTGTATCATCACACCCGTGTTATGTTATTGTATCACTCACACCCTGGTTTTTGTTTTTGTAAACACTCACAGCCTGGTTGTGTTATTTGTATCACTCACGCCTGTGTTGTGTTTTTTTGTATCACTCACACCTGTGTTGTGTTTATTGTATCACTCAACCCCTGTTTATGTTATTGTAAACACTCACAGCCTGTGTTATGTTATTGTATCACTCACACCCTGTGTTATGTTATTGTATCACTCAAAACCCTGTGTTTATGTTATTGTATCACTCACAGCCTGTGTTTATGTTATTGGGATCACTCAAAACCCTGTGTTATGTTATTGTATCACCCACAGCCGTGTTTTGATATTGTATCACTCACACCCTGTGTTATTGTATCGCTCACACCCTGTGTTATTGTATCACTCACACCCTGTGTTATTGTATCACTCACACCCTGTGTTATGTTATTGTATCACTCACACCCTGTGTTATGTTATTGTATCACTCACACCCTGTGTTATGTTATTGTATCACTCACACCCTGTGTTATGTTATTGTATCACTCACAGCCTTGTTTGGGTTTTGTATCACTCACACACTGTGTTTTGTTATTGTTAATCACTCACACCCTGTTTAAAGTTATTGTATCACTCAACACCCTGTGTTATGTTATTGTATCACTCACACCTGTGTTATGTTATTGTATCACTCACACCCTGTGTTATGTTATTGTATCACTCACACCCTGTGTTATGTTATTGTATCACTCACAGCCTGTGTTGTGTTATTGTATCACTCACACCCTGTGTTATGTTGTTGTATCACTCACACACTGTGTTATGTTATTGTATCACTCACACCCTGTGATATTGTATCACTCACACCCTGTGATATTGTATCACTCACACCCTGTGATATTGTATTACTCACATCCTGTGTTCTCTGCCTCTCCTCCAGACGACCATTCCCGTGTTGTGCTGGAGCCACTGACCAACGAGCCAGCCTCTGACTACGTCAACGCCAGCTTCATGGATGTCAGTGCTCACACTTCTCCCCTTCTTCCTTCTCCCCTTCTTTCTCCCCTTCTCTTCTTCCTTCTCCCCTTCTTCCTTCCTTCTTTCTCCCCTTCCTCTTCTTCCCTTTTCTTCTTCCTTCTCCCCTTCTCTTTTTTCCTCTCCCCTTCTTCTCCCCTTCCCTTTTTCCTTCTCCCCTTCTTTCCCCCCCTTCTCCCCTTCCTTCTCCCTTCTCCCCTTCCTTCTCCCCCTTTCCCTTTTCCCCTTCTTTCTCCCCTTCTTTCTCCCCTTCTTTCTCCCCTTCTCTTCCCTCTTTCCTTCTTTCTCTTCTTTCTGATTTTTGGGCTTCTTTTGGGGGCGGGGTTTTGGAGGACTCTTTAGTCTGCGTCATTGTCCTCCAGGCGTCTTTCTAACTTTGGGGGACAGGACAGCACAGGACAGGACAGGACAGGACAGCACAGCACAGGACAGGACAGGACAGGACAGCACAGCACAGGACAGGACAGGACAGCACAGCACAGGACAGCACAGCACAGGACAGGACAGGACAGGACAGCACAGCACAGGACAGGACAGGGCAGGACAGCACAGGACAGGACAGGGCAGGACAGCACAGCACAGCACAGGACAGAACAGCACAGCACAGGACAGGACAGCACAGCACAGCACAGGACAGCACAGCACAGGACAGGACAGGACAGCACAGGACAGGACAGCACAGGACAGGACAGCACAGCACAGCACAGCACAGCACAGCACAGGACAGGACAGCACAGGACAGGACAGGACAGCACAGGACAGGACAGGACAGCACAGGACAGCACAGCACAGGACAGGACAGCACAGCACAGGACAGCACAGGACAGGACAGCACAGGACAGGACAGGACAGCACAGCACAGGACAGGAAAAGCACAGGACAGGACAGGACAGCACAGACAGCACAGGACAGGACAGCACAGGGCCCGGGCAGGGGAGGCAGGGCAAGGGGAGGACAGGACAGGGCAGCATAGGACACACAGGACCCGGGCAGGGGAGGACAGGGCAGGGCAGGGCAGGAGGGCAGGGCAGGCGGGCAGGGCAGGCGGTGGTGAGTGTAGCACTTGCAGTGTGATGCCCCGGTGTTCAAACCACTTCCCTGTTCTTGAGGTTTTCCTTCAGAGTTGACGTCAGTGCTGACGTCATTTGCCCGAAAGTCCTTCCGACAAGACTATAAACTGAAGTCCTGTGTGCGGACACATGAACATCTTGCAACACATGTTAAAACCTGTTCTGCTTTTTGGAAGAGTTGGCCATTGTATGCCTGTGGGAATGGATGATAACATTTACAAAACTGTATGCGTACAGGGACTGGATGTAAAAAAGCACACGAGTGCTTTTTTGTTGTTCTTGAAATGAAAAAAATTGAATAGAAATAGATAAGCCTTGTGATGTTTGTCTCGTCTCTCTCATACATAAGGCAGCATTATCTGTAATGATCATATGAGAGACACAGATGTTGTTCTGCAGTGGTGGATGTGTTTTGCTGGAGGACATTGCTGGAGGACAGGACGTATAATAATAATAATAATAATAATGTATGGAATTTATAGACACAGATGTTGTTCTGCAGTGGTGGATGTGTTTTGCTGGAGGACATTGCTGGAGGACAGGACGTATAGACACAGATGTTGTTCTGCAGTGGTGGATGTGTTTTGCTGGAGGACATTGCTGTAGGACAGGACGTATAGACACAGATGTTGTTCTGCAGTGGTGGATGTGTTTTGCTGGAGGACATTGCTGTAGGACAGGACGTATAACACAGATGTTTTTTCTGCATGGTGATGTGTTTTGCTGGAGGACATTGCTGTAGGACAGGACGTATAGACACAGATGTTGTTCTGCAGTGGTGGATGTGTTTTGCTGGAGGACATTGCTGTAGGACAGGACGTATAGACACAGGCTTCAGTGTTCCGCAGCATCAGTCAGAACTGACTGACGTGGTAGGACAAGGGCAGCCATGGCAGACACTGGCCGTTGAAAGAAGAAGGATAGCTGCATGCAGTGACCTTCACCTCAACATGTCTTTCTCTGTGTCTTCAGGCAGGAACAGAACAGCAGAACAGAGAGATGACCTAGAATAGATAACAGTGTGAATGGTTTTCTTTGGTGTGTCTGTTGTGTTTTTCTGAACTGAAAGTCTTACTATTTATGAAATATGCTCCATTTTGTTTCCTTTCTCCAAGTGTTATATTTATGGCGGGGAGTGATGGCAGTTGACAGAAAAAGAGGGTGTTGGTTTTGTGTGTGGAATACTGATAGAAAGGTCATGGTGGCAGGGCAGCAGACTGGTAATAACACTGGATGCTGGTGTGTGTGTGTGTTTTCAGGGCTATCATCGGCCCAAAGTCTTCATTGCCTCTCAAGGTGAGTCACTGCCCTTGTAACCTTATGGAGTGAAGGGAATAGTGTCTGTGAATTCATCATCATCACCCTTCTTTAAAAGAGTACTAATGACTGGCACATTTAGCATAGAGCAATTGTTTCTTTGAATTCATCATCACTTTCTTTGAAAGAGTACTAATGACTGGCACATTTAGCATAGAGCAATAGTTTCTGTGAATTCATCATCATCACCCTTCTTTGAACGTGTTATGTACAGTGTTGACTGGCACATTTAGCATAGAGCAATAGTTTCTGTGAATTCATCATCATCACCCTTCTGTGAACGTGTTATGTGCAGTGTTGATTCTAGGGTGCGCCCTTGTGGGATTCTCACATTTTTTTCAACATTGCCACAAAACCATGTGGGCACTGCACACTAACAGACGCCCCCAAAAATCCTGGAAAGCGCGTTTTTGACCAAACAGTACACCATCTTAACTGATGTTTGTATCATCTCTAAAATTACGTTTTTGAACAAACAGTACACCATCTTAACTGATGTTTGTATCATCTCTAAAATTACGTTTTTGAACATACAGTACACCATCTTAACTGATGTTTGTATCATCTCTAAAATTACGTTTTTGAACAAACAGTACACCATCTTAACTGATGTTTGTATCATCTCTAAAATTACGTTTTTGAACAAACAGTACACCATCTTAACTGATGCTTGTATCATCTCTAAAATGAAGTGCTACTTCTGGTTGGCTAAGCGCATCACTTTTGACCAATCACAGAAACTGTAGTTCGTCCTTCACTGTTGAACTTTATCACAGTGCCTGCAGCGGTCATTTCGTTGATACCTCAGGGTTGACAGACATGTTCTGATGATGATGTGTATCATGATGTATGTCAAACACCGAATCCCCTGATCCACACAGTTCTTTTGCCATCTTCTACTCCCGATTCACCACCCAAACTTTTGTCTGTTCTTCCGCTAGCCACATCTCCACCATCGCCTTCATCCTCTTCCTCTGATGCTTGTCCAGACTCACCACTTTCATCTTCAACCTCTCCACCTCCCTCAGATCTCCTTCAAGTTTGTTCAATGTGCAGTCTGTCTGCCCAAATGGAAAAGCCGACTACATTTCCGATTTCATCTCTGAAAAAAACATTGAACTTACCTTCCTCACTGAAACTTGGCTTAAACCACATGGCCACAAGCCAAAAATAAAACAGCTGACTCCACCAGGATATAAAACTATTTCTTTTCCCAGACTCTCTCGAGGAGGGGGATTGCCATAATTTTCAAAAACACATTGGAACCAGCTCTTTCTTTCAGTCACAACTTTCCACTCCCACACGACTCTTTTGAAGTTTGCGAAATCAACCTCAACTTACCTGGCCACTCTATTACGTTCTGCTGCCTTTACCGTCCACCTCCTAGCCGTAAGAACAACCTGACATCTTCTGTTTTTCATCAAGAATTCCAGTCACTCGACCACTACAGCCTCTCTCCCACTAAACTAATAATTCTCGGTGACTTTAACTTCCATTTCGACAACCAGTCTTCTCCAGATGTCAAACGTCTTTCTCTGTCCAACCATTCTCTCTCCCAACTGGTAAACGAAGCAACGCACAGATCTGGCCATATTTTAGACTGGCTGATTACTAATGCTTCCCTTAATCTTGTTTACATCTGTTTCTGTCACTGACGAACTGCATTCTGATCATTCCGCCATTCTTTTCCACCTCAACATCACAAAACCTGTCAGAAAGAAAAAAATATGTTACTGGTTGCAAACTTAAGGCTTAGACATTCATACCTTCTCTTTACAAGCTTCCGAACGTTTTTCACAAAACCTCTGACCACACGACCTCTCTGAATACTATAACATATTCCTGGCCAACTGCTTGATGACATGCACCCCTACTGACCAATCCCCCCCTGACAGACCCTGTGCGCCACGGTTAATACCCAAGACATCTTTATAGCGAAGCGCAAACCCGGGAACTAGAACGGCAGTGGCGGAAGTCAAAAACCGAAATCAACAAACAGCTTTTCCGAAAAAAAAATAACAAAGTCAAACCTTAATCCCGTCATAAAGACAAATACTACTCTTCCCAAGTTCTCTGCGCTACATCCATAAAATCTCTTTTTCCCTCACCTCAAATCTCCTTGGGTCTGCAAAAACAATCCTCTGCCTACCACCCCCAACCTGTCTGAACTTCCATCCATCTTTTTCTGCCTTCTTTTTTAGACAAAGTCCACAACATACGCCTAGACTGATCAGACATTTCCAGCCTGCACCTCCTGATCCCCAGTTCACTGGCACTCCCTCTTTTCCTTCTATTCCCACAAGTGAAAGCGAAATCACAACAATTCTGAAAGAAATGACGATTAAATAGCGACTTGATCCCATACCTGCTCCTGTCTTCTCACAATGCCTTCCACAACTTTACCCTCTGCCACCGAAATAGTAAACTCATCTATTTTGTCAGGAAATTTTCCATCAGCTCTCAAAACCGCAATAGTCACACCTCTACTAAAAAAGCATGACCTTGATTTCCCAAAATTTTAAAGAATTACAGACCTGTCTCTAACTTACCTTTCATCTCCAAAGTACTGAAAAAAGTTTGTTCTAAAACAACTCAACAACCACCATCATTCCAATAATCTCCTTCCCCCTTTTCAGTCTGCCTATCGCGCCAACCACAGCACCGAAACCACCCTAGTCCACACTTTAGATACACTTCTACTCGCTGCTGATGCAGGGAAAATCTCCCTCCTCACTCTTCTCGACCTATCTGCTGCCTTTGACACTATAGATCACTCAATTCTTCTTTTTCGCCTCCAGAATATGTTTGGTATTAATGGCACTGCCCTCACCTTGTTTAGTTCATACCTCACAAATCAACCTCACAACATCCCAACTTGTCACATCTCTCATTCTTTCTCGTCTGGACTACCGTAATTCTCTCTTGGCTGGTTTGCCGGCATCATCCATCCACTCCCTTCAACGCATACAAAACTCTGCAGCTCGACTAGTCCTTAGAAAGAAAAAATCTGAACACATCACTCCTCTTTTGCGATCTCTTCAACTGGCTGGGCCCGTCTCACAAAGAATAAAGTATAAGATTAATACCCTTTGTTTCAAATGTCTCCACAAATCTGCACCCTCTTTTTCTCTGAACTGTCTTCACCTGTACACTCCGTCCCGTTCCCTTTTGTTTAGGCCCTAGATACATTGTGCTTTCGAACACCCAGATTTAAAAAAAACCACTGTTGGCTGTCGCTCTTTCCTGTTTCCGGTCCCTCCACATGGAACGACCTCCCTTTTCCACTTCGCCAAAAGCCTTCTTTTGATTCTTTCAAATCTAGCCTCAAAACGCACTTATACTCTACTTGAGATCTTCCCCTGTTGTCTGTTCCTACTTGTCAATAGCTGCCTTCACCTCCACCACCCCCACCTAAGTGTGTTGTGTATATAAATTTGATATTTGTTTATCTTGATATCTATGGATGGTTGCATGCATATGAAGAATTTGGATGCAAGCGCTTTGATTTGTTTACTTTACAAGATTCAGCGCTATATAAATTCCATACATTATTATAAAAAGAAATCATGACAATCCTGAAGGAAATGACTATAAAATCATGCGACCTTGATCCCATACCTGCTCCTGTTTTCTCACAATGCCTTCCACAACTTGTACCTATTATCACTAAAATAGTAAACTCATCTCTTCTGTCAGGACATTTTCCACAAGCTCTTAAAACCGCAATAGTCACACCTCTACTGAAAAAGCACAACCTTGATCCCAACATTCTGAAGAATTATAGACCTGTCTCAAACTTACCCTTTGTCTCTAAGTACTAGAAAAAGTTGTTCTCAAACAGCTCAACAGTCACCTTCATTCCAATGATCTCCTTCCCCCTTTTCAATTTTGCCTATCACCCCAAACCCCAGCACCGAAACCACCCTAGTCCAAACTTAATACACTTCTACTGCTTCTGATGCAGAAAAATCTCCCTCCTCACTCTTCTTTACTTACCTGCAGCCTTCGACACTATAGATCACTCAATTTTTCTTTCTCCGCCTCCAAAATACGTTTGGTATTAATGCACAGCCCTCACCTGGTTTTCTTCATACCTCACAGACCGGTTCCAGAAAGTTATTGTAAACAAAATTCAATCAAAACCTGTCAAACTGGAATGTGGGGTCCCACAGGGATCCCGTCCTGGGCCCTGTTCTCTTACTCTCTACACTGCTCCACTCTCACAAATATAAACAACCACCCTATTTATCTTTATTTTTATGCGATGAACTCAGCTTCAGTGCAGGGATACTGTTGAAAACTTGCCCTTTCCCCCCTGACAAATATGTCCTACTGCCTTCAAGACATTTAAAGCTGGATGACTCAGAACAAGTACAACTTAATGCCAATAAAACCGAAGCCATGCTCATAGGGACCCAACGTAAACTTTCCTCCATCACAACAACTTCAATAGAATTCGGCAGGGGTCAGTTCCTTTTTTCCAACCTGTGAAGTATTTAGGATAGTTTTTGACAACACACCTCCTATGAAAAAATTCACACCCAGACCTGCCAGTCTTGCTACTATCAACTACGGCGCATAACGCGATTCGCAAGTGTCTGTCCACTGAAGCAACTTTCCCAAACTTGTCACATCTCTCATTTTTTCACGTTTTTGACTACTGTAATTCTCTTTTGGGTTTGGGCCCACCAGCATCATCCATCCACTCTCTCAATGCATACAAAAAATCTGCAGCTCGACTGGTCCTAAAAAATCAAACACATCACTCTCTCTTCTGCGATCTCTTCACTGGGTGCCAGTCTCACAAATACGAAGTATAAGACAATACCCTCTGTTTCAAATTTTCTCCACAAATCTGCACCATCTTATCTCTGAACTGTCTTCACCTGTAACTCCATCCCGTTCCCTTCATTCAGCCGCAGATACTTTGTGCTTTCAACACACAGATTCAAACAAACCACTGTTGGGTTCGATCTTTCTCTGTTTGGTCCGTCCATCTGGAATGACCTCACTCTTTCACTTCGCCAAAAACCTTCACTTGATACCTTCAAATCCAGCCTCAAAACACACTTATTTCCTTCCTGACACTTTCCCCTCATATCTGTCTTTACTTTTCAACAGCATCCTTCATCTCCTAAGTGTGTTCGCGGGTGTGTGTGTGCGCGCGTGCGCGTGCATAAATTTGAAATATGTTATTTATTATATTTGAGGAAAGTTGCATGTACGTAAATGATTTGAGTGCAAGCGCTTCGATTTGTTTGTTTTACAAGATTCAACGCTATATAAATTCCATATGATATTATTATTATTATTATGGCATCATTTTCTGATTAGCACCTACAGGAGATTGTCATTATAAAGCAGGTTCGTCCTGCTCTGTTGTCTTTGTTTCTGTCATCTTCCATGAGGCCTTGTACTCCAAAAACAGTGACATGGTTGGAACAAAGATTGTAGAGGAGATAGGAGATGCAGCGCCCCACCAGGTTCAGAGCTGGTAGATCTGGGAGACAAGCAGCCCTGGCTTGAGAACAGTGATCATGGCATGCAGTAGGCTGTGGGCTGTGTATCAAACATGGAAAGAACAGTGATCATGGCATGCAGTAGGCTGTGGGCTGTGTATCAAACATGGAAAGAACATGATCCTGGCATGCAGTAGGCTGTGGGCTGAGTATCAAACATGGAAAGAACAGTGACCTGGCATGCAGTAGGCCTGTGGCTGTTATCAAACTTGGAAAGACAATGCCTTCACCCAAAAGGGGATGCGCTAATACGAACATCACTTGAAGCAACCCAAAAACATGCTGATCACTGGGGAAACGTACAAGATGAAACTCTTCAAAAGACTTTCCCTCAGTTAGGCCCCCCCCCCCCTCTCTCTCTCTCTCTCTCTCTCCCTCTCTCACATCTCCCCTCTCACTCTCTCTCCTCTCTCTCTCTCTCTCTCTCCCTCCTCTCTCTCTCCTCCTCTCTCTCCCTCCCTCTCTCTCTCCCCTCTCTCTCTCTCCCCTCTCTCTCTCTCCCCTCTCTCTCTCTCCCCTCTCCTCTCTCTCCTCTCTCCTCCTCTCTCCTTCTCTCTCTCTCTCTCTCTCTCTTTTCTCTCTCTGTGTGCAATTGGTGGGGGGGGGGGGGGGGGGGGGAATGGCCACTTTTTTTCATTTCAGGGGGCCCTTGGGCCCCTTTTTTTGAAATTCTAGAATCAACAGTGTATGTATGACCTGCACGTTATGCATATAGAGAGTAAGTTGTTTGTGCTCAGGCCCCCAATGGTGATCTGTAACATGTATATGAATGCGCTCTTTGTGTGTGTAGTATATGTGTGTATATTTGTATATATGCTATCAATGTTGTATTCAGGCACATTAGTGTATGTATATTCTAAGAATATAATTGTTTTTATGTACGATAGCCCTTTCTAGATGGTGATCCATACCTTATGTTTGTAATAATGTTTGTATGGATAATGTATGTGAATGTGATTGTTGTTGTTTTGTTAATGATGGCTTATTTCTTTCCAGGCCCCAACAAGATGATGATCCGTGACTTCTGGCGCATGGTGTGGCAGCAGAGGGTCAGCAAGATTGTCATGTTGACCAACCTGGTGGAGGCCTGTAAGGTGTGTAGTTTGTTGGTGTGTTGTTGTGTGTGTGTAGTGTGGTGTGGTGTGTTTTGTTGTGTGTTGTGTGTTGTGTGTGTGTAGTTGTGTAGTGTGGTGTGTGTTTTGATCAGCAAGATTGTCATGTTGACCAACCGGTGGAGGGCCCGTAAGGTGTGTGGTGTGTGTTTGTGGTGTGTGTGTTGGTGTGTGTGTGTGTGTGTGATCACAAGATTGTCATGTTGACCAACCTGGTGGAGGCCTGTAAGGTGTGTGGTGTTTTGTGTGTGTGTGTGTGTGTGTGTGTGGTGTGTGTTTGTGTGTGTGTTTTGTGGTTGTGTGTGTGGGTGTGTGTTGTGTGTGGTTTTGATCAGCAAGATTGGATGCTGACCAACCCGGTGGAGGCCTGTAAGGTGTGTAATGTTGTGTAGTGTGTTTTGTGTGTGTGTGTGTGTTGTGTTGTAGTGTGTTTTGTGTGTGTAGTGTGTGTGGTGTGTGTGTTTTGTGTTGTGTGTGGTGTGTGTGTTTTTGTAGTGTGTGTGTGTGTGTGAGTGTGTTTGGGGTGTGGGGGGTTTTGTGTGTTGTGTGGTAGTTGTGTGTTGTGTGTGTGTTGTGTGTGTGTTTTGGGGATCAGCAAGATTGTGAGCTGACAACCTGTGTGAGGCCTGTAAAGGGTGTAGTGTGTGTGTGTTGTGTGTGGGGTGTTTGTGTGTGTGTGTGTGTGTAGGTGTGTGTGTGTGTGTAGTGTGTGTGGGGGTGTTGTGTTGTGTGTGAGTGTGTTTTGTGGGTAGTGTGTGTGTGTTGTGTGTAGTGTGTGTGTGTGTGTTTAGTGTGTGTGTGTGTTGTTTGTGTGTAGTGTGTGTCTGGTGTGTGTGTGTAGTGTGAGTGTGTGTGTGTCGTGTTTTGTGTTGTGTGTGGGGTGTGTAGTGTGTGTGTTGTTTGTGTGTGTGTGTGTGTTGTGTGTGTGAGTGTGGGTTTTTGTGTGGTGTGTGTGTAGTTGGTGTGTGTTGGTGTGTGTGTGGTGTGTGTGTGTGTGTGTGTGAAATGTGTTTTGTTGTGGTGTATGTGTGTGTGTGTGTGTGTGTGTTGTAGTGTTTTGTTTTGTTGGTTATGTGTGGTTTGGTGTAGTTGTGTGTGTGTGTGTGTGTGTGTGTTTGTGATCAGCAAGAATTGTCATGTTTGACCAACCTATGGAGGCCTGTAAGGTGTGTGGTGTATCAAATTCAAATTCAAATTCAAAATTCAAATTAAAAAAAAAAAGCTTTATTATCTCAAAGACAGAGAAATTCCGGCGGGTTACTCGCCATACATAAAAGCAATAAACATTTAAACATTTAAACATAATATTTAAAACACACACACACTGTCCAACATCAGCACGCACCCATCATGAGATAAAATGCACCACAAATCAGCAATATCTCAGCCAGCCACAAACCCACCCCAACAAAAATCACTTTACTCATGTGCGCACAAGTAAACCCGTACGTCCGCACATACACAGTCACTCATGCACGCGCACGCACGCTCGCACATTGTAAACATTCGTACCCATGCTCACGCATTTTAATAATATAAGTCAAATTGTTATAACACGTTGTATAAGAAAAATATTAATTAAATTAATGCTATGTTCTTTTAAGATATTGAACAGTCTAAAATAATAACACGCGCACGTATTTAAAGATAAATAAATAAATAATAATAATAATAAAAAATCATTTGTATAACATGTATGATAAGACAAATATCAGTGAAGTTAATACTCTATTCTATTAGAAACTGAACACAGTTTACACTAATAAAAGGTATGTGTGTGTGTGTGTGTGTAGGGGTGTGTTTTCTTTTGATGTCAATGATCCTTGCACCAAGAGTGTTGTCCCTGGCAAAGCTATGAAATGACAGCTGATGTGTGCAGTGTGTGTGTGTGATGTTTGTTCAACAATGTGGAGTTATGTTTGGAATGTAGGCAGGTAGTCCTTTGCTGATGTGTGCAGTGTGTGTGTGATGTTTGTTCAACAGTGTGGAGTTATGTTTAGAATGTAGGCAGGTAGTCCTTCGCTGATGAAGCACGGAGTGCCAGTGTTGTCGATGTTGTTCTGATCCTGAATATGCTCTGCTCTACAAGGTTCATGTGATATTGGTATGGTAATGGTGATGAGGAGGAGGAGATGATTGTATGACAGGGATGATGATGATGGTGATGATGGTGATGATGACAGAAAAAGTGCGAGCAGTACTGGCCTGACGAGGGCACCAGCAAGTACGGCGATGTGGGTGTGCGCATTGTGGACACGGCCAAGTACACGGACTTCATCATCAGGACTTTTGAAATCTCCAAGGTAAGGCAGGGCACAGATGCCGTGGTGACACTGCTTCAGGCAGATCCTACATGAGGGGCAGGGCAGAAGGGGGATAGTAACAGTAAACGTAAACTAATCACAGTAAACGATAAACAAACGGGGTATTGGAAACAAAACCTGAACTAATCGTAATCAGTGAACAAAACCTGAACTAATCATAATCAGTGAACAAAACCTGAACTAATCATAATCAGTGAACAAAACCTGAACTAATCATATTTGGACAGACAGACTGCACATGGAACAAACAAACTTGAAGGAGATCTGAAGGAGGTGGAGAGGATGAAGATGAAAGTGGTGAGTCTGGACAAGAATCAGAGGAAGAGGACGAAGGCGATGGTGGAGATGTGGCTAGCGGCTAGCAGAAGAACAGACAAGAGTTTGGATGGTGAATTGGTAGTAGAAGATGATGAAAAAACTGTGTTATATAGATGTTTATCAGATGTATAAAGTACATAATGTCAGTTGGAAAAAGGACACACACAGACTATCATATGTGTAAAGTACGTAATTTTAGTTGGAAAAAGGACACACAATATCAGATATATAAAGTACATAATGTCAATTGTAAAAAGGACACACAGAGACTATCAGATGTATAAAGTACATAATGTCAATTGTAAAAAGGACACACAGAGACTATCAGATGTATTAAGTACGTAATGTCAGTTGGAAAAAGGACACACAGAATATCAGATGTATAAAGTACATAATGTCAATTGTAAAAAGAACACACACAGAATATCAGATGTATAAAGTACGTAATGTCAGTTGGAAAAAGGACACAGAATATCAGATGTATAAAGTACATAATGTCAATTGTAAAAAGGACACACATAGACTATCATATGTGTAAAGTACATAATGTCAATTGTAAAAAGGACACACAGAGACTATCAGATGTATAAAGTACGTAATGTCAGTTGGAAAAAGGACGCACAATATCAGATGTATAAAGTACATAATGTCAATTGGAAAAAGGACACACACAGGACACACAATATCAGATGTATAAAGTACATAATGTCAGTTGGAAAAAGGACACACAGAGACTATCAGATGTATAAAGTATGTAATGTCAGTTGGAAAAAGGACACACACAATATCTGATCTATAAAGCACACAGCATCAGTTGGAAAAAGGACACACACAATATCTGATGTATAAAGTAAATAATGTCAATTGTAAAAAGGACACACACAGACTATCATATGTGTAAAGTACATAATGTCAGTTGGAAAAAGGACACACACAATATCAGATCTATAAAGCACACAGCATCAGTTGGACAAAGGACACACACAATATCTGATGTATAAAGCACACAGCATCAGTTGGAAAAAGGACACACACACAATATCTGATGTAGTAGTGGATCGGCGGTCTAGAGGTAATGCACCTGCCTAGAAAGCGAAAAGTCAAGGTCAGAAGTGTGCGATGGTTCGAATCTTGTTTGGACCTGAAACTTTCCCCAATCCGTTAGACCATGAGTGGTGGTCTGTGTGCTAGTCTATTGTATGAGAGGTCCCGTGTGTTACACAAAATTATTTAGCACACGTAAAAGAACCCACAGCAACAAGAGAGTTGTCCTTGGCAAAATTCTGTAGAAAAACTCCGATCTAATAGGGAAACAAACACAGTTGCAGACAGAAAAGGAAAAAAAATGTGGCGCTGCTCTTGTGGTGACGCGCTCTCCCTGGGGAGAGCAGCCCGAACTTCACGCAGAGAAACCTGCCGTGACTTAAGTGGTTTACAATTTAAAAAATGAAATACATGTATAAGGTACACAGTATCAGCTGTAAAAAGAAACATTGTTGGATATATAAAGTACATAATGTCAGTTGTAAAAAGAACACACACACAGACAGACTAATGTCAGTTGTAAAAAGAACACACACACACACACACACAGACTAATGTTAGTTGTAAAAAGAACACACACACACAGACTATCGGAGGCATGAAGTACAGATTGTGGGGGGTACAGACTATCGGAGGCATGAAGTACAGATTGTGGGGGGTACAGACTATCGGAGGCATGAAGTACAGATTGTTGTGTGTTGGGGGGGGTGTGCAGGATGACAACAGCCGCATCGTCAAGCAGTTCCACTTCTGCACGTGGTCGGACCACGGGGCCCCCACCTACCCCACCACGCTGCTGGCCTTCAGACGTAAAGTGCAGAGCTTCAACCCCGACACCACCGCCCCCATCCTCTGCCACTGCAGGTCGGTCCGTCTGTCTGTCTGTCTGTCTGTCTGTCTGTCCGTCCGTCGGTCTGTCCGTCTGTCTGTCTGTCTGTCTGTCTGTCCGTCTGTCTGTCCGTCTGTCTGTGCGTTTATATGTGTGTGTAATGTGTGCGTGTGTGTTTACATTGTATGTGTGTGTGTGTCTACGAGTGTTTACATGTGTGTGTGTGTACATGACATGATACATACAATCTGTGATGACGATGTTTCAGTGCAGGCACCTACATAGGGCTGTGTTTTGGGGTGATGATGATGATGATAGGATGACAGTGATGATGATGACGATGATGACGATGTTTCAGTGCAGGGATAGGCAGGACAGGCACCTACATAGGGCTGTGTTTTGTGGTGATGATGATGATATGATGACAGTGATGATGATGATGACAGTGATGACGATGATGATGATGATGATGACGATGTTTCAGTGCCGGGATCGGCAGGACAGGCACCTACATAGGCCTGCACTACCTGCTGGACCAGGCGTATGCAGAGGGCCAGGTGGACGTGCTGCAGGCAGCTCACATCATGCGCAGCAACCGCGTCAACATGATCCAGACCTGCGTAGGTTGTGCTGTGCTGTGCTGTGCTGTGCTGTGCTGCGTTGTTTGTTATGGAAAACATGTTGCCTCTTGGGCTGAAATGGTTATGTTTAGACATATATATCAATGTATGTATAACTTTTCGATTATTGTGCTGTGATGATGGTCTTTTCCACTCATGGAATTCCACTTTACAGCTTAGTCTTTGGTGATCGACTATGACTCTCTGACTAGGAGGCTTGACTCGCACAGTCCTTATGTGCTGCAGCCCTGGGGGCTGGTTGGCCTTTGGAGAACATCTCCAACGCTGACTGTCCTTATGTCTACTTGGCCGAGAGAGTGGGGATGTGCTGAGGGCAAGGCATCTCCACTATAATCAAATTTCTGCCCAGTTTCCGAAACAGCAGCTGCCTCCTCTGCTGTTTTGGAGGTCATCGTCGAAACGACGGACTAACATACATAAAATGATGGTCATGATGGTGAAGATTTTTCTAGCAGAGTATAAGGGTGAGCTCTGTATCAGCTCAGTTTTCTGAGTAATCTTGAAAGCAGCTGATGTGATAGGTTACACCACACGTCAACATATGAGTGTTTTCACAATGTAGGTCAGTATCTGTCTGTCAGCTGGTGTGATGTCAGAAAAGTGTCACAGTGTAGGTCAGTATCTGTCAGCTGGTGTGATGTCAGAAAAGTGTCACAGTGTAGGTCAGTATCTGTCTGTCAGCTGGTGTGATGTCAGAAAGAAAAGTGTCACAGTGTAGGTCAGTATCTGTCTGTCAGCTGGTGTGATGTCAGAAAAGTGTCACAGTGTAGGTCAGTATCTGTCTGTCAGCTGGTGTGATGTCAGAAAAGTGTCACAGTGTAGGTCAGTATCTGTCAGCTGGTGTGATGTCAGAAAAGTGTCACAGTGTAGGTCAGTATCTGTCTGTCAGCTGGTATGATGTCAGAAAAGTGTCACAGTGTAGGTCAGTATCTGTCAGCTGGTGTGATGTCAGAAAAGTGTCACAGTGTAGGTCAGTATCTGTCTGTCAGCTGGTGTGATGTCAGAAAAGTGTCACAGTGTAGGTCAGTATCTGTCTGTCAGCTGGTGTGATGTCAGAAAAGTGTCACAGTGTAGGTCAGTGTCTGTCTGTCAGCTGGTATGATGTCAGAAAAGTGTCACAGTGTAGGTCAGTGTCTGTCTGTCAGCTGGTGTGGTGTCAGAAAAGTGTCGCAGTGTAGGTCAGTATCTGTCTGTCAGCTGGTGTGATGTCAGAAAAGTGTCACAGTGTAGGTCAGTATCTGTCTGTCAGCTGGTGTGATGTCAGAAAAGTGTCACAGTGTAGGTCAGTATCTGTCAGCTGGTGTGATGTCAGAAAAGTGTCACAGTGTAGGTCAGTATCTGTCTGTCAGCTGGTATGATGTCAGAAAAGTGTCACAGTGTAGGTCAGTGTCTGTCTGTCAGCTGGTGTGATGTCAGAAAAGTGTCACAGTGTAGGTCAGTGTCTGTCAGCTGGTGTGATGTCAGAAAAGTGTCACAGTGTAGGTCAGTATCTGTCAGCTGGTGTGATGTCAGAAAAGTGTCACAGTGTAGGTCAGTATCTGTCAGCTGGTATGATGTCAGAAAGAAAAGTGTCACAGTGTAGGTCAGTATCTGTCTGTCAGCTGGTGTGATGTCAGAAAGAAAAGTGTCACAGTGTAGGTCAGTATCTGTCTGTCAGCTGGTGTGATGTCAGAAAAGTGTCACAGTGTAGGTCAGTATCTGTCAGCTGGTGTGATGTCAGAAAAGTGTCACAGTGTAGGTCAGTATCTGTCTGTCAGCTGGTGTGATGTCAGAAAAGTGTCACAGTGTAGGTCAGTATCTGTCAGCTGGTGTGATGTCACAAAGAAAAGCCCTGTAATGTTTTACCCCTACTCTTGAAAATATCCAGTGAAGAAAAATGTGTCATGGTGTGTATGTGTCATGGTGTGTATGTGTCATGGTGTGTATGTGTCATGGTGTGTATGAAAAAGCGACGTTTGTTTTGTGTGTAAGATCCAGAGTGAAGTGTACTGCTTCCTTCCCCGTATTTTGTTGGTCATCTTTTCCTCTTTTTTTTAAGTTCACCTTTTTCAGCTTGTACACTTTTTTTTTCATTTGGATTAACTGTGTATTATCTTTCACCATTATGTTTGCGGTTACAGGAGCAGTATATCTTTGTGTATGAGGCGTTGCTGGAAGCGATTGTTGCCAAGGACACGACGATAGCCAAGTCTTCGTTCAGAGCCACCTTTGAAGAGATGAGTCACAACGAAAATGGCGGGGAACCTTGAAAAAGAGATGTCGTCGCATTCGTTGATGCATGCTAAACACTGCACATGGCACGCATACGCACATTCATGATATAGCATTCACGCATTCATCCCTGCATGATTATGTGTAGTACTTGATGGAACATGCTGTCACTGTTGTATGACTGTGTAAAATGGTATCAAGCGCTGATTGTCTCTGCAGATATAGCGCTATATAAATTCCATTTATTATTATTATTATTATTAGTGGTAGATGTGAAATGGCTTTGAAGTGAGGCGCCATGGTTGTGAAGGGAGTATAGATTCTGGCTGACATGATCACCACAGCGTTCAGATCAGACCAGGCAGTCTGGTCAGTTCCTGTTTAACATGTGGAGCTGAAGTCATCTGTAGAGATGGTCTTCAGTGCTGTGTCAGTCCTGAGATTATCATCATGCTAATAATAATAATAATACTATGAAGGAGGGGGAAGGTTCAGGGAAGGGGATGGTAGAGGACACTGGCACTCCACGCTCAAGGGAATATAATGTGAGGCCACGCAGGGGAGTTATGGTAACACTTTTTATTTTTATCTACCAACAACACATGCACAGTTCAAGCAGAAGAACACAACTTCTGTTTTGTGTCTAAGTCATTCTTTCCAATTCCACCACAGCAGCCTGTCTAACTCGAGAAGAATGTTGCACCAGACAGCCAGCAAGAGAATGTCTTTAAGATGCCATGTACACCCTGTTATATTGGTCTAGCTGTAGGAATACTGATTCCAACTGACCAGTGAGTACATTTGGAAACTGAGACTAACAAATCCTTAATAATAATAATATATGGAATTTATATAGCGCTGAGTCTTTTAAAAAGCAAACAAATCGAAGCACTTGCACTCAATTCATTTACACGCATGCAACTCTCCTTAAACATAATGAACAACAGATTTCAAATCCATGTGCGCGCTTGCACGTACCACACACACACACACACACACTCACTCACGAACACACTTAGGAGGTGAAGGATGCTGTTGAAGATTAGGGACAGATATGAGGGGAAAGTGTCAGGTAGGAAATAAGTGTGTTTTGAGGCTGGATTTGAAGGTATCAAGTGAAGGCTTTTGGCGAAGTGAAAGAGGGAGGTCATTCCAGGTGGATGGACCAGAAACAGAGAAGGGGCGACGGCCGACAGTGGTTTGTTTGAATCTGGGTGTTCGAAAGCACAAAGTATCTGCGGCTGAACGAAGGGAACGGGATGGAGTATACATGTGAAGACAGTTACAGAGATAAGAGGGTGCAGATTTGTGGAGACATTTGAAACAGGGGGTATTGATCTTATACTTTAGTCTTTGTGAGACTGGCAGCCAGTGAAGAGATCGCAGAAGAGGAGTGATGTGTTCTGATTTTTTCTTTCTTAGGACCAGTTGAGCTGCAGAGTTTTGTATGCATTGAAGAGAGTGGATAGATGATGCTGGTAGGCCAGCCAAAAGAGAATTACAATAGTCTAAACGTGAAAGAATGAGAGAT
>CM054150.1:61930736-61995736 GCA_028751875.1 Rapana venosa
TTTTTAGAACATGTTAGTGTATTGAAAAGCTTTAAATGAATGGTGTTGTTCAGTTTCTGACTGCAGACTGACAACAGGTGAACAGATAAACACTGACAACAGGTGAACAGTTAAAGACTGACAACAGGTGAACAATTAAACACTGACAACAGGTGAACAGTTAAAAACTGACAACAGGTGAACAGATAAAGACTGACAACAGGTGAACAGTTAAACACTGACAACAGGTGAACAGATAAAGACTGACAACAGGTGAACAGTTAAAGACTGACAACAGGTGAACAGTTAAACACTGACAACAGGTGAACAGATAAAGACTGACAACAGGTGAACAGATAAAGACTGACAACAGGTGAACAGTTAAACACTGACAACAGGTGAACAGTTAAACACTGACAACAGGTGAACAGTTAAACACTGACAACAGGTGAACAGTTAAACACTGACAACAGGTGAACAGTTAAACACTGACAACAGGTGAACAGTTAAACACTGACAACAGGTGAACAGATAAAGACTGACAACAGGTGAACAGATAAAGACTGACAACAGGTGAACAGATAAAGACTGACAACAGGTGAACAGATAAAGACTGACAACAGGTGAACAGATAAAGACTGACAACAGGTGAACAGTTAAAGACTCACAACAGGTGAACAGTTAAAGACTGACAACAGGTGAACAGTTAAAGGGTCGCAATTTAAAACACACACACACAATCTGTGAACGTTTAACATTGGCACCAAAAACAATCTTTAAAATCCCATTATTTTCAGAAACCTTTAAAAAAAAAAAATTTTACAAAATGATTTTCCTATTTAAATAAAAACTAAATTTGATAAAGATCGGGCAATTTAAGAGCCACTTGCTGGATCTAACCCCCCCCCCCCCCCCCTCCCCAAAAAAAAAACAAAAACCAGAAAAGAAAAGGGGAAGAAATCCCAGAACCCCCTGAGGCACAGTGCCTCCTACCTCAAATTCTTTGCGAAAGCCGTCACAGTTGTTGTCCTTGTTCTTCAAGATGTAGGCATGCAGGTCTTCCAGTTTGACAGGGGACGACTGTTTGCGGCCGTTGACGTTCATGTAGATGGGCTCCGACATGTCCTCCGGGCGGCCATTTTCCTCAATCTCCTGTAGGTGAGTTTGTTCTGTGCACAGACAGACCACACACTGTACTGTCTGTTCTTTTAGATACATCACACACACACTGTACTGTCTGTTCTTTTAGATACATAACACACACACTGTACTGTCTGTTCTTTTAGATACATCACACACACTGTACTGTCTGTTCTTTTAGATACATCACACACACTGTACTGTCTGTTCTTTTAGATACATCACACACACACACTGTACTGTCTGTTCTTTTAGATACATCACACACACACACACACACACACTGTACTGTCTGTTCTTTTAGATACATCACACACACTGTACTGTCTGTTCTTTTAGATACATCACACACACTGTACTGTCTGTTCTTTTAGATACATCACACACACTGTACTGTCTGTTCTTTTACATACATCACACACACACCACTGTACTGTCTGTTCTTTTACATACATCACACACACTGTACTGTCTGTTCTTTTAGATACATCACACACACTGTACTGTCTGTTCTTTTAGATACATCACACACACACACACTGTACTGTCTGTTCTTTTAGATACATCACACACACACACACTGTACTGTCTGTTCTTTTAGATACATCACACACACACACACCACCACTGTACTGTCAGCCTGTTTCTTTTAGATACATCACACACACATCTGTTTGCCTTACCTGCCTGTGATAGTCTGCCTTACCTGTGACTAGTCTGCCTTACCTGTGACTAGTCTGCCTTACCTACCTGTGACTAGTTTGCCTTACCTGTGACTAGTCTGCCTTACCTACCCTTGACTAGTCTGCCTTACCTGTGACTAGTCTGCCTTACCTGTGACTAGTTTGCCTTACCTGTGACTAGTCTGCCTTACCTACCTGTGACTAGTCTGCCTTACCTGTGACAAGTTTGCCTTACCTACCTGTGACTAGTCTGCCTTACCTGTGACTAGTTTGCCTTACCTGTGACAAGTCTGCCTTACCTGTGACAAGTCTGCCTTACCTGTGACTAGTCTGCCTTACCTGTGACTAGTTTGCCTTACCTACCTGTGACTAGTCTGCCTTACCTGTGACTAGTTTGCCTTACCTACCTGTGACTAGTTTGCCTTACCTACCTGTGACTAGTCTGCCTTACCTACCTGTGACTAGTTTGCCTTACCTGTGACTAGTTTGCCTTACCTACCTGTGACTAGTTTGCCTTACCTGTGACTAGTTTGCCTTACCTATCTGTGACTAGTTTGCCTTACCTGTGACTAGTTTGCCTTACCTGTGACTAGTTTGCCTTACCTGTGACTAGTTTGCCTTACCTGTGACTAGTTTGCCTTACCTACCTGTGACTAGTCTGCCTTACCTACCTGTGACTAGTTTGCCTTACCTGTGACTAGTTTGCCTTACCTGTGACTAGTTTGCCTTACCTATCTGTGACTAGTTTGCCTTACCTGTGACTAGTTTGCCTTACCTACCTGTGACTAGTTTGCCTTACCTGTGACTAGTTTGCCTTACCTACCTGTGACTAGTTTGCCCTACCTGTGACTAGTTTGCCTTACCTACCTGTGACTAGTCTGCTTTACCTACCTGTGACTAGTCTGCCTTACCTGTGACTAGTTAGCCTTACCTGTGACTAGTTTGCCTTACCTGTGACTAGTTTGCCTTACCTGTGCGCGAGTCTCCCAGCAGCATGCACCGTTCATTCTGCACGGTGTTACAACTGTCCTCCTTCCCGTCCTCCACGTAGCTCTTGCTGATGTTCATCTTCTTGTTCCGCCGACGTCTGGGTCAACAACAACACCACCACACAACAAAACATCAATGTCAAAGATAGTGCTCACACTGAAATAAAGAATATTGTCAATGTCAAAGATAGTGCTTACAATGAAATAAAGAATATTGTCAATGTCAAAGATAGTGCTCACACTGAAATAAAGAATATTGTCAATATCAAAAATAGCGCTTACACTGAAATAAAGAATATTGTCCATACAGACCTGCCTACCCCAGCAAATGAAAAATAGTATTTGAACTGGCCAAAAATAGTATTCACAATCTCTCCTTCTCTCGATGTATTCTTATAATCATTGTTTATTTGGTGGTTCCAGTTATGGCTTTGGTTTTTTTGCAGCCCTCTGCTTTTATGAAGAAGAGTGCGTTTTCAGAAAACTTACCATCTTCAAATTGTATTTGAAAAAGAAGGGGGAAGCTGGTAGGCCTGCTATATAAACATGGCTTTGGCAGGGCGATAACAGGTGCTGTAGGGTTTCTAGTGATAAAAAAGGGGACCCCTTGCACTCTGACCCCACACATGGCTGTGACAGTCCCCCCCACCCCCTCTTCCTACCACCCCCCTTCACCCTTGTATACAGAGCTGCTGGGCATCCCTTTCTTGAAATCCCATAGTCATGGTTGATACTTTCCACGTGGCCCCCCTTCTTTCAACAGATAAAAGTTCACTTGCTACCCAGTGATGACTCGCGACCTAACACAGACAAGGGAAGAAATCGGCAATGAAGAGTTACATCCCTTAAACCCTTTGCCACAGTTTTACTTTTTTCTCCCATTTTTGTTTGTTGTTGTCAAAATCGTATCTTTATCAGTAAATTCGTATTTTTGTATTTGGGGTTAAAAAAGTCATAAAAGTACGATAAAATCGTATGGGTAGACAGGTCTGTATATATCAGAGATAGTGCTTACACTGAAATAAAGAATATTGTCAATATCAAATATAGAGCTTACACTGAAATAAAGAATATTGTCAATATCAAAGATAGTGCTTACACTGAAATAAAGAATATTGTCAATATCAAAGATAGTGCTTACACTGAAATAAAGAATACTGTCAATATCAAAGATAGTGCTTACACTGAAATAAAGAATATTGCTAATATCAAAGATAGCGCTTCAATTCGATATTACGTCTGTTCACTCTCAGTGATATTAGCAAGATAGTGCTTACACTGAAATAAAGAATATTGTCAATATCAAAGAACTAACACTGAAATATAAAAAAATATTGTCAATATCAAAGAACTAACACTGAAATATAAAAAAAATACATTTTCAATATCAAAGAACTAACACTGAAGAAAAAAATTGTCAATATCAAAGAAAATTCTTAAACTGAAATTTAAAAAATACTGTCAATATCAAAAAAACTTACACAGAAAAAAATACTGTCCACATCAAAGACCTCACACTGATTCTTCATCTTATTGAGTGCCGGTGGGAACGGATGACATATTTACAAAAGTGCATACACAAGGGGACTGGATGTAAAAAAAAAAAGCACGTGAGTGCTTATTCCATTGTCCTCAAAATAAAAAAAAAACAGCAAAACTCAAAGTCTCTATACACTTTCTTTCACTGTTGTTCTCAATGTCTTATTCCCCTGAACCCATACCCCCCTTCCCCTCAACCTACACTGCTGTTCTCAATGTCTCATTCCCCTGAACCCATACCCCCTTCCCCTGAACCCATACCCCCTTCCCCTCAACCTACACTGTTGTTCTCAATGTCTCATTCCCCTGAACCCATACCCCCTTCCCCTCAACCTACAGGGCTACACTGCAAGTCATCATCACTGATGTATTCTGACAAGCTGTTCCTACCTGAAGAACAAGATGCATGAGGACGAGTGAGGACAACGATGAGCTCCCACACCTGCCCTATGCTGTTTGACCGACGCTTCGGTACTCTTCATCATCGCTGTAACCAACAGTCATTGTAACCATGTCAGTTTAACCAACAGTCATTGTAACCATGTCAGTTTAACCAACAGTCATTGTAACCACGTCAGTTTAACCAACAGTCAATGTAACCATGTCAGTTTAACCAACAGTCATTGTAACCATGTCAGTTTAACCAACAGTCATTGTAACCATGTCAGTTTAACCAACAGTCAATGTAACCATGTCAGTTCAGCCAACAGTCATTGTAACCATGTCAGTTCAGCCAACAGTCATTGTAACCATGTCAGTTTAACCAACAGTCATTGTAACCATGTCAGTTTAACCAAGTCATTGTAACCATGTCAGTTTAACCAACAGTCATTGTAACCACGTCAGTTTAACCAAGTCATTGTAACCATGTCAGTTTAACCAACAGTCAATGTAACCATGTCAGTTTAGCCAACAGTCAATGTAACCATGTCAGTTTAACCAACAGTCAATGTAACCACGTCAGTTTAACCAAGTCATTGTAACCATGTCAGTTTAACCAACAGTCATTGTAACCATGTCAGTTTAGCCAACAGTCAATGTAACCATGTCAGTTTAACCAACAGTCAATGTAACATGTCAGTTTAACCAACAGTCATTGTAACCACGTCAGTTTAACCAACAGTCATTGTAACCATGTCAGTTTAGCCAACAGTCAATGTAACCACGTCAGTTTAACCAACAGTCATTGTAACCACGTCAGTTTAACCAACAGTCAATGTAACCATGTCAGTTTAGCCAACAGTCAATGTAACCACGTCAGTTTAACCAACAGTCATTGTAACCACGTCAGTTTAACCAGCAGTCATTGTAACCACGTCAGTTTAACCAACAGTCACTGTAACCAACAGTCATTGTAACCACGTCAGTTTAACCAACAGTCATTGTAACCATGTCAGTTTAACCAACAGTCATTGTAACCACGTCAGTTTAACCAACAGTCACTGTAACCAACAGTCATTGTAACCACGTCAGTTTAACCAACAGTCATTGTAACCACGTCAGTTTAACCAGCAGTCATTGTAACCACGTCAGTTTAACCAACAGTCACTGTAACCAACAGTCATTGTAACCACGTCAGTTTAACCAACAGTCATTGTAACCATGTCAGTTTAACCAACAGTCATTGTAACCACGTCAGTTTAACCAACAGTCACTGTAACCAACAGTCATTGTAACCACGTCAGTTTAACCAACAGTCACTGTAACCAACAGTCATTGTAACCACGTCAGTTTAACCAACAGTCATTGTAACCACGTCAGTTTAACCAGCAGTCATTGTAACCATGTCAGTTTAACCAACAGTCACTGTAACCACGTCAGTTTAGCCAACAGTCATTGTAACCACGTCAGTTTAACCAACAGTCACTGTAACCATGTCAGTTTAACCAACAGTCACTGTAACCATGTCAGTTTAACCAACAGTCATTGTAACCACGTCAGTTTAACCAACAGTCACTGTAACCAACAGTCATTTTAACGGATTACACCAATATCTCTCTCACACTGTACATCATGGCTGTAACCAACAGTCTTTTTAATGGTAACACCAACATCTCTCATTCACCCAGAACTGTGCATGTTAGTCACTGTAACCAACAGTCATTTTAACGGTTTACACCAATATCTCTCACTCACACTGTACATCATGGCTGTAACCAACAGTCTTTTTAATGGTAACACCAACATCTCTCATTCACCCAGAACTGTGCATGTTAGTCACTGTAACCAACAGTCATTTTAACGGTTTACACCAATATCTCTCACTCACACTGTACATCATGGCTGTAACCAACAGTCATTTTAACGGTTTACACCAATATCTCTCACTCACACTACATCATGGCTGTAACCAACAGTCTTTTTAATGGTAACACCAACATCTCTCATTCACCCAGAACTGTGCATGTTAAGAAAGGATCAGAAAAACTTCAGAAGAACAAGAATACACTTTCTATTCATTTTGCAATGCCTGTACACCATCAGGAGCTACATAATGACATAGCAATTTCTTTTTCTTCTTCTCTCTCTCACATACATTTGCACACATGTAAACACAAACGTGCACACACACATTCAATCCACATACACAACACAGAACACACACACATACACAGAAAAAAAGCACACATCGTCCACCCACACATGCAACACCTGGATAACCAGAGGAAAAGACTAAATAGGAAACAATAATAAAAAATTTTAAAAAGCACTAAACCAGTACGGCAACCACAGCTGCTGTAGTCATCACAACAGCAATGCACACAATACACAGAGGAAAACAGAGAAAACAACAGAGGAAAAACAGAGAAGAGGAAAACAGAGAAAACAACAGAGGAAAACAGAGAAGAGGAAAACAGAGAAAACAACAGAGGAAAACAGAGAAAACAACAGAGGAAAACAGAGAAGAAGGAAAAACAACAGAGGAAAACAGAGAAGAGGAAAACATAGAAGAGGAAAACAGAGAAAACAACAGAGGAAAACAAGAAGAGGAAAACATAGAAGAGGGAAAACAGAGAAAACAACAGAGGAAAACAGAGAAGAAGGAAAAACAACAGAAGAAATCAGAGAAGAGGAAAACAGAGAAGAAGGGGAAGAAAACAGAGAAGAGGAAAACAGAGAAGAAGGGGAAGAAAACAGAGAAGAGGAAAACAAACAACAGAGGAAAACAGTAAACACAACAGAGGAAAACAACAGGGCAAAACAGAGAAAACAACAGAGGAAAACAGAGAAGAGAAACAACAGAGGAAAACAGAGAAAACAACAAAGGAAAACAGAGGAAACAACAGAGGAAAACAGAGGAAACAACAGAGGAAAACAGCGAAAACAACAGAGGAAAACAGCGAAAACAACAGAGGAAAACAGCGAAAACAACAGAGGAAAACAGCGAAAACAACAGAGGAAAACATAGAAAACAACAGAGGAAAACAGCGAAAACAACAGAGGAAAACAGCGAAAACAACAGAGGAAAACATAGAAAAACAACAGAGGAAAACAGCGAAAACAACAGAGGAAAACAGCGAAAACAACAGAGGAAAACAGAGAAGAGGAAACAACAGAGGAAAACAGAGAAGAGGAAACAACAGAGGAAAACAGAGAAGAGGAAACAACAACAGGGGAAAACAGCGAAAACAACAGAGGAAAACAGAGAAAACAACAGAGGAAAACATAGAAAACAACAGAGAAAACATAGAAAACAACAGAGGAAAAACAGAGAAAACAACAGAGGAAAACAGAGAAGAGAAAACAACAGAGGAAAACATAGAAAACAACAGAGGAAAACAGAGAAGAGAAAACAACAGAGGAAAACAGAGGAAACAACAAAGGAAAACAGAGGAAACAACAAAGGAAAACAGAGGAAAACAACAGAGGAAAACAGAGGAAACAACAGAGGAAAACAGAGAAGAGGAAACAACAGAGGAAAACAGAGAAGAGGAAAAACAACAGAAGAAAACAGAGGAAACAACAAAGGAAAACAGAGGAAACAACAGAGGAAAACAGAGGAAACAACAGAGGAAAACAGAGAAGAAGGAAAAACAACAACAGAGGAAAACAGAGAAGAGGAAAAACAACAACAGAGGAAAACAGAGGGGAGGGGGAAAAAGCAGCCCAGCAGTACACCAGTCGTACTACAGACAGCGCACCGAGGACAACAGAGGACAACAGAGGACAACAGAGGGGAGGGGAAAGAACAGAAAGACACCCACACCTACCAATGCGGCAGTCGTTGCCAGTGTAGCCATCTGAACAGCCGTACAGACAGTTGCCAGAGGGGAGGGGAAAGAACAGAAAGACACCCCCACCTACCAATGCGGCAGTCGTTGCCAGTGTAGCCATCTGAACAGCCGTACAGACAGTTGCCAGAGGCCTTGTCACAGGTGCTGTTGTCACGGCAATGGCCGCACTTCTCCCTGCACCCCTCCCCAAAGTAGTGGTCTTCGCAGACTGCAACAGTCGCCACACGTCACCACCTCTTCTCACGCACACACACACACACATCTTCATACAAAATACATACATACTTCTTCATCTGCTGGAAAGACCAGTTACAGGAGTGGACTGAAGGCCTGTACTTTTGACAGGGCCCTGCCTGCCTGCCTGCCTGCCTGCCTGGTTATGCAGCTGACAGCCCACCTTAACCCTAGTGGCGCGGTTCCCGGAATATTCCGGGAAAGGCGGGTCTAGGCTGTGTGGCGGATCCCGGAATATTCCGGGATGACGTGGGTGGTCATAGTTGAAAGCTTACTTTCGCTTTCAAAGGTCAGCCAATGAATGTTAAGGCCGTTGTAGGCCCGCAGAAAGGGGTGAAGGTCGTTTGACACACACAAGCAACGAAGAATCTGATTGGTTAAGAGTGTATTTTAATTTTTTTTCGGACCAGCGGAGATGGTCTTCAACAAAAATGGCGGCCAGTGTTTGCACTAGAATTTCTTCAAGCGTTTTTCGAGCTTTTTTACAAAATTGACAGCGAGGAGGAGTTTTAGAGGCTGGATTTGGTTGAAATAAACAATGAGAGAGACGATAAGGTAAGGATTGTGGAATATTTTTGAAAAACTTGGTAAAAATCGATCGCGATCGGACTGAATCGAGCGGTGCTAGTTTTGCTGGATGGACTTTTCGCTACTCTCGGCGATTTCGATGTCACAGATTGTTTTACTTTATTTTGATGCAACGAGGCTTCGAAATAACTGTTGTTGAGTCAAATCGCTATGCTGCTGAGTACTTTGCATCACATGAAATCAAGCGATCTTTGTATTTTTGTCATAGAAAGCCACCACTTCGCACATTCCGCCATGACGGTCGCGATGGCGTCGATCCTGTCGCTGAACTTTTCCGAGTATTTGGTGACCGATAAAGCGATACAAACTCCTTATTTTTTGAAAACTAATGTCAAGAAATAGTGTTTACCTAATCATGATATTTATGCACCGCAAGAACTTTGCTTATCGTGTTAAAATCGATCCGGGGCCCTGACAGTGGAACAGTGATCGGTAGTGCGAACATGATTTTTTTTTTTTTTTTTTTTTTACATAATCATAAACACTACACACTATTATAAAATTATACTCATTTAAAAGCATATTATCTCTTCTTTCCAGTGATCTATAGCTTAACACATTTAATTCAGTTTTATATATCAATATCAAGGGTTGTTTGAGCCCACCATGCTCCAAAACAATGCTAGCCAATGTTAATTCAGCCAATAGAAGTGAGGCTTGTTGCTGTTTATTTAGCGCTACTAGGGTTAACTAGGGGGGGGGGGCTGGTTTTGCAGCTAAACCTGAAGACAAACTACAACAAGCATCATGGATTCCTGTCCAAAGATCAGGATGTCTGTTGACAAGCAAGCATCATGGATTCCTGTCCAAGGATCAGGACGTCTGTTGACAAGCAAGCATCATGGATTCCTGTCCAAGGATCAGGATGTCTGTTGACAAGCAAGCATCATGGATTCCTGTCCAAGGATCAGGACGTCTGTTGACAAGCAAGCATCATGGATTCCTGTCCAAGGATCAGGACGTCTGTTGACAAGCATCATGGATTCCTGTCCAGGATCAGGATGTCTGTTGACAAGCAAGCATCATGGATTCCTGTCCAAGGATCAGGATGTCTGTTGAAGCGCTTCCTTCACTGCTTTCTCCACGTGGGGACAGCTACTGAACAGCACGGAAACCTCAAGGTGGTCAGCAGTTGCCATGGGAACAGGCGCGTCCTAGTCACTTCCCCCTCATGCACACAGTGACAGCACTTCCCCTCATTCACACAGTGACAGCACTTCCCCTCATTCACACAGTGACAGCACTTCCCCTCATTCACTTTCTGACAGCACTTCCCCTCATTCACACAGTGACAGCACTTCCCCTCATTCACACAGTGACAGCACTTCCCCTCATTCACACAGTGACAGCACTTCCCCTCATTCACACAGACAGCACTTCCCCTCATTCACACAGTGACAGCACTTCCCCTCATTCACACAGTGACAGCACTTCCCCTCATTCACACAGTGACAGCACTTCCCCTCATTCACTTTCTGACATCACTTCCCCTCAATCACAGGGTGACAGCACTTCCCCTCATTCACTTTCTGACAGCACTTCCCCTCATTCACTTTCTGACAGCACTTCCCTCTTATTCACTTTCTGACAGCACTTCCCTCTCAAAGCCCCGCTGTAAACACACTGGTAATGTACTCACTGGAAGAGCACAAGTTGCCATGGTACCCCGCTGCGCAGCCCTCCTGGCAGAGCCCCGTCACGTGATGGCAGCTCTTGCCCTCCCTGCAGTGTCCGCAGCGATGCGAGCACCGCTCTCCAAACTTCAACCCCTGACACGCTGCACAGCACAGCACAACACAGCATAACACAACACAGCAAAACACAACATAACACAGCACAGCAAAACACAACACAACACAACACAGCATAACACAGCATAACACAGCATAACACAACACAACACAACACAGCACAACATAACACAGCACAACACAGCATAACACAACATAACACAACACAACACAACACAACACAGTGCCGTCTCCAACAGTCACGCTCAACTTCGCACAACTGTATGGTCTGCCTAGTTGTAGACTGTCAAAGCAGAACAACGTTGTCTCCTTGCACAAAGGGGCATGGCTAACAGTCAGACGAGGTAGATGATATATCATACATACACACACACATGAATGGGGGGGCGGGAGGGAAGGTGGGTGGGGGTGCAGAGCAGCCGAGTGGTTAGAGCACTGCACTTGTCATCTGAGGGCCCGGGAATTGAACCACCATGACCACATGCCCATTGGAGCGATTTCATCCAGGAGTTAACACTCCCCAAAAGTCCTTTGGATGAGACAATAAACTGAGGCCTAGTGTGCAAACACATGCAGAACATCTTGCGCACAGGTTAAATCCTGTTCCACCTTCAGGAAGAGTAGGCTATTTTGTGCTGGTGGGAACAGATGACAAGCCAACAGCCAGCTGCAGACAATGAAGTGTGAGGACACTGCCCCTGAAGTCACAGCACGCTGACCTCCATGGTGGTAACAAGGGTCGATTATGCAAAACCTCACTACAAGTCAACCTCAAAGCTTTAACCAAGCAATGTAAAATAACATTAATACATGATGGACACACAGAGAATCTCTGATACACAATCCATTAATACATGATGGACACACAGAGAATCTCTGATACACAATACATTAATACATGATGGACACACAGAGAATCTCTGATACACAATACATTAATACATGATGGACACACAGAGAATCTCTGATACACAATCCAACATTCTGATCAGAGCAAACAACAGTCAGGCAGCACTGTTTAAAAAATAAATAAATAAAAAGAAAAATGTTCATAACAGGGATGACATATTTTTTTGGGTCTACATTGACAATGAACAATGGGGCAAACTAAAACACTTTTGCTGACATTATCACAATCAACAATGAGGCAAGCAGGCACTTTTGCTGACATTATCACAATGAACAATGAGGCAAACTAAAACACTTTTGCTGACATTATCACAATCAACAATGAGGCAAGCAGGCACTTTTGCTGACATTATCACAATCAACAATGAGGCAAGCAGGCACTTTTGCTGACATTATCACAATCAACAATGAGGCAAGCAGGCACTTTTGCTGACATTATCACAATGAACAATGAGGCAAACTAAAACACTTTTGCTGACATTATCACAATCAACAATGAGGCTAGCAGGCACTTTTGCTGACATTATCACAATGAACAATGAGGCAAACTAAAACACTTTTGCTGACATTATCACAATCAACAATGAGGCAAACTAAAACATTTTTGCTGACATTATCACAATCAACAATGAGGCAAGCAGACACTTTTGCTGACGTTATCACAATGAACAATGAGGCTAACTAAAACACTTTTGCTGACATTATCACAATGAACAATGAGGCAAACTAAAACACTTTTGCTGACATTATCACAATGAACAATGAGGCAAACTAAAACACTTTTGCTGACATTATCACAATGAACAATGAGGCAAACTAAAACACTTTTGCTGACATTATCACAATGAACAATGAGGCAAACTAAAACATTTTTGCTGACATTATCACAATGAACAATGAGGCAAACTAAAACACTTCTGCTGACATTATCACAATGAACAATGAGGAAAACTAAAACACTTCTGCTGACATTATCACAATGAACAATGAGGAAAACTAAAACACTTCTGCTGACATTATCACAATGAACAATGAGGAAAACTAAAACACTTCTGCTGACATTATCACAATGAACAATGAGGAAAACTAAAACACTTCTGCTGACATTATCACAATGAACAATGAGGCAAACTAAAACACTTTCGCTGACATTATCACAATGAACAATGAGGCAAACTAAAACACTTTTGCTGACATTATCACAATCAACAATGAGGCAAACTAAAACACTTTTGCTGACATTATCACAATGAACAATGAGGCAAGCAGGCACTTTTGCTGACATTATCACAATGAACAATGAGGCAAACTAAAACACTTTTGCTGACATTATCACAATGAACAATGAGGCAAACTAAAACACTTCTGCTGACATTATCACAATGAACAATGAGGAAAACTAAAACACTTCTGCTGACATTATCACAATGAACAATGAGGAAAACTAAAACACTTCTGCTGACATTATCACAATGAACAATGAGGAAAACTAAAACACTTCTGCTGACATTATCACAATGAACAATGAGGAAAACTAAAACACTTCTGCTGACATTATCACAATGAACAATGAGGAAAACTAAAACACTTCTGCTGACATTATCACAATGAACAATGAGGAAAACTAAAACACTTCTGCTGACATTATCACAATGAACAATGAGGCAAACTAAAACACTTTCGCTGACATTATCACAATGAACAATGAGGCAAACTAAAACACTTTTGCTGACATTATCACAATCAACAATGAGGCAAACTAAAACACTTTTGCTGACATTATCACAATGAACAATGAGGCAAACTAAAACACTTTTGCTGACATTATCACAATGAACAATGAGGCTAGCAGGCACTTTTGCTGACATTATCACAATGAACAATGAGGCAAACTAAAACACTTTTGCTGACATTATCACAATGAACAATGAGGCAAACTAAAACACTTTCGCTGACATTATCACAATGAACAATGAGGCAAACTAAAACACTTTTGCTGACATTATCACAATGAACAATGAGGCAAACTAAAACACTTTTGCTGACATTATCACAATGAACAATGAGGCAAACTAAAACATTTTTGCTGACATTATCACAATGAACAATGAGGCAAGCAGGCACTTTTGCTGACATTATCACAATGAACAATGAGGCAAACTAAAACACTTTTGCTGACATTATCACAATGAACAATGAGGCAAACTAAAACACTTCTGCTGACATTATCACAATGAACAATGAGGAAAACTAAAACACTTCTGCTGACATTATCACAATGAACAATGAGGAAAACTAAAACACTTCTGCTGACATTATCACAATGAACAATGAGGAAAACTAAAACACTTCTGCTGACATTATCACAATGAACAATGAGGAAAACTAAAACACTTCTGCTGACATTATCACAATGAACAATGAAGAAAACTAAAACACTTCTGCTGACATTATCACAATGAACAATGAGGAAAACTAAAACACTTCTGCTGACATTATCACAATGAACAATGAGGCAAACTAAAACACTTTCGCTGACATTATCACAATGAACAATGAGGCAAACTAAAACACTTTTGCTGACATTATCACAATGAACAATGAGGCAAACTAAAACACTTTTGCTGACATTATCACAATCAACAATGAGGCAAACTAAAACACTTTTGCTGACATTATCACAATGAACAATGAGGCAAACTAAAACACTTTTGCTGACGTTATCACAATGAACAATGAGGCAAACTAAAACACTTTTGCTGACGTTATCACAATCAACAATGAGGCAAACAGGCACTTTTGCTGACATGATCACAATGAACAATGAGGCAAGCAGGCACTTTTGCTGACATTATCACAATGAACAATGAGGCAAACTAAAACACTTTTGCTGACATTATCACAATGAACAATGAGGCAAGCAGACACTTTTGCTGACATTATCACAATGAACAATGAGGCAAGCAGGCATTTTTGCTGACATTATCACAATCAACAATGAGGCAAACTAAAACATTTTTGCTGACATTATCACAATCAACAATGAGGCAAGCAGACACTTTTGCTGACGTTATCACAATGAACAATGAGGCAAGCAGACACTTTTGCTGACATTATCACAATGAACAATGAGGCAAACTAAAACACTTTTGCTGACATTATCACAATGAACAATGAGGCAAGCAGACACTTTTGCTGACATTATCACAATGAACAATGAGGCAAACTAAAAACACTTTTGCTGACATTATCACAATGAACAATGAGGCAAGCAGACACTTTTGCTGACATTATCACAATGAACAATGAGGCAAACTAAAACACTTTTGCTGACATTATCACAATGAACAATGAGGAAAACTAAAACACTTTTGCTGACATTATCACAATCAACAATGAGGCAAACTAAAACATTTTTGCTGACATTATCACAATCAACAATGAGGCAAGCAGACACTTTTGCTGACGTTATCACAATGAACAATGAGGCAAGCAGGCACTTTTGCTGACATTATCACAATGAACAATGAGGCAAACTAAAACACTTTTGCTGACATTATCACAATGAACAATGAGGCAAGCAGACACTTTTGCTGACATTATCACAATGAACAATGAGGCAAGCAGGCATTTTTGCTGACATTATCACAATCAACAATGAGGCAAACTAAAACATTTTTGCTGACATTATCACAATCAACAATGAGGCAAGCAGACACTTTTGCTGACGTTATCACAATGAACAATGAGGCAAGCAGACACTTTTGCTGACATTATCACAATGAACAATGAGGCAAACTAAAACACTTTTGCTGACATTATCACAATGAACAATGAGGCAAGCAGACACTTTTGCTGACATTATCACAATGAACAATGAGGCAAACTAAAACACTTTTGCTGACATTATCACAATGAACAATGAGGCAAGCAGACACTTTTGCTGACATTATCACAATGAACAATGAGGCAAACTAAAACACTTTTGCTGACATTATCACAATGAACAATGAGGAAAACTA
The DNA here is from genome assembly GCA_028751875.1 of Rapana venosa. Lineage (NCBI taxonomy): Eukaryota > Metazoa > Mollusca > Gastropoda > Neogastropoda > Muricidae > Rapana > Rapana venosa. Next base: position 61,946,806 of record CM054150.1, read on the forward strand.
AAACACTTTTGCTGACATTATCACAATCAACAATGAGGCAAACTAAAACATTTTTGCTGACATTATCACAATCAACAATGAGGCAAGCAGACACTTTTGCTGACGTTATCACAATGAACAATGAGGCTAACTAAAACACTTTTGCTGACATTATCACAATGAACAATGAGGCTAACTAAAACACTTTTGCTGACATTATCACAATGAACAATGAGGCAAACTAAAACACTTTTGCTGACATTATCACAATGAACAATGAGGCAAGCAGACACTTTTGCTGACATTATCACAATGAACAATGAGGCAAACTAAAACATTTTTGCTGACATTATCACAATGAACAATGAGGCAAGCAGACACTTTTGCTGACATTATCACAATGAACAATGAGGCAAACTAAAACACTTTTGCTGACATTATCACAATGAACAATGAGGCAAACTAAAACACTTTTGCTGACATTATCACAATCAACAATGAGGCAAACTAAAACATTTTTGCTGACATTATCACAATCAACAATGAGGCAAGCAGACACTTTTGCTGACGTTATCACAATGAACAATGAGGCAAACTAAAACACTTTTGCTGACATTATCACAATGAACAATGAGGCAAACTAAAACATTTTTGCTGACATTATCACAATGAACAATGAGGCAAGCAGGCACTTTTGCTGACATTATCACAATGAACAATGAGGCAAGCAGGCATTTTTGCTGACGTTATCACAATGAACAATGAGGCAAGCAGGCATTTTTGCTGACGTTATCACAATGAACAATGAGGCAAACTAAAACACTTTTGCTGACATTATCACAATGAACAATGAGGCAAACTAAAACACTTTTGCTGACATTATCACAATGAACAATGAGGCAAACTAAAACATTTTTGCTGACATTATCACAATGAACAATGGGGCAAACTTCTATTTCTCCTGACAAAAAGGCATTTGACCTACAGTTATGTCTATTCATGAGAAATTAAACCCCCCCCCCCCTCCACTATTTGCCTTTTGGCTTTACTTTTCAAATACACAACCTTGATTGCCGCATATTTATTTTTTACCTACCTATTTATTTATTAATTCATGTACTTTATTTTATTGACTTTAAGTCACGGCAGATTTCTCGGCGTGAAATTCGGGCTGCTCTCCCTGGTGAGAGTGCGTCGCCACAAGAGCAGCGCCACCCATTATTTTTTTCTTTTCCTGTCTTTAACTCTATTTGTTGCTGTGGGTTCTTTTACATGTGCTAAATAGTTTTGTGTAATGCACAGGACCTCGGTTTATCATCTCATCTGAAAGACTAGCAACCAGACCACCACCACTCAAGGTCTAATGGATGGGGGGGAAATTTCTGGCCTAAATGGGGATCAAACTGCCGCACACTTCCGACCCAGACTTTTGGCTTTCTATGTAGGCACGTTACTTCTAGACCACCAATCCACACACACACACACACAACACATGACAAAGATAGCCCAAAAGCTATATAAAACCACCCCCAAAACAGCAAAAGCCACTACTGTGTGATGGATGCCTTTGTGCAGACAGTGCAGTGCAGTGCAGTGCAGTGTAGTGCAGTGTAGTGCAGTGCAGTGCAGTGCAGTGCAGTGTAGTACAGTGCAGTGTAGTGCAGTGCAGTGTAGTACAGTGCAGTGTAGTGCAGTGCAGTGCAGTGCAGTGTAGTGTAGTGTAGTACAGTGCAGTGCAGTGCAGTGTAGTGCAGTGTAGTACAGTGCAGTGCAGTACAGTGCAGTGTAGTGCAGTGTAGAGCAGTGCAGTGTAGTGCAGTGTAGAGCAGTGCAGTGTAGTGTAGTGCAGTACAGTGTAGTGTAGTGTAGTACAGTGCAGTGTAGTGCAGTGTAGTGCAGTGCAGTGTGGAGGAGGGCGGGGGGCCGGCCCTGCTTACTTACGTGTGCTGCACCTCCTGTCCCCGGGGAGGTAGCCAGGCCCGCAGCCCATGTGACACTCCCCTGTCTCCCGGTCACAGGCCGCGCCGTCATGACAACTGCCACACGCCGACTCACAGTTCTTCCCATACGTCTTTCCCGTGCACTCTGCACAAACACATACATGACTAACACAACCGCCACTCTGCACAAACACATACATGACTAACACAACCGCCACTCTGCACAAACACATACATGACTAACACAACCGCCTACATGCTAATGTGTTATCATATTTTCCTTTTTCATGAAACTTGCTTATGACAATCTATTTATCGATCTATCTATCTATGTATCTAAAACATTTGGTGTTACTGGTACAGCTCTTACCTGGTTTAGTTCATACCTTACTGACCGATTCCAGACAGTCACAGTAAACAAGATTCAGTCAGTACCTGCAAGATTGGAATGTGGAGTTCCACAGGGATCTGTTCTGGGCCCTGTTCTTTTCACCCTCTACACTGCTCCACTGTCACATATAATTAACCGCCATCAGATCAACCATCATTTTTATGCAGATGACTCTCAGATTCTAAGCAGCGACACTCCTGAAAATCTGCCTTCTCTCTTTACAAATATGGCCCACTGCTTTCAAGATATCCAAAATTGGATGATACAGAACAAATTACAGCTAAATGCAGATAAAACGGAAACCATGCTTGTAGGGACCAAACACAAACTCTCTTCCATCACAACAGCTTCAATACAACTTGGCAATACATCAGTCCCTTTACCAACTGCTGTGAAATATCTAGGGGTCATTATTGACAACACACTCTCTATGCAAAAATTAATCACCCAGACCTGCCAGTCCTGCTACTATCAATTACGGCGTTTAAGTGCAATTCGAAAGTACCTGTCCACAGATGCAACATCCAAACTTGTTGCGTCTCTCATTCTTTCACGTCTGGACTATTGCAATTCTCTGTTGGCTGGTCTGCCAGCATCATCAATCCACTCCCTTCAACGTATACAAAACTCTGCAGCTCGTCTAATCCTCAGAAAGAAAAAATCTGAGCACATTACCCCTCTCTTGTGATCTCTCCACTGGCTGCTTGTGCCACAGAGAGTAAATTATAAGATCAGTACCCTCTGTTACAAATGCCTCCACAAAACAGCACCCGCCTACCTCTGTGAATGTCTTCACTTGTACACTCCTTCACGTTCCCTCCGCCCTGCTGCAGATACCTTGTCCTTACGAATACCTAGATTCAACCAATCCACCATCGGCCGTCGCTCTTTCTCAATTTCTGGTCCATTGATGTGGAATGATCTCCCTCTCTCTCTCTCCACCAAAAGCCTTCTTATGACACTTTTAAATCCAGTCTCAAGACATATTTATTTCAAACCTAAGATTTTCCTCTCCTGCCTCATCTCATAGTTTTTCCCTGCCTTCAACAGCCAAGATTCTATTGCCCTGCCAGGGTGTGTGACCTATGTGTGTGTGTGTGTGTGTGTGTGTGTGTGTGTGTGTGTGTGTGTGTGTGTGTGTGTGTGTGTGTGTGTGTGTGTGTACATTTGGACTTGATGGAACTATTACTTGTCACTGGTTGTATGACTGTGTAAGAATGAGTTAAGTGCAAGCGCTTTGATTTGTCTCTGCAAGATATAGCGCTATATAAATTCCATTTATTATTTATTATTATTATTATTATTATGTGTGTGCGTGTGTGTGAGTGTGTGTGAGAGTGTGTGTGTGTGATGTCAAATGCCGTTTTACTTTAATATGCTTGATACCCGTTTATCTATATTGCTTATCGTACATTGTGTTATTTGAATTTAGTATGCCACTCATAATTTCTCACTCTGAGATAATCAGTTTCGTGATTTGTTATCAACAATGGTTTCTGGCTCTCACTATGCTGACAGCCATACACTACAAACAGGGTGACACCCATTCACAGTTTAACGGCACGCTGATCAACGGATCACAGTCAGTCACTCACTATGCTGACAGCCATACACTACAAACAGGGTGACACCCATTCACAGTTTAACGGCACGCTGATCAACGGACCACAGTCAGTCACTCACTCTCGGTGCAGCTGGGGCCGGAGAGGCCAGGACGACAGCCCTGCAGACACTGGCCAGTCTCTGGGTCACAGTCGTTGTCCAAACAGCTGCCACAGGCTTGTCCACACCCCAGGCCATACTTGCCCTTGTCACATCCTGTTGGCACACAGATCACGTCAAGCACTGGAGTCTAGCCATGGCAATACTATCTATCATCACTGGGTGTAGATGCTGGTGGTTAGAATGTCAACAACACTTCACTCAACTCACTCTAGTGAAATAGACATGTATATCCTTATGTAAACAAGAAACTGATTGAAAAGGTTCTCCAGGTGTAGAATGATACTTTGAGCCAAAGTCATATTCAGACACTTTCAAAATGATTTATCATTCTCAACATATTCAAAATAATGTATGATTGATTAATTCCTCTTTTGTTCAAATAAACATTGTGTAATCCATCAATACAACCTTTTCACACACATTCTTCACAACACAAACACACATGCCTGTGTGTGCACGCACACACACCCACACACATACAGTCCTTCGGATGAGACTATAAACCAGTCCCATGTGCAAACACATGCAAAACATCTTCAGCATACATTAAAACCTGTTCTGCCTTTTGGAATGGTAGGCCATTTGTGCCAGTGGGAATGGATGACAAAATTTACAAAAATGCATGCATACAGGGACCGGATGTAAAAAAGTACACGAATGGTTATTCCATTATCATCAAAATAAAAGAATAAATAACACACGCACACACCACACACACACACACACACACAGAGTGCATGACAGACTTTTCTGACAGTTGCTGCCAATCCAGCCAGGTGCACATCCTGACTGACAGCTGCCAATGCGGGAGTTGCAGACCTCGGTGACGTTACGACAGTGACACTGGTGCACACAGTTCTCCCCAAACAGGGAGGTGGGGCAGTCTGCAACACAGCACACACACACCCACACACCCAGAACTGAATGAATCAACCAAACTCCACACACAATTCACACCTCAACACAAAAGAATGCGTGATACCACACGGTGTTAAACACATTTTTAAAGTAATGCTGCGTGATACCACACTGTGTTAAACACATTTTTAAAGAAATGCTGCGTGATACCACACTGTGTTAAACACATTTTTAAAGAAATGCTGCGTGATACCACACTGTGTTAAACACATTTTTAAAGCAATGCTGCGTGATACCACACTGTGTTGAACACATTTTTAAAGTAATGCTGCATGATACCACACTGTGTTAAACACATTTTTAAAGTGAAGTGACAGGAATGTAACAAAACATTTTGTTTTTCAGGCATTCATTACTGAACACAGAAATAATGACTGTGTCACCATTGCGAAGTTTCCCTGAGAACTTTCTGGTTTATTTATAAACAAATCCTTTGTTTAATTCTTCTGTCATTGTGCTGGCCATTACATAATGACAGATGTTCATTATGTCATCTGCCATTTTGCTGGTCATTATCCTGTCAATAACTATTGCTGGTCATTATCCTGTCAATGACTATTGCTGGTCATTATCCTGTCAATGACTATTGCTGGTCATTATCCTGACAATGACTATTGCTGGTCATTATCCTGTCAATGACTATTGCTGGTCATTATCCTGACAATGACTATTGCTGGTCATTATCCTGTCAATGACTATTGCTGGTCATTATCCTGACAATGACTATTGCTGGTCATTATCCTGTCAATGACTATTGCTGGTCATTATCCTGTCAATGACTATTCCAGGTCTATATACCTGTCAATGACTATTGCTGGTCTATATACCTGTCAATGACTAATGCTGGTCTATATACATGTCAATGACTATTGCTGGTCTATATACCTGTCAATTACTATTGCTGGTCTATATACCTGTCAATTACTATTGCTGGTCTATATACCTGTCAATGACTATTGCTGTTCTATATACCTGTCAATGACTATTGTTGGTCTATATACCTGTCAATGACTATTGCTGGTCTATATACCTGTCAATGACTAATGCTGGTCTATATACCTGTCATTGACTAATGCTGGTCTCTATACCGGTCAATGACTAATGCTGGTCTATATACCTGTCAATGCCTATTGCTGGTCTATATACCTGTCAATGACTAATGCTGGTCTATATACCTGTCAATGACTATTGCTGGTCTATATACCTGTCAATGACTAATGCTGGTCTATATACCTGTCAATGACTATTGCTGGTCAGTATTCCTGTCAACAACTATTGCTGGTCAGTATTCCTGTCAACAACTATTGCTGGTCATTATCCTGCCAATGACTATTGCTGGTCATTATCCTGTCAATGACTATTGCTGGTCCTTATCCTGCCAATGACTATTGCTGGTCATTATCCTGTCAATGACTATTGCTGGTCCTTATCCTGCCAATGACTATTGCTGGTCATTATCCTGTCAATGACTATTGCTGGTCCTTATCCTGTCAATGACTATTGCTGGTCATTATCCTGCCAATGACTATTGCTGGTCATTATCCTGTCAATGACTATTGCTGGTCATTATCCTGCCAATGACTATTGCTGGTCATTATCCTGTCAATGACTATTGCTGGTCAGTATTCCTATTATTGACTATCTTGTTCGATATGTCAACTGCAATTTGCTGATCAATATCGGTAGCCTAGAGGTAACGCACCCACCTAGAAAGCCAAAAGTCCAGGTGTCAAGTGTGTGGTGGTTCAATCCCCATTTGTGCCTGAAGTTGTTCCCCCATTCACTAGACTGGGAGTGGTGATCTGGATGCTAGTCTTTTGAATGAGACAATAAACCGAGGTCCCGTGTGCAATACTAATTTAGAGCGCATAACAGAACCCACAGCAGCAAGAGTTGTCCCTGGAAAATTCTATAGAAAAAAGCCCCTCTGATAGGTTGGGTTGACAAATGTATGCATCTGTGTCTTCTTCTTCCTATTTTGTCATGTTTCTCCCAGGGGAGGTTTGACAATGATGAGCCTTCTCCATCTCTCTCTGTTTTGAGCTTCCTCCTTATTTATGCCCCTTTCTCTAAGATCATCTGCAATACAGGTAGCCCAGGTTTTGCTAGGTCTTCCCTTTGGTCTCTTTCCATCCACTACGAAGTTCATTGCTCTTTTTATGATGTGGTGGTCTGTTTTCCGTTGAACGTACCCAAACCAGCGCAGTCTATTGGTACTAGCTACAGACTTTAGATCACCAACTTTGCATTCTCCATAGTTCTTCATTCGTGATCTTGTCCTCCCATTTGATCTTTGTCATGTAGCATAGCATTCAGTTTTCACAGCTCTTCATCAAACGTTTGACGGTTTTTGTGAAAACCCACGTCTCCGAACCATACAGGAGAACAGGTCTAATGCAGGCCTTATATATCAGACAGCGTCTCTTCAACGGTATTTTCTGATTTCCGAGCAGACTTACCAATTCTTTCCATTTCTTCCAAGCACTCACAATTCTGGTTCTGACAGCTAACTCAGATTTTGCTTCGCAGCTCATCATCTCTCCCAGGTAGCAGAATTCGTCTACCACTTCTATCTTCCCTTGTTCAAATTCTAGCTTCCTTTCCTGCATCGGTATTGTCTTCACCCTTCTTATTCATACAACTGGGGCAAACAAATACTCCGTCCTCCTTCTTCAGACTTTTGAGCTTTGAGCATCTTTTGTGACACCAATATTGACATTTGGAGCATTTGATCGAATTGTTCCCTACACCTTTGTGGCAGACACCACACGGGTATTTGCCTTGCTCTCTATGTGTTCTGCAGTCTTTTCCAACTGTCATTGCTTTGGTCTTGTCAACATTTACCTTCATTCCTCTGCGTTCTAATCTCTGTTTCCAATTGCCAAATCTTTGAGTAGCGTCATCACTGTTCTCAGCTACCAGTACTAAGTCATCAGCATACAGCAGTTCCCAGATCTCTTCTGGCGTCTCCACTTCCTTGGAAATTTCATTTCAAATGTATGCATCTGTGATCATAATATATATGTGTGAGCATCCTCATTCAGTAATGTACACATGGATAATTTGTGCAGTTGATCAAGATGTGTGCAGCATGTTTCACGACAGCATGCGAGCGTAATTGTATACTGTCTGTATGCATGTATCATGGTTAGAACTATGAATGCTCAGATCTGTGTGTGCATTTATCTTCTGACCTTGGTACAAATGTCAGAACAGGCACAGGTCAAATATACAGAGCACACACTTACCGCATTTTTTCACGTCACACAGCTCTATGTCCTTCTGGTGATTTTCAGAGGCATTGTGGGGGATATCAGTGAAACACCAGGGCTGACCGGCGTTGCCCACACGGTTGGAGAACTTGGGATTGCGGCAGTAGTTGTGCGGCTCGTCACCCGGGGGGAACTCCAGCTGGTACTCGTTGGCGTTGAAACTCCACGCCTTGCACTGGTGCCCTGACGAAGACGTGCTCTTGGTCCCTGTGTAGGTCTCCCCCACCGAGTCGTAAAAACAGTCTTTTTCTGCAAACACACACAGAGGCCGCAGCACAGGCTTCAGCTTCAGTCTGTCTGCTGTTCTGCAGCTGGTGTTTCTGAAGGTAGTCAGTCAAAAACACTGTAATCATCACAGGAAAGACAATTACAATACTGACAGACAGATTGATGCGCATCATAATCTCAAAAGACACAAAAGAGCTACATTTCATATTGATTAAAACATTACAAAATAACATCAAATAAAAATGTCACACACACTCATACACATGCCAATTGGGAAAACACATATAAACTTAGTATTAACGCACGCACATACGCAACACACAATGTGTGTGTGTGCGTGAACACACCCTCGCACACCCACACACATAAACCGATGTATGAATACAATGTTTTAAAGACCAGTGACTAAGATGACAGAGACTTATTTCACATACACACACATGTATTGACTACACTCATAACAATGACAATCAGGCAAGTAATTCAGAGAAATGTAAAAACTAGATAGTTAATGTCCTTGTGAATATATAATTTGTATGATTACTGGCACAAAAGAATTTCTGTCTACCACTTTAAATACTCCACACTGCTTATCTCTGAGGACAACTTCACAATCAAGTGGACTAAGGTGAGACATCTAAAGTGAAGTGCAGTGCAGTGTAAAACACTTTATCCCTTCCAGGGTCTTTTGAACAAGGCTGTAACACCTTGGCTTGAGACATGGACCATACATCCATCACTGCAGGTCATGCTGCTTGTAAAACGGGACGATCTTCAGCAAGTTGGGACACAATGATAGCAAAATGGGATACTGTTATTGCTACTGCAAAAAAGAATAGTTATTGCAAAATGGAATATTGGTATGGCAAAATGATATACTGTTAGTGTTATTACAAAATGAGACATAATGATTGAAAAATGGGATGCAACAACTGCAAAATGGGATACAATAATTGCAAAATGGAACATAACAATGGCAAAATGGGATATTATGATTGCAAAACCGGATACCATGATTGCAAAATAGGATATCATATTGCAAAATGAAATATATCACTTGCAAATTGACATGATACAAACTGAGATCTTAGTCACTGTGCACAGCCAGTCATTTTCAAAGTTCTTGGATTCATAGAACTGCACTTTCTGATGAACAGAACTTTGTGGTTGTTCTTTACAATGTCAGGTTGCTATAAATTAAGACACTTGATTTTTTGTTGCTATTACTATAAATATTACCATGTGAGGATGCCTAAGATCAAGACACCTTCAGGAACATATTTGCTGTCATTAATATGTGAGGATGATTCAGAACCTGAATAGCTGTGGTTGTTCAATATAATGCGGGGATGCTTTAACAAAAATTTCCTGATGCTTAAGACAATGTATTTAAATCGATTACAATTGTTGATTTTCTTTGCAACCTCAATGTTATTGTTCACCTGACGACTTACCATACTGGCAATGTGCTGACAACTTACCACACAGGCAATGTGCTAACTTACCACACAGGTAATGTGGTCCATAGTGCTGACAACTTACCACACAGGCAATGAGCTAACTTACCACACAGGTAATATGGTCCATAGTGCTGACAACTTACAACACAGGCAATGTGCTGACAACTTACCAAACAGGCAATGTGGTCCATAGTGCTGACAACTTACCAAACAGGCAATGTGGTCCATAGTGCTGACAACTTACCAAACAGGCAATGTGGTCCATAGTGCTGACAACTTACCAAACAGGCAATGTGGTCCATAGTGCTGACAACTTACCAAACAGGCAATGTGGTCCATAGTGCTGACAACTTACCAAACAGGCAATGTGGTCCATAGTGCTGACAACTTACCAAACAGGCAATGTGGTCCATAGTGCTCATCGTCACATCCATCCACACATTTCCCCGTTTCTGGATCACATCCGGCATTGCTTTCTGCGCGACATCTGCAGTCCAGGTTACACTTCCAGCCAAACTTGCCCACAGGACACTCTGAAGACAGAATCCACATCCACTGTGACTGATACTGTTCTGATAGGTGTAGTACTGTCACCTATCATTCTGAGGACACACATCTGCTGAATTAACTATTATAGTTTACATTAATCATAATCATTATTCTATCTGAACTAAACAAAACTGCAGTTGGAAAAAAGGATAATGACTCTGCTCACAATAAACACTGATAGTGGAGCAAAGACTATGTCACCACTATGTCACAAAGTCAGTTCGCTGGCTTCCACTAGTTCAAGTGGAGCAAAGTCAGTTCGCTGGCTTCCACTAGTTCAAGTGGAGCAAAGACTACGTCACAAAGACAGTTCACTGGTTTCCACTAGTTCAAGTGGAGCAAAGACTATGTCACAATGACAGTTCACTGGTTTCCACTAGTTCAAGTGGAGCAAAGACTATGTCACAATGACAGTTCACTGGTTTCCACTAGTTCAAGTGGAGCAAAGACTATGTCACAATGACAGTTCACTGGTTTCCACTAGTTCAACTAGTTCAAGATCTATCAGGCACATCCTGAAAACAGACAATATGTGAACAGGTTTAATTCTCTGCTCACAGTTCACTTGAATCACAAAAGACACATCACTGCTTACACATCAGGAACATACTGAATACAAACTGCAATCTTCATACAGTTATTATTGGAGCACTTCAACTGTCAATCTAACCCAAATTTTCTTCTTTAAAAAAAAAATTGTTTTATACTATTTTTCTTTAAGAAAAGTGAAAACAATTTAAAAAGGCTTTTGTTTTTAAATGACAAAAAGTTGGAAAAAAGATCAAAAGCTTTTATCTGAGTTATCATTCAATGTTACGCTTTGTAAAGATGAAGCAACTATACACTTAGTGACTTACTATCACTCTCATGATGATGATAGACAATTTTCTGATAGCTTATCAAAACATGCACTGTAATATTCTGTAAAGAAGAACCACGAATTGAGGAGAGGTTAAGAAATAACAACTAAACACCCTTATCTCAGAGAAACAGGTAGTTTTCAAGATATGTTATTTCATTCTTTATTAATGAATCAAGTAAACAGCCATGAGCCAATGGTCCTAATTTTTGTTGTTTTTCTTTGTTTTGTTTTGTTTTGTTTTTTAAAGATGATCTTGAAAAAATCACATCAGGGTTGCTGTTTTTTGCTCAAATAAAAGAAAAATATATGAATTTAACAATTTTTAGTTAGCTCCATTTCTATATTAAGCAGACCCATTATTTTTTTAAAGTGTTGAAATCAATCACCAATGCAATACTGTCACTTAAGATTTACAGTTTAGCAAGAACAACAAGCAAATGATACTTTTGATAGGCTAAACTTTTTTCCAACACACACTGACACTCCATGTGAACTTAAAAATATGTTTTTAACTTTTCTGTAACTTAACCTGATAATTTAACTGAGCCTTAAGACAAAGAGGCCCTGATAAATCTATGTTAATAATGGAATCAATCAGTTGTAATATATCGCAGTTTTCATCCAAGTAGTCTCTCATCACATTTTGAATTTCAGTGTGGATCTCATAATTTACATTTGACTTTTGTCATTGCCATAGTTTACATCTTTCAGCAAAGAACTGAATTTCCAGAAAGTTCTTTTAATCTCTTTACCAAAAGATGGGTGCAGAGTTACCATTCAATGATCTGTTTGATAAACTGATATTACATTACATAGTGGTGTCTTCACAATAATAAAACAAGTAAAGATAATCCCATGACAAGGAAAAAGTCAAGTCTACTTTGTTGTAAAGGTGTAGGCTTTAGCCAAACAAAATGTTTGCATCCAGGGATATTTTCTCTCAGGATATAGTTGTTATATCTATGTCACAAACTTTCAAGACTATGTTCAGTGATTGTGATCCATAAACTATGATAAAGGCAGCTGTGGTCTTCTGCTGCTCTGACAAATGTCCACATTCCTCAAGTCCAAGCCAGATCTGACTTAAATTCCCTTTGCTACTGCAGTCCTTGACATTATTAGTATTAATTACTACTACAAATTTCATTTTCCAATGTGACGCTTGCCTCATCTATGCTGTGCAGCTCCATCTTTCAAAACTGTTCTTATGTCTTTTGAGTTTAATCAATCCATGTTTTTTACAATACCGTACTCAAATTCTAATGTCTTACTCACTGACTCTAAGAGGGAGGGAGGGAGGGAGGGGGAGGGGGAGGGAGAGAGAGAGAAAGAGAGAGAGAGAGAGAGAGAGAGAGAGAGAGAGAGAGAGAAGACAGACAGACAGATAGACAGACAGAGACAGAGAGAGGGGGACAGACAAACAGACAGATCTATACAAAGAAACTTAGAAAGACAGAGACGGAGACAGACCTGCAGACAGAACAGAAAGACAGACCTGCAGACAGAACTGAACAGAACAGAACAGAATTCAACATTTATTTTAAGTGGATCACAGAATAAGTATAAAAACTGTTTTTTCATCACACATGTCACAGAGCAAATTATTTGTAATTCTCATAACAATACATTTTCAGGTGAATAGCAATCTGAATACATTATTTGAATTGAAAATAAGCTCCAATTATCAATGAGCTGAACACCAAGGTTTGAGTCTGACCCATCCGCCTCTTTTACGAGTTGTAATACCAACAGCAGTTGTCAAATACGCTCCTGGTCCATTCTGGTTACCATTATTAACTCTTGAAATAGCTCCATACACCACCTAACCTTTTCTCCTCTCAGGCAGTGTTTCAGCATGACAGTAAGCGTGAGAAAATGGGAGGGAAGTAAGAGCAATACCAACTTTCACTTCAAAATGGCATTTGCACTAAGTGGCTGTAAGTGGCAAACAGTTTTTCCAGCCATGGGCTGTGCTGTGCCCTCAAGCGGAAACCATGGCCCCACAATCCACATTCCTCCATGGTGACTGGTTACTGGAGCTGCCATCACCCCAAGGTTCTGTACAGTCAGTACTGACCTAAGTAAATCTGACACCAATATTGGTACAGAGACTGATCAGACAGTTGACTCTACAGATCAGCCTGCAGACTTGTGAATGGATTCATCACCGGAATCACAACTGAGCAAAATACCCACAGAAAGGGTACAGACGGCCAAGAGTGGAGATTTTGATAACAGGCACATGCATGCACACAATTTTTATTTGCACATGTATACAACATACACTGATACACTGTAGACACACACAGACACACACATTCGCACTCACACATGTGCATTATATATAATACACTTATAAAACACTCAGAGTAATGAGTGAACAAGCCTACAGGTACTTGTAAATGGTGCACTTTGGTCTTTGCTAAGTCAAGCCGAATCTAAGTCAAGTTAGAGTGCTTAATTAACTACATTCACCAAGTCTGGCAAGTGGAAAGCACTGTGGGAATTGTCTGGGTAAATGTGAGTGAGAAAGAGAGAAAGAGAGAGAAAGAGAGAGAAAGAGAGAATGATTGAATGAATTAATGACATGTTTTAGGGAAAAGAATAAGCACAATGGTGCCTTTTTTTCATCCAGCCCTCAGTCCAAAAGGCAAATCAATCAACCAAACATTCAATAAAACAAACAATCATGAAATGTATAAAGAATTAGGTAAAATGTAAAATGCATAGACAAATGGAAATAGAGATAGTTGTACACATAGGACAGATCTTATATGAGAGGGAGGGAGGGAGAGCGAGGGGATGAATGAATAAATGATCTTTATTTGAGAGAGAGAGAGAGAAAAGAGAGAGAAGAGAGAGAGAGAGAGAGAGAGAGAGAGAGAGAGAGAGAGAGAGAGAGAGAGAGAGACAGACAGACAGACAGACAGACAGACAGACAGAGACAGAGACAGAAAGCAAGACAGAGAGAGAGCAAGAGATAGACAGACAGACAGAAACAGAGAGAGAGAGAGAGATACAGACAGACACTGGGACAGAGACAGAGAGAAAGATCTTTTGATTTAACATCTTATCATTAGTATAATAAACTGAAACTGATGTTAAAAAGTGAGAAGTGTGTGTGCATGCATGCATGCGTGCATGCATTACACTTTACAGGCAAACATGTTGGCAAGTATCTTCATTACCCCAGGCACTGGAAACAAAATCTACCACACCTTTTCACTGGAGTGATGTTCCTCTCAAAATGGAAAATATCAGAGAGAAAAAAAGAAGAAAAGAAAACAGGTGTAGTGAATGCTGCCAGTATCACACAGAATGTTCAAATTAAACCGAAGATTCAGTTGCCAGTTGAAGTTCTTTACAACTGTTAGAACTGTAATCATGAGTTTAACAAGGAATGCTGCATTTACTAGGTTTAATCTTAGAAAAGAAGCTAAAAGTACAGTACTAATTTAATGAATGGCAGACTTTTCATCTTTCTTCTTCAATAATACTATTAAAAGTAAAGTTCTTGTAAAAGTACAGTGCTTAATAATTGATTGTCTTTCCTTCAAGTTCAATACTGTTACTTTTACCCAGACTGGGGACTGTCATCAGGCTTTGACAGTAAGGCCAGCCAGTAGATTTCAGTTGCCAGATGTGTGCTAATGTACCACTAGTTAACAATATATATATATATATATATATATATATATATATATATATATATATATATATATATATAACTTTTAATGTTTTCACCTGAATGTCAAACGTCTTTGACATCTGACATTTGCTGTTTCAATTTGTATTTTTTTCAACTGACAAAAGGCAAAACTGATGAGACAAACTTTGTCTGTGCCTAGTCTCTGATGGGTTTTGCTGTGTATACATGTATGTATGTGTTTATTTTTGTTGTCAAGAACAATAGTATGTACAATGCTATATATTGTCAGTGATCTTTGTCCTTCCCCCATACTGCTCAACCCTGTCAGACATACTTGAGACAATGAGAGTGAGACAAAACCACACCCAGGCTCCTGTTGCCGTTTCTATACCACTGCCAGTGCTCACTTCACAGGATACCACTACCAGTCAAAAGAACTTAGCCACATGGCACCCACCCACTGGTGATCCAGCACTAGTTACTGCACAGGCAGAACTGATCAACACTAAATCACTTAATACATGTATACAGTCAATCGGTTTGTCTTGCAGATCTATGCAATGGTGGCAAATTTATCATAAAAGTTCTACACTACTCTACAGAGAAGGTCAGGACTGTCACCATGCCATTCCAATGACAGTCTTTGGACAGCCACAAACTCAATTCTGATACAAATTAACAACATGCGACTTGGAAGCCTGGAGAAAAACACACTTACAAGTAAACTTGTACTTTCTTTACTTTAATTAAAGTCTGGCTTTGCTTTCTCCTGCTGCTTCTAGTTTGCTACTGAGATGTGTTGTGGAGAGATGGAGCAAACCATCTGGCATCTGTGACAAGAAAAGGGGCCTGAGAAGTGTGAAATATTCATCATAATTTATTGTCAGGCCACAGATAATAATATGCATGTCTCATTGTCTCAATGCTTTGAGTCTTGCAGAGTCAGTCAATACATGTCTGACAGGCTGACTGATGACGACACTGACAACTGATAGTGATGGATTATGATGCCAACTGACGATGATGAAGACATTAAACTGTTTATTATTTAAAGACAGTGATTAATGAGAATATCAGGCAACATGGCAGATCATATTTTCCAATTTATGATAAATTATTCCAAATAATAAATTTTAACTCAGATGTTTTGGCCATATTATATATGTCTGTATTTTAAAGTATTTTGCTTTAAATCAAATCAGTAAATTATAATAATTTTTTAAAATTTCAAAACCAACAACCAAGCAAACAAAGAAAAAATGTTGACACATGCCTACCTTGACAAAGTTAAGGTGTTGACAAATAATCCACACACATATAATCATTGATTTTACACATTTTGTTTGACACAGTAAACATTCCTTAACCTCATGAATCAGTTTTGAAAGGTAGGAAAAAACAAAACAAAAACCCCACATTTACAGAAAAATGAACTTCCCACGTGGGGATGCCATGGGGCAAGTCAGTATATATATAGCATCCCCATCTTCTGTCAATTCTGTGGCACCAGGAATTGTTCCCTCTTTTCAGTTTTCTATCTCTCCCTTTGCTTCTGTCTTGTTCCTTTTCTTCATGTTACCTCCTTGTTTGTTTTCAGCCTGCTTAGTCCATTCTCCTGCCTTGTTTCCAGAAAGACTTAAAATATACAAGTTTCTCTCCCACGACAAAGTTGGACGCTATGTCAAGCACTTAGCAGGGCAATACATTTTCGCTCGTATGACAGACAACAAAAGGTGCTGTCTGACTCAGCATTCACATTCGATGAAGACGAAGAAAAATGAACAAACTTCTTAAGTTCTTTTGTGTCAGTATCCTCCTTTATAAAATCTAATTAATATCATCAAAGACAGATGCACAATAATGACATGTAAATCACAACTATTGATCAGTAAACAATTGAACTTAAAGGGAATGAACTCCGGTCAAGAAAAATGGTTGCCCTAACAGCCTGAGAAGTCGAATGTGTGTATAATATTATATAATTATACAAAATCTTACTGTGAATCTTGAAGCTCTATAGTCTAGCTGAGAAAAAACAACAGCATCAAAAGCAAAAAAAACCAAAAGAAGCCAACATTCCACAACAGATAACATCCTTGATTATCTATTTTCAAAACACAAAAAAAGGAAAAGAATTTGACCAGTGAACCTGAACCTGAAGTCGTCAGTCAAGGGCAACACTGATGGGATTTTTTTCTGATTCTTGTCAGTGGGACATGTCCAGTCAGGACTGGACTGTCAGTGTCACCTCCATGATCCATCACTCAGCCAGCCCGCCACACCTCTTTTAACCTGCCTCTACTGCTCTAGTCTACTGAAGACTTCAGCCTGTCTCAGTGTCTGTTGAATTTGATTCGAAGCTTTCTCCTCGAGTCAGGGTTTGTCCCCCTATCTGAGTATCTCATGGGTTCAGCACCTGGCCTTGGAGGTAATGAGTGTGGTAACTTGTTCACAATGATAAAATAATATCATTCTAGAGGTGACTCAGGTGATAGGCAAAGAAAAATTAGTTATGGTATTGGT
This sequence comes from Rapana venosa, assembly GCA_028751875.1. Taxonomy (NCBI): domain Eukaryota; kingdom Metazoa; phylum Mollusca; class Gastropoda; order Neogastropoda; family Muricidae; genus Rapana; species Rapana venosa. The sequence goes on from CM054150.1 coordinate 61,964,302, forward strand.
AAAAACAAAAAAAATTCACAGAACAGACCTGTTACACAACAAATGAACAATGCCAGACAATGCTAACAATTTGTTATAAATGATAATGATGGGTTATCATGTCGTGATTGTAATGTCACTACTACACATTCTACAGTACAAAACTAATCAATGTGTGTCCCAGCTTATGTATGGTCATCTATTTTATTCAATTGATGGAAAGTTCCATGGACTGGTAAAGTTTTCCTACTGAAAACATGAATGTAGAACTAGTAATATAGTACATACAATATATTTCAATTATATGTTCTGACTCGGTCCCTTCTTTTAAATGTATAAACTTATAATAAAGACATGACCAAGTGACCCCATGTATGGTTGCTAGACTCACTACAAAACATTCAGCCTGGACCAGACACTGAGACATGAGAGTCAGAGTGAGCTCTGGGTCTGCATGCACACTATGCATGTCTAACTCCATTTTAAAGGCACAATAAGGTTTTCTCCCCTTTCCTTTCAACCTCCCCCCCCCCCCCCCCCCCCCCCCCCTCCTTATAAGTTTCAGTATCATGTGAGTATATATAATATATATATATATATATTTATTTATTTATTTATTTATGAGCGTGAGAGAGAGAGAGGGGGGTGAGAGAGAGTGTGTGTGTGTGCTTGTGTGTGTGTACATGCATGTGTGTGTGTGCGTGTCAGCTGTCATAATTATGTGTGTGTGCATGTATGTGTGTGTGCAAAGTTCCATGAGCAACATTTGACACTTTCATTCGAAAACTTGTGCACAGTAATTATTTATAAATAAATAATATTAAATGCAATGGAAACTTAATAGTTTCTGATATATAAGTAACTAAATTCACTTGACGTGTCACGTGACACACACATCATTCAATGATTCAGTGAGTTTTGTATGGTTTGTTGTTGTGTTTGCTAAGCACTATCTAATCTTAGTAAACTTCTGTACAAAATTTCATCTAAATCATAGACCCTCTGTTTGGTTTGTATACATGTGGTAGGTCTAGTGGTATTTGAAATGTGGGATCACTTGCCCAAACTCCACAATGTTCTCTTCATGAACATTACACTAAGCCTCCTCTGCTGGATTCTGACAAAATGTTACATAGCCTTGCCTAAGTATGAATGAATGATTCAGGTCAGCCCAAATGGCAAGCTCAATACATAAATTTGGGTATGCTGACTCATTCAAAATAAAAAAATATATAATCTTTGATTTAAATTTGAAACATTTTCATTTTTCAAAGACTTACCCAAGTCACAGCAGAATTTTGCTAATGTTACCAAAAACAAACAAAATCCCCCCTCAAAATGCTCTCTCTCTCTCTCTCTCTCTCCTCTCTCTCTCTCTCTCTCTCTCTCTCTCTCTCTCTCTCTCTCTCTCTTTCTGGTTGTTTTTTGTTTTTTCCCATACAGCATTGTGTTAACATTGCAGTAGCCTAGAGCTGGATACATTTTTTCTGGAGTGGTGAATGTTTTGAGAATGCAATAACTTGTGGGTATAGTAACTATTATGAAAATGCAAAAAAACCTAATGAGCATTAATGATTTCAAATGTTATGATTTATGATATGTTTGATGTTTGTATTTTGTATGTGACAAGGTTTTAACATATCAGGTATAAATCCATAAATAACTTTGTTCACAGGTCTATTATCTTTTTGTGGTATCCTGGGAAGCAGGTGAACTGATTTTTTTTTTGGGGGGGTGATTTTTTTATCTTTTTTTTCTTTAATTTTTTTTAAGCTGTTTTGTTTGGATTTGTGGCTTACTACAGTCTTTATTTAGTCATGATGAGTCGAATATGCTTATACAAGGGTATACAGTTATGAGTGCACTCCAGGGTATTATGCCAAAGTCTTACCAAACTTAAGTGAATTTTTTTTCTCATTTTCCACTTTTCATCTTCAATTTTATGCCCCTCAATGTGTTTTGTGGCCAAAGGCCAATGTACATTAAACCATTTCAGAGTTCAGAGTTCTCTCTCTGTCTCTCTCTCTCTCTCTCTGGGTCACTTTCACACATGTATCATGTATGCATGCAATATATATAACATGAATACACACACACTCTCTCTCACACACACACACACACACACACATTATTTGATTTGTTTTTGCAAGATAGTTCAAGATATAGTGCTATATAAATTCCATTTATTAGTATTATTGTTTAATATTAAATCTCTTCTAAGTATTCCACAGAAAATGGGTTAAAGAGAGGGAACAGGCATTTTCCCTCCATCTAGTCAAGGCCCACCCCACCCCATTCATGCCATTCCTCCACCTACAACAACACACCACCAATCCCATCCCTCTAGCCTACTGATCTAGGAGTAATCAGTACAGCAGTAGGCCCTATCCTGTCCAGAGTGTCTCCTATCTCTTGTTCAACACACCCAAAGCTGCCAATGATCATGATCGGAGGGGGTCTTCTCTAATAACTGACTGCACATGCATAAAATAGGGGTATAATTGTACACCCCTGTCAGTGTCACTGAACTTGATCGATATGATTCTGAGTATCAGTAAACTATCAAATGTGAAAGGAGCAACCGAGAGGTTGACACTGTTATTCATTCAGTGTCACTGTGCCTGTGTGTTGTCTGACTCATTCACAATCGTTGACAGAATTTCCGGTGCACAAATTTTATAAACACACATATGCTATGAAGAATTCAAAGAGATAGTTTTTAAAATAAAATAAAAAGGGTTGCATTATAAAGCCAATACTCACTGCCAAGGTTTCCCGTAATCAGAGACAAAATCACAACGACACACAACAGCGATCCCAAACTTTGGGTCGCCATCTTCAGCACATTCTCACAGAGTAGTTTCAGCGCGCCCTCTAGGAGACAGTGCGTGAATAAAATTAGACCAGAACTGTGTTCTGGGACAAATGCGCCCGTCATTCTTTGGAGGACGAAGGTGAAGCACAAAAGTCAACATTCATAGGGCGACTTTTATTCTGAACTTAGAAAGCTATTTAAAGCTACAGCAGACAACTCAACGCTGTGAGTGTCAACAAACCAGCTAGCAGCGTGGTTGGAATGAGTAGACTAGGCCTACACCAGTCTAGGGCCTAACTTTTCGTGTTTTACTCATGGGGAAAAGTCCACCCTCCTCCACTTATGTGTGTGTGAGGAGAGAGAGAGAGAGAGGGGGGGGGGGGGGGGGGGTTCGAAGATGATCAATAATATTGAATTTTCAGAAAATCTTTTTCTTACTCCCCTTCCTCAATCAACATTTTCGAATTGGCTATCCAGGTCTAAGCAAATCTTAAGCTGACTAATTTCCCAGAAATTTCCCAATTTTTCTGGGTCATTTTTGAAAAAAAAAGTCAAACCCTGTTAAGTTAGTGGTGGTAGCAGAAGTGGTCCTAATAATGTAGGGACTGGCTCTGGCAGCTTCTTATGGAATGTCTCATTCTGGATAGTTTTAGCCATTAACTTGTTTAAGTGAATGAAAGTTCTTTTAGATATACCAATTGGTTGATTCACTTTGCTCATAGCCGGTTATGTATGCACGTTAAAAGATTCACTTTGCTCATAGCCGGTTATGTATGCACGTTAAAAGATTCACTTTGCTCATAGCCCGTTATGTATGCACGTTAAAAGATTCACTTTGCTCATAGCCGGTTATGTATGCACGTTAAAAGATTCACTTTGCACATAGCCGTTACATATGCACGTTAAAAGATTCCTTTGCTCATAGCCCATTATGTATGCATGTTAAAAGATTCACTTTGCTCATAGCCCGTTATTAAAAGATTCACTTTGCTCATAGCCCGTTATTAAAAGATTCACTTTGCTCATAGCCCGTTATATATGCACGTTAAAAGATTCACTTTGTTCATAGCCCGTTATATATGCACGTTAAAAGATTCACTTTGCTCATAGCCCGTTATATATGCACGTTAAAAGATTCACTTTGTTCATAGCCCGTTATATATACGTTAAAAGATTCACTTTGCTCATAGCCCGTTATATATGCACGTTAAAAGATTCACTTTGCTCATAGCCCGTTATGTATGCACGTTAAAAGATTCACTTTGCTCATAACCGTTATGTATGCACGTTAAAAGATTCACTTTGTTCATAGCCCGTTATATATGCACGTTAAAAGATTCACTTTGCTCATAACCGTTATGTATGCACGTTAAAAGATTCACTTTGCTCATAACCGTTATGTATGCACGTTAAAAGATTCACTTTGTTCATAACCGTTATGTATGCACGTTAAAAGATTCACTTTGCTCATAACCGTTATGTATGCACGTTAAAAGATTCACTTTGCTCATAACCGTTATGTATGCACGTTAACAGATTCACTTTGCTCATAACCGTTATGTATGCACGTTAACAGATTCACTTTGCTCATAGCCTGTTATTAAAAGATTCACTTTGCTCATAACCCGTTATTAAAAGATTCACTTTGCTCATAGCCCGTTATGTATGCACGTTAAAAGATTCACTTTGCTCATAACCGTTATGTATGCACGTTAAAAGATTCACTTTGCTCATAACCGTTATGTATGCACGTTAAAAGATTCACTTTGTTCATAGTCCGTTATTAAAAGATTCACTTTGCTCATAGCCGTTATATATGCACGGTAAAAGATTCACTTTGCTCATAGCCGTTATATATGCACGTTAAAAGATTCACTTTGTTCATACCCGTTATTAAAAGATTCACTTTGCTCATAGCCCTTATGTATGCACGTTAACAGATAACGCTTTATAGAAAATAACGCTCAGAATCTTCCCATCATCAATTAACTATCATAATTTTCTGCAAGTTGTTTCCCATTTCCATAAAGTTTTCATGTTGAGAGTGTCCTTTTCCAAAATGCATGACTTTGCATTTGGAGACAATCAAAAATTAATAGTTTTCATTCATCTGAACAGTTTTGTAATTGATTTAAATCATTTTGGACTGTGCTACCATCTGAGACTCTTTATCAAGCTTGGTGTCATTTGCAACAAAACAACAAAACAAAACAACCAAAACAAAACAAAAAACAACAACAAAACAAAACAAAACGAAAAAGCCTAAAACAAAAGAAAAACCCTTTTGCAGGTCCTACTAGGCTTCCTATACACGTCGTTTGGAAGATCATTATAAATGACATCACAATAAAGAGAATACACCAAAGGATACTGCCCTGAGGGATTCCACAGAGTACCTGGATGACACTAGAGCCAACACATTTCTGATACAAGATACGGGGTCCATTTTAATGTACTACGTCATATCCCATAATATGCTTCGATTTTACTTAACAGTCTTTCATGAGAGACCGGGTCAAGTGCACTTTTAAAATCCAGATAGATTACATGCAATGTGTCATCTTCATCTCTAGCTTTGTCAAATCCTCCATAACTTCTAATAATTGATCTTCTTTATTCCATTTTTTAAGGGGTGGGGGTGGGGGACTGTAAAGACGCCTGGTGAATTGATACAATAACGATTGGAGGCGGTGAGAGATCAGTCTCAATGATCTTGCTTCATTAGCTTCAGAACACTGGAACCTGAAGTGCCATTCCTTCTGTCCGGATAGTGCAATGCTGCTGGCTGCTGACAGCTAGGGCCAGCTTAGTTAAAGTTACTGCCTACATCGCCTAAATCCATACTGGCGCAGTCATACACGTTCACTTGCGTTTATTCATAATTATGCAGCCATGGAAACCATATACTGAAGGACTGTGTATTTCAATACACATAGACATACAACTCAACACAGACATTAGGTGCATGCACGCACGCGCACGCGAACACACACACACACACACACACACACACACCACTGCATGTGCTAAAACTGCTTCTACTCTGGCTTTGAAGGCTCGGGCCTCTTCCAGCTATTGGGTTATTTCATGAGATAGGGGCAATGACAATGACAATGACAAATTCTTTTATTTCGAGGATAATGAATAAGCACCCATGTGCTTTTTTACATCCACTCCCCGCCCTTAAGGATATATATGATAATAAAATAAAATAAAGCCCATAGCAATATACTTACACAGCTTACGGGAAAAAAATCTGCACAAAAATCCCCACAAAAAATACCGAAGAGAGAGAGAGAGAAAGAAAAAAAGAAAAAGAAAAAGAAAAAAAAGTAGCAACAAGTAAGAAAGAAAGCAGAACAGAAAACACAGAAACAACCGAAAAAAATAGCAAGAACCAAGAGCAAAACAAAAACGGCAACAACAAGGGGAGAGGGAACAACCGAATAGTCCCCCCTCAAAAAAGCAACAACAACCCCAAGCCCAAACTAAAACAGAACCAAACAAAGCAAAACCTCCATAAAATAAAGGAGAACAAACCACGTAAATAGTTTCATTTTGGCTAACAGACAGAAACATCAAAAGTTATTTGTGCTTTTATGGGAGGCAACAGCAATAGTAAACTACATGAAACAAATATTGTAGAAGCAATTTGCATCCCCATGCACACGTACACACACACACACACACACACACACACACACACACACACACAACACGCACACACACACAACACACACATACACACACACACACAACACACACACAACACATACCCACACACGCGCGCGTGCGCACGCACTCACACCATGCATCAATGTCAACATAAAATCTTTATGAATATCATGTATAGTCATAGAGAAGGACATCTGCATTTTGGAATTAGCTATACATAACTGGTAAAGCTCAAAACAAGATAGCAAAATAAAACATTCACTGAATCTCAATTTCAGTCAATTTAGGGAGTAGAACTGAAATATTAAATCTGAATAAAGCATTCACGGATACTAATTGTAAATGCAACGATTAAATCTATAAGCAAATAATAAAAGAGAGAGAGAGAGAGAGAGAGTGAGAGGAAGAGATGAGAGAGAGAGAGAGAGAGAGAGAGAGAGAGAGAGAGAGAGAGAGAGAGAGCACAGTGCATTTTAAATCCATATGATATTGAATATAGTTTTCAATTCATCAACACTATCACCATTAGAACTCACAGTGATTTAAAACATTGTACATGTTAAGATCGTCCTAGAGTCATTATAAAGAAGTAGGATAGTGGAAAAATCATTTTTAGAAGTCATTTTTCAATAACACAATAGCAATATACAAGTAAAACACTCACACTTATATATATATAATATATATATATATATATGAAGAAGAGAGAGAGATGAGATGAGAGAGAGAGAGAGAGAGAGAGAGGGGGGAGGGAGAGATAGAGAGAGGAGAGAGAGAGAGAGAGAGAGAGAGAAGAAGAAGAAGAAGACAGAGAGAGAGAGAGAGAGAGAGAGAGAGAAGAAGAGGAGAGAGAGAGAGAGAGAAGAGAGAGAGAGAGGGGATAATTGGTATAATGCAAGGGAGGATATTATTACTTTGTTTCAACAGATCAATTGTGGATTTTTATTTTTGATGCATCAAGTGATGAAAAAAAGACTTTGAAGATTGTAATGATTGGTGTTGTCTAATGATCAGGAAGGGAGTTCCACAGCACAGGGCCTAAGTAAAGTAAGCTAGATTTGAACAAATCTATTCTTGGGATTGGGACACATGGCTTTTCGGTATTTCTGGAATGATTCATTGGGAACTTGTCTTTTAAGGATGAGGGAAAAGTTCCTGTCATTATCTTAAACATCATGATGCCTTTGTTAAATCTTAGTCTTTGGTGTAGGGGAAGAATATTTAACTGAGTATAATCCACTTCTAGTAAGGTAGTCTTCTTCAGAAGAACCAGTTTAAGAGCGCGTTTATACAGACTTAATAATGGTTTCATAGTGTTTGCACTAGCAAAATCCCACAGGGTTGAAGCATAATCTATTGAGGATTGTATATTAGCTTGATAGAATAGTTTTCTAGAATGAAAGTCAAGAAAATGTTTGATTTAGTCAATTGGTATACTCTTTGAGACATGTATTTGCACAGATGGGATATTGTGATTGGTACCAGCTGAGATTTTCATCAATTGTTACTCCTAGAACTTTGTGTGGAGGCTGTTCATTGTTTCCTTTTCAATATGGATTGGAGAAAATTTATGAGATAGATTTTGTCGCTTTTGTCTGGAGTAGTGATAAGCATGCATTTTGTTTTTTTGGGGGTGTATAGACATGTGATTTAGTTCAGTCCATTTGACAAGATCATCAGTGCTATTTTGCAATGTCTTGCAAGAGAGTTAATGTCAGTATGGCTTGTATGTATGGTTGTGTCGTCAGCAAAAAGTTCGCATTTAGATTTGATATGGAGAGGAAGGTCATTATGTATAATGAAAAGAATTGGTCCTAAGATGGATCCCGTGGTACTCCATAATGAATGGTTTTAGTGTGGATGTGGACGTAGCTATTGAAACACATTGTTGCCTGTTTGTAAGATAAGAAGCAAGAAGTTCAAGAGTATTTGTAGAGAGATTATATAAGTCTAGCTTTTTAATGAGAAGTCTGCGGTCAACTGTATCAAATGCTTTTTTGAAATCTACAAATAATACTCCACAAAATTTATTGTCATTAATGTTTGACAGCCAGTTGTGTACAAGACTAGTTAATGCCATATGGCACGAGTGATTTTTTCTAAATCCAGACTGATTTGGGTGAAGTAAGTTGTTAATATCTATATGATAGACTATTTGTTTATTCATATGTTTTTCCAAGGGTTTTGAAAGGTAAGATAAAATAGAAATTGGCCTATAATTTGAGGGATCAGAAGTGTCTCCAGACTTATGGATCGGAATCACCTTAGCAGTTTTGTAGGCGTTGGGGAAATGGTTCTTATGAGACAAAGGTATTAGATATGTGTCAGAGTGCAGTATAACTGGAGCTGAGAGTTCAGTATTCTGCCATCTATTCAATCAAGACCACGCGTACTTGATTGTTTGAGGTGAGTCAGGTAATTGGTAGAACCTCAGAAACAGATAATGAATGTAGAGGAGTTTTGATGGAATAACGCTTTTCTTGGCAGAATGTTTTAGTTCCATCGAGATCATGGAGCTTCGACTTATCAAGTTAATTATGTTATAAGAAATATTAATGAAGTGATAGTTTGTTTTTCATCAGAATATTTTAATACGTTAGATTTGGAAGACAATTGATTATTGTATTGGATTGATTGCTTCCATACAGTCTTTGAATTTTGTTTGATAAAGTAGATTAGGCAGAGACGGCAGATGGCAGATAGATGTACATGGTCGCAAACCTTCCTGCAACGACCGGCTGGGGGGGGGGGGGGGGGGGGGAGGTGTGCACCAGGGAACGGCGGCGCGGTCGTGCAAGTGCGGGAGCGACCACCGGCCGGTCTGCAGGGGGGGGCCACACGCGCCCTTTAGGCGCCCCCGCCGACCGCTCAGCAGGGGGGGCCGGTGGAGCGCGCGGTGCGCCCCTGCCAGCCCCCCCCACCCTCCCAAATCCGGGTCCCCCCCCCAAATTTCCCCCCCCCCCCCCCCTTTTTCCCCAACCCTTCATCCTAACCCCCCCCCCGTTCCCCCCCTCTCCCACCCCCCACCTTACCCCCTCCCCTTCCCCCTCTCCCCCTCCAATTCAGGGCACAACCCCTTCCAACCCTCCCACCCCCAACCCCACAACCCCTCCCCACCACCCCTCCACACCCCCTCCACCACCCCCTTTTCCAAACCCCCCTCTCACAAACCCCTCCACCACCCCCCCTCCCCCCTCTCCCACCCCCTCTTCTCCCCCCTCCCACCCCACTCCCCACCCCTCCACACCCCTCTCCACCACCCCTCCCCTCCCACCATCCCCTCTCCACCCCCTCCCCACCCCCTCCCACCACCCCCTCCCCACCACCCCCCTCCCCACCACCCCCTCTATTTTCCACCCCTCCCCCCCCCCTCCCCACCCCCTCTCCACCACCCCCTTCTCACCCCCCCTCCCCACCCCTCTCACCCCCTCCCACCCCTCTCCACCCCCTCTCCACCCCTCCCACCACCCCCTCTCCACCTCCCCTTACCTCCCCCCCCACCACCCCCTCTCCACCCCCTCCCCACCACCCCTCTCCACCACCCCCTCTCCCACCTCTCCACCACCCCTCTCCCCCCCCTCTCCACCACCCCTCTCCACCTCCCCACCACCCCTCTTCCCCCACCCCCTCCCCACCCCCCTCTCCACCACCCCCTCTCCACCTCCCACCACCCCTCTCCACCCCCTCCTCACCCCCTCTCCATGTTGAATTAAGAAATAGATCCCGACAGCCAGCAGACCTTTGATTCTGTGCTTTGTTCATGTTTGTATTAATTCTGTTCATGTTTGTATTAATTCTGTTCATGTTTGTATTATATCTGTGCTTTGTTCATGCTTGTATTGATTCTGTTCATGTTTGTATTATATCTGTGCTTTGTTCATGTTTGTATTCATTCTGTTCATGTTTGTATTATATCTGTGCTTTTTTCTTGTTTTGTATTCATTCTGTTCATGTTTGTAATTAAATCTGTGCTTTGTTCTTTTTTGTATTCATTCTGTCCATGTTTGTATTAATTCTGTGCTTTGTTCATGTTTGTATTGATTCTGTTCATGTTTGTATTATATCTGTGCTTTGTTCATGTTTGTATTGATTCTGTTCATGTTTGTATTATATCTGTGCTTTGTTCATGTTTGTATTGATTCTGTTCATGTTTGTATTATATCTGTGCTTTGTTCATGTTTGTATTGATTCTGTTCATTTTTGGGATTATATCTGTGCTTTGTTCATGTTTGTATTATTCTGTTCATGTTTGTATTATATCTGTGCTTTTGTTCATGTTTGTATTGATTCTGTTCATGTTTGTATTATATCTGTGCTTTGTTCATGTTGTATTGATTCTGTTCATGTTTGTATTAATTCTGGTTCATGTTTGTATTATATCTGTGCTTTGTTCATGTTTGTATTGATTCTGTTTCATGTTTGATTATATCTTGCTTTGTTCTTGTTTGTATTGATTCTGTTCATGTTTGTATTATATCTGTGCTTTGTTTTATGTTTGTATTGATTCTGTTCATGTTTGTATTAAATCTGTGCTTTGTTTCTTGTTTGTATTCATTCTGTCCATGTTTGTATTAAATCTGTGCTTTGTTCATGTTTGTATTCATTCTGTTCATGTTTGCATTAATGATGTGCTTTGTTCATGTTTGCATTCATTCTGTGCTTTGTTCATGTTTGTATTCCTTCTGTGCTTTGTTCATGTTTGTATTCATTCTGTGCTTTGTTCATGTTTGTATTCATTCTTTTCATGTTTGCATTAATGATGTGCTTTGTTCATGTTTGCATTAATGATGTGCTTTGTTCATGTTTGCATTAATGTGCTTTGTTCATGGTTGTATTCCTTCTGTGCTTTGTTCATGTTTGTATTCCTTCTGTGCTTTGTTCATGTTTGTAATCCTTCTGTGCTTTGTCCATGTTTGTATTCCTTCTGTGCTTTGTTCATGTTTGTATTCCTTCTGTGCTTTGTTCATGTTTGTATTCCTTCTGTGCTTTGTCATGTTTGTATTCCTTCTGTGCTTTGTTCATGTTTGTATTCCTTCTGTGCTTTGTTCATGTTTGTATTCCTTCTGTGCTTTTGTTCATGTTTGTATTCCTTCTGTGTTTGTTCATGTTTGTATTCCTTCTGTGCTTTGTTCATGTTTGTATTCCTTCTGTGCTTTGTTCATGTTTGTATTCCTTCTGTGCTTTGTTCATGTTTGTATTCCTTCTGTGTTTTGTTCATGTTTGTATTCCTTCTGTGTTTTGTTCATGTTTGTATTCCTTCTGTGCTTTGTTCATGTTTGTATTCCTTCTGTGCTTTGTTCATGTTTGTATTCCTTCTGTGCTTTGTTCATGTTTGTATTCCTTCTGTGCTTTGTTCATGTTTGTATTCCTTCTGTGCTTTGTCCATGTTTGTATTCCTTCTGTGCTTTGTTCATGTTTGTATTCCTTCTGTGCTTTGTTCATGTTTGTATTCCTTCTGTGCTTTGTTCATGTTTGTATTCCTTCTGTGCTTTGTCCATGTTTGTATTCCTTCTGTGCTTTGTTCATGTTTGTATTCCTTCTGTGCTTTGTTCATGTTTGTATTCCTTCTGTGTTTTGTTCATGTTTGTATTCCTTCTGTGCTTTGTTCATGTTTGTATTCCTTCTGTGCTTTGTTCATGTTTGTATTCCTTCTGTGTGGAGTGCACAGGGTGGTGCTGCCAGTCACGTGACGTGAAGCTGACCCCTGCCAGTCACGTGCCGTGAAGCTGACCCCTGCCGGAGCTGTGGTCCCTTCCTGGGGACGGATCCCTGTCTCCTGCACCACGAAGCGTTCAGCAGTTGCTGGCATCCCCCTTTCTCTTCCAGCCCTCTTGTCTTCGCGCTGCCACAGACTCTGCTGCAGGCAGACACCACTGAGGTCGTAGCGCTGCCATTCCACGCTTACTATCATCATATATCCCCGCATCAACCGGGGCCGAGAGATACAGACACCTGCAGTGTTGGTCAGGTAATTTGAGCAACACTCTCGAACTCGCATCCATTAAGTGGATGAAGCTTGACTGCGTGGTTCCAGTCTTCCCACTGAGCCCACAGCACACTCACTCTGGGTAGGAGCCGGCCGAGTCCGAAAATCACCATGACTCTTATGGGATTCGAACCCGCGATTTTCCAGTCTGAAATCCAAGGCCTTAACCATTGCGCCATGGCGGCTGGTTATATCTGATCAATTAGATTTGATGATGCTTTTGCTGCTCTTGTTGGAGTTGGCATTAGTTGTTTGAGGCCACGCTAACTGATAATACTATTGTACACACTGGTCCAACAGGCTGCTGCTTGGGGGTATCCATGAACAGTCTTCAGGGAAGAGACTGTAAGTACAATTCTCTTGGATGGGCTCCATCATTAACAGAAATCATCATACCACTCGTAATGGGGAGACATAGTTTCCATAGATAATTATGCCCCATTAATAACAGTTTTGATTTTGGATTTTTAAAAATGTCTGTCCAAATTATTATATTCGATAGATTATTAATGCAATGTATAGTCTACGGTTGGCGTGTGGTAATGGATGGGGGAATGTGTACAACTACACCTGCTTGTGTGAGAGAGAAGAAGAAGAACAAGAAGAAGAAGAAGAACAAGAAGAAGAACAAGAACAAGAACAAGAAGAAGAACAAGAAAATCGACGACTTTATTAAGCTGTACATGATAGATTGATGATGGCTCTACACGTAAGCCTATATCAACATGTGAAATACTATGCAACGTTGGGTTGTTTAAAAAAAGTTTTAAATTAAAAAAAAATTAAACGTTGTGAAGGCTCCATGCTCTCTCTCTCTCTCTCTCTCTCTCTCTCTCTCTCTCTCTCTCTCTCTCTCTCTCTCTCTCTCTCTCTCTCTCTCTCTCTCTCTCTCTCTCTCTCTCTTCTCTCTACTCATACCCTCTATTCTAACTAACAACATCAGTGCTTTCTTCATTCTCCTTTTTCCTTATTAGCATAACGGGGTGATTAAAATAAAAATAGATGTCTTGTTCCATTCTCCTCTATAACAGCGGAATACACATAAAAACAAGATTCTCCCCATCCTCACACGCCCCGCGCGCGCGCGCGCACCACCACACACACACACACACACACACACAACCACACACACACACACACACACACACACACACACACACACACACGCACACAGAGAAGACAGGTATCGATCAGAGCCCTAGTATTCATTCCCATCAGCAGGCTCCTCTGTCTCTGCTGACGGTAGTCGTGACCTATCCAGTTTCCTGGCGTGACGGTTGCACGTGCTGTCATGCAGACAGGCGTGTCTTCAGCAGCCAACCTGCGCTCAGCGCGTGCTCTGCCTCTCTGCCAGTACACCCCCCATAACCGGTGCGCAGATTTGAAATGTCCCCTTTCGGCTTTTTGACCCCCATGGCAAAATATTGTCCAGATTGACGACGGGAGGATTTGAAAATCAGACTAGCAGCAGCATTTGGTACTTTTTGCATCTGTTCATAATGGCCGACAACAACAAGACGAAAAAGAACAATATCATCATCATCATCATCATCATCATCATCATCATCATCATCATCATCATCATCATCATCATCATCATCATCATCATCATCATCATCATCATCATCATCAATAACAACAAACAACAACAAAAGAACATTTGCAGTGGCCGATATAATACTATTATCACCATAGAGTGCAGCAATAACAACTTGCATGTCATTAACAGTGTTACTTCAATGATACTATACTACACTAGTCCTATAACTGAGAGTGGACGTGAGAGCGATGTGCTCTTTGGGGTCCATCCGTTCAGAGATGGCGATCTTTAACAGACTGACAGATCTTGTGCCACGGTCATCCCACTGTCGCTTTCCGGACTACGTCAGCTCTTCAGAGCAGTGGGGCATGTCTGATGATGAGGATGTCCAGGAGGGGATGTCCTACACCAGAGCTCCTGCTTCATTCCTCTCTGCAGCTCTCCTGCTTCATTCCTCTCTGCAGCTCTCCTGCTTCATTCCTCTCTGCAGCTCTCCTGCTTCATTCCTCTCTGCAGCTCTCCTGCTTCATTCCTCTCTGCAGCTCTCCTGCTGAAGTTCAGAACTGCACTGCAACCAGGAAGATGAACAGAGCCAATGTCGGCATCATGTCATGGTTGTCTTCACACCAATGTCGGCATCATGCCATTGTTGTCTTCACACTAATGTCGGCATCATGTATTCACACCAATGTCGGCATCATGAATTCACACTAATGTCGGCATCATGCCATTGTTGTCTTCACACTAATGTCGGCATCATGCCATTGTTGTCTTCACACTAATGTCGGCATCATGTCTTCACACTAATGTTGGCATCATGTCTTCAAACTAATGTCGGCATCATGATATTGTTGTCTTCACACAAATGTCGGCATGTTGTCATTGTTGTCTTCACACCCATGACGGCATCATGTCTTCACACTAATGTCGGCATAATGTCTTCAAACTAATGTCGGCATCATGTCATAACACTAATGTGGAATCATGCCATTGTTGTCTTCACACGAATGTCGGCATCATATCTTCACACCAATGTCGCCATCATGTCTTCACACTAATGTCGGCATCATGTATTCACACTAATGTCGGCATCATGCCATTGTTGTCTTCACACTAATGTCGGCATCATGTCTTCACACCAATGTCGGCATCATATCTTCACACTAATGTCGACATCATGTCTTCACACTAATGTTGGCATCGTCTTCACACAGATGTTGGTATCATGTCCTCACACTAATGTCGGCATCATGTCTTCACACTAATGTCGGCATCATGTCTTCAAACAGATGTTGGCATCATGTCTTCACACTAATGTCGGCATCATGTCTTCACACTAATGTCGGCATCATGTCTTCACACTAATGTCGGCATCATGTCTTTACACTAATGTCGGCATCATGTCTTTACACTAATGTCGGCATCATGTCTTCGCACCAATGTCGGCATCATGTCTTCACACAGATGTTGGCATAATGTCTTCACACCAATGTCGGCATCATGTCTTCACACTAACGTTGGCATCATGTCTTCACACAGATGTCGGCATCATGTCTTCACACAAATGTCGGCATCATGTCATTGTTGTCTCCACACCAATGTCGGCGTCATGTATTCACACCAATGTCGGCATTATGTCTTCACACTAATGTCGGCATCATGTCTTCACACTAATGTCGGCATTATGTCTTCACACTAATGTCGGCATCATGTATACACACTAATGTCGGCATCATGCCATTGTTGTCTTCACACTAATGTCGGCATGATGCCATTGTTGTCTTCACACAAATATCGGCATCATGTATTCACAACAATGTCGGCATCATGTCTTCACACCAATGTCGGCATCATGCCTTCACACCAATGTCGGCATCATGCCTTCACACCAATGTCGGCATCATGCCTTCACACCAATGTCGGCATCATGCCTTCACACTAATGTCGGCATCATGATATTGTTGGCTTCACACAGATGTCGGCATCATGTCTTCACACTAATGTCGGCATCATGTCTTCACACTAATGTCGGCATCATGTCTGCACACTAATGTCGGCATCATATATTCACACTGATGTCGGCATCATGTCTTCACAGCAATGTCGGCATCATGTCATTGTTGTCTTCACACCAATGTCGGCATCATGTCTTCACACAGATGTCGGCATCATGTCTTCACACAGATGTCGGCATCATGTCTTCACACCAATGTCGGCATCATGTCTTCACACCAATGTCGGCATCATGTCTTCACAGTAATGTCGGCATCATGCCATTGTTGTCTTCACACTAATGTTGGCATCATGTCTTCACACCAATGTCGGCATCATGTCTTCACACTCATGTCGGCATCATGCCATTGTTGTCTTCACACTAATGTCGGCATCATGTCTTCACACTAATGTCGGCATCATGACATTGTTGTCTTCACACTAATGTCGGCATCATGTCTTCACACTAATGTCGGCATCATGACATTGTTGTCTTCACACTAATGTCGGCATCATGTCTTCACACTAATGTCGGCATCATGTCTTCACACTAATGTCGGCATCATGTCATAACACAGATGTTGGCATCATGTCTTCACACAGATGTCGGCATCACGAATTCACACCAATGTCGGCATCATGCCTTCACACTAATGTTGACATCATGTCATTGTTGTCTTCGCACCAATGTCGACATCATGTCTTCACACAGATGTCGGCATCATGTCTTCACACCAATGTCGGCATCATGTCTTCACACTAATGTCGGCATCATGTCTTCACACTAATGTCGGCATCATGACATTGTTGGCTTCACACAGATGTCGGCATCATGTCTTCACACTAATGTCGGCATCATGTATTTACACTGATGTCGGCATCATGTCTTCACATTAATGTCGGCATCATGTTTTCACACCAATGTCGGCATCATGTCTTCACACCAATGTCGGCATCATGTCTTCACACTAATGTCGGCATCATATCTTCATACTAATTTCGGCATCATGTTTTCACACTAATGTTGGCATCATGTATTCACACCAATGTCGGCATCATGTCTTCACACAGATGTTGGCATAATGTCTTCACACTAATGTCGGCATCATGTTTTCACACTAATGTTGGCATCATGTATTCACACCAATGTCGGCATCATGTCTTCACACAGATGTTGGCATAATGTCTTCACACTAATGTCGGCATCATGTTTTCACACTAATGTTGGCATCATGTATTCACACTAATGTTGGCATCATGTCTTCACACCAATGTCGGCATCATGTCTTCACACTAATGTCGGCATCATGTTTCCACACCAATGTCGGCATCATGTTTTCACACCAATGTCGGCATCATGTCTTCACACAGATGTCGGCATCATGTCTTCACACAGATGTTGGCACCATGTCATTGTTATCATCACACTAGTGTCATGGTTGTCTTCACACCAGTGTCATGGTTGTCTTCACACCAGTGTCATGGTTGTCTTCACACTAGTGTCATGATTGTCATCACACTAATGTCATGGTTGTTATCACACTAGTGTCATGATTGTCTTCACACTAATGTCATGGTTGTCTTCACTCTAGTGTCATGGTTGTCTTCACACTAGTGTCATGGTTGTCTTCACACTAATGTCATGGTTGTCATCACACTAATGTCATGGTTGTCATCACACTAATGTCATGGTTGTCATCACACTAATGTCATGGTTGTCTTCACACCAGTGTCATGGTTGTCATCACACCAGTGTCATGGTTGTCTTCACACCAGTATGTCATGGTTGTCATCACACTAATGTCATGGTTGTCTTCACACCAGTGTCATGGTTGTCATCACACCAGTGTCATGGTTGTCTTCACACCAGTATGTCATGGTTGTCTTCACACCAGTGTCATGGTTGTCTTCACACCAGTGTCATGGTTGTCTTCACACCAGTATGTCTAGTTGTCCAGACTGAGTTCTTTATGGCCAGAGTGGAATGCGGCGTGCAGCTCTGAACATGCCCTGTGTGTTGGGTTCTGTTCACAGAGGATGGAGCTTCAGCGGCTGACTTGGCTTGCTGCCTGCAGGCTGTGCACTGTCTGGCATCCTGGCTCAGAGAAACAAAATCCTGGCTCAGATAAACAAATCCTGGCTCAGAGAAACAAATCCTGGCTCAGAGAAACAAATCCTGGCTCAGAGAAACAAATCCTGGCTCAGATAAACAAATCCTGGCTCAGAGAAATAAATCCTGGCTCAGAGAAACAAATCCTGGCTCAGAGAAACAAAATCCTGGCTCAAAGAAACAAATCCTGGCTCAGAGAAACAAAATCCTGGCTCAGAGAAACAAATCCTGGCTCAGAGAAACAAAATCCTGGCTCAGATAAACAAATCCTGGCTCAGAGAAACAAAATCCTGGCTCAGAGAAACAAATCCTGGCTCAGAGAAACAAAATCCTGGCTCAGAGAAACAAATCCTGGCTCAGATAAACAAAATCCTGGCTCAGATAAACAAAATCCTGGCTCAAAGAAACAAATCCTGGCTCAGATAAACAAAATCCTGGCTCAAAGAAACAAATCCTGGCTCAGAGAAACAAAATCCTGGCTCAAAGAAACAAATCCTGGCTCAGAGAAACAAAATCCTGGCTGAAAGAAACAAATCCTGGCTCAGATAAACAAAATCCTGGCTCAGATAAACAAATCCTGGCTCAGAGAAACAAAATCCTGGCTCAGAGAAACAAATCCTGGCTCAGAAAAACAAAATCCTGGCTCAAAGAAACAAATCCTGGCTAAGATAAACAAATTCCTGGCTCAGATAAACAAATCCTGGCTCAGATAAAGAAAATCTTGGTTCAGATAAAGAAAATCTTGGTTCAGATAAAGAAAATCTTGGTTCAGACGGGACGTTCGACATCTAGCGCACACGTTAAATCTTGTTCCGCTTTTCGTAAGAGTAGGCCATGTGTGCCGGTGGGAACAGATGACAGAATTTACAACACTGCATACACACGGGGACTGGATGTAAAAAAGCACATAGTCCTGAGAAATGGACACCTCTTTTCTTTTTCTTTCTTTTATTCTTTTATATTGAGGATAATGGAATAAGCTTATTCCATTATCCTCAATATAAAAGAATAAAAGAAAGAAAAAGAAAAGAGGTGTCCATTTCTATCGTTGTTTTGTTGCTGGCTGCTGTTCATTGATCTGCTTCTCTGCTAACTATCATAACCATGAGGAATTTGCCCCCGGGGCAAAACTGAAAGCGGGGCCGGGTGATTCCATTCTTGGCACCAGAGAAAGACAAACAGAAAAAAAGAACGGCTGCTGTTATCATGGAGTGATTGGTGAGGATAGGTTGTGGGAAGGAAATAGTGCACCGACTGCAGTTTGGCGCCAGGCTGCTGCCCCAGCTTCAGAGCTGGACACTCTGGTGCCTTAGTGCACTTGTCAACAACAGTGGTCAGAACGGGACACTCTGGAGCGTTAGTGCACTTGCCAACAACAGTGGCAGCAGCTCCGACTCTGCTGGAGGACTGAATTCAACGTTACCAGGGGATGGTTGAATTGTGGGCCCGGAGAATGGGTGTGAAAGTATCGTTTGTGAATGATGGCGTAGTCTGACAAAAACCCTATCAACAGTTTTGTATTCATCAAAAAGCTGTTGGCATTTTCCCATAAAATGTCATTACCAGTTATCACATAGACATACAGTTGTGGATATTTCTGACACCTATTGCTACTGACTGTGCAGTGTTGCTTTAACTTAACTGTGTGGTGAGCATGGTGACAGCATGCCACAGGCAAGAGAACTAAGGATGTGCAGTGTTAATGCTGTCCCAGTGGTTGTGTAATTACAGGCAATAGAACTAAGGATGTGCAATGTTAATGTTGTCCTCGTACTTGTGTAATTACAGGCAAGAGAACTAAGGATGTGCAGTGTTAATGTTGTCCCCGTAGATGTGTAATTACAGGCAATAGAACTAAGGATGTGCAATGTTAATGCTGTCCCCGTAGATGTGTAATTACAGGCAATAGAACTAAGGATGTGCAATGTTAATGCTGTCCCTGTACTTGTGTAATTACAGGCAATAGAACTGAGGATGTGCAGTGTTAATGCTGTCCCCGTAGATGTGTAATTACAGGCAATAGAACTAAGGATGTGCAGTGTTAATGTTGTCCCTGTACTTGTGTAATTACAGCCAATAGAACTGAGGATGTGCATTGTGTTAATGTTGTCCCCGTAATTATGGTAATTACAGCCAATAGAACAGTGGTTGTGGAGTTAACACAAACGAAAGTAGAGAGGCGTTGGCTACTGGCAGGGGTGACATGATGGCGGGGTACACACAGGAATGTGCACCAGTGTTCCAGTCTTCTGACCTCTTCCTCAACAGGTTGTTGGGCAACGCACAGTAAAGCACGTGCTCGCGCGAGCGCACGCACACGCACACACATACACATATGGCAGATGTGTGCCGGTGGGAACAGATGACAAAATTTAAAAAACCGCATGCACATGCATAAATTAAAAAAGCGCTTTGATTTGTAGCTTTACAAGATTCAGCGCTATATAAATTCCATACATTATTATTATTATTATTATTATCATGACTTCTCTCTCTGTCTGTCTCTCTGTATCTCTTTGTCTCTCTCTCTCTCTCTCTCTCTCTCTCTTCTCTCTCTCTCTCTCTCTCTCTCCTCTCTCTCCATGCTGTGACATTGGCACCATGGAAGTTCCTCAGAGAGTCTAGCAGCTCAGTCAAAAAGATCCTCTCATATACCTCACCTTACATTTCTTTCTTTTTCTGGTTTTCGTTGCAATAATTATGATCTAATATTTAGTGAACAGAGAACTGCACTTTTGTTACAAAATGATCTGTTATTCAGTGAACATAAACCTGCACATTGGTTCGGATGAGACTTTAAACCGAGGCCCTGTGTTCGAACGCATGCAGAACATCTTGCGCACACGTTAAATCCTGTTCCACTTTTCGGAAGAGTAGGCCATTGTGTGCCGGTGGAAAAAGATGACAAAATTGACAAAACCGCATACACACGGGGACTGGATGTAAAAAAGCACGTAAGTGCTTATTCCATTATCCTCGATATAAAGGAATAAAATAAATAATAAATAGATAAACAAAATGATCTGTTTTTCAATGAACGTAGAACTACACTTTTGCTACAAAATGATCTGTTATTTAGTGAACGTAGAACTACACTTTTGTTACAAGATGATCTGTTATTTAGTGAACATACACCTGCACTTTTGTTACAAAATGATCTGTTATTTAGTGAACATACACCTGCACTTTTGTTACAAAATGATCTGTTATTTAATGAACATACACCTGCACTTTTGTTACAAAATGATCTGTTATTTAGTGAACATAAATCTGCACTTTTGTTACAAAATGATCTGTTATTTAGTGAACATAAACCTGCACTTTAACAAACGTGGGTTCTATCTTTCATCATGCCTACTGTCAGCAGAAACCGGAAGCGGAAACAGGAAGCTGGTGAGTTTCCTCTAAAGGGGGATTATTCACTGACGATGTGGACTTCTCTCCCTTTGATGCCACGTTTTGCCCTCCTCCTCCTCCTCCTCACCCTGTCTTTCCCCTCGGCACTGTGTCCAATGCTGACGTCACCACTCTCACAGAGGCGGAGGTTGTTGACTGCCTGAAGAGAAATGCCACACTGTCCTTCTCCTCCCCTCACCTCGTCATCCGCCATCGCTACCTGGCTGCAGCTAACAGCAGCAGCAGCAGCAGGGGAGACAAGGCCACAGACATGCACACCTGCACCATCAATGTGACCACCTCCAGCGACAAGGTCTTCAGGGTCCTGACAGGTGAGCAAGACCTCTGCCAGGACCTACCTCCAAGGAAGACTTCCGGCCCGCGGAGCAGTGTGAGGGTGGTGCAGGGTGACCACGAGGTGGTCAGCTCTTGTGGCGTCCCTCCTCGCCTCTTCTGCCTCAGTCCGCGTGTGTCGGTGGTCGTCCAGATGGACGTCCTCAGAGACGTCGTCCTGGAGATGACCCTGACTGCTGTGTCCTCACAGCTGGGCCTCCTGACCTCCGCCCCCGACCCATGGACAAGTGCGTGTTCAAAGTCATTAATTGACCTCTTCACAAGTTGTGATATTAGACGGTCAAGTGTGTGTGTGTGTGTGTGTGTGTGTGTGTGTGTGTGTGCGCGCGCGCGCGCGCGTTCGTGTGCGTGCGTGCGGTGGTGTGTGTGTGTGTGTGTGTGTGTGTGTGTGTGTGTGTTAGTGCGTGTGTGCGAGTGTGTGTGTGTGTGTGCGCGCGCGCGCGCGTGTGTGTATGTGTGTGTGTGTGTGCGTGTGTGTGTACGTTGTTATTGTTTTTATTAGTGGGGTGGTGGGTTCTGTTCGCGAGTACCCCGTGTTATTTGGGGTTTTTGTTCTGCTGATGCATTCGTAATATTATTGCAGTTGATTTAACATGAGATGAGAGGGAATGGGGAGTGTTTTACAAAGCATTTTCGTCGTGAAATGTAGTATTGTAGTAGTCCCCGCAGCAGCGAAGCAGCAACAGCGCGCCAGCAGCGCAGCAGCGCAGCCCGCAGCAAGTGTAAGGGGTAGTAGTGTAGTAGTAGTAGTATATAGCAGAAACAGCAGCAGAGCCAGCAGTAGTAGTGTAGTAGCAGTTACATGCGGTGGAGTAGTGTATAGCGCAGCAGCCCGCAGAGCAGTATAGTGTAGTAGCATAGCACAGCAAGCAGCGTAGTAGTATGTATGTAGTAGTTATACGCAGCGCAGCAGCAGCAGTGTGTAGTAGTGCAGTGAGCAGTACAGCAGCAGCAGTATAGTAGTGGTAGTGTGCAGCGCAGTGTAGTAAAATTGTTTAAAATTTCGATTGACTTATGAATTGTGTTACCTGACTGTGCTGGTTTTGACCATTTTAATCTGCCGTATGCCCTAACAAATGCACGTGATTCACGAACTACCCATCCCCATCAAACAAATTAGGTTTTTGTTGTTTGCTACATGGGAGTGAGGCCCCAGACATTAGGCTAGCTCCCCTGAGAATTTTCAAAAAAAAGTCACGCTTGTCCCGATATTCAGCATTTAAACCCTTAGGGTTCATCGCCGCAAAACCAGACGGGGAACCGGGCAGGGCCCCGTCATGCCAGTGGGGGCTTCCCCTTCCTGTCTCCCCCCACCCCTTGACGTCCTTCTGAAAAACCCCCACAACCTTTTTCCCCTGCTGCCCCTCCACCCCCCCTTCCTTTTTATGTTTTGTTTTTTGTAATTGAAATGTTTTTTGTTTGTGATTATGATGAATATATGAGTGTTTCAAAAACGAAACCCTTAGACAGTTTTTTACCATCTTTATCCCGATTCACCCTCCAAACTCTTGTCAGTTCTTCGCTAGCCGCAATCCAACCATGCCTTCGTCCTCTTATCTGATGATTTGGGTCCAAACTCACCACTTTTCCCTCTTCAATTTCAACCTCCTTCAGCTACTCTTCAAGTTTGTTTGTTCAATGTGCAGTTATGTCTGTCCAACAGGGAAAAGCGCTACATAATCTGCTTTCATCTCTGAAAAAAACATTGCATTAACTTCCTCACCCGAAATTGGCATAAACCACAAGGCCATGAGCCAAAACTAAAACAGCTTTGGGGGGGAGGGGAAACTCCTCCTGGATAAAAACCATTCTTTCCCCCGCTCTCACGATGAGGTGGACATTTGCCATCATTCTCAAAGGACACATTGGGAAAACCGTCTCTTTCTTTCAGTCACAACTTCAATTCTCACAGAATTTATAGCAGTTGCGAATCAATCTTCACCAACCTCTGCCACTCTATTCTATCTGCTGCCTATTTACCGTTCTCCACTCCCAGCCGTCAACAACCTAACTCTTCTCTTTTTCACCAAGAATTTCCAGTCTCCTCGACCACTACAGCCTCTCTCCACTAACTCATAATACTTGGTGGACTTCAATTCATTTCCGAACGTTTCACCGAGTTCAACCGTTCTTACATATCTTGTCCAACCATTCTTCTCTCAACTGGTGAACGAAGCAACGCAAGATCTGTCATTTTTAGACTGGTGAATACTCAGCTTACTTCACTGTGTCACCTCTGTTTCTGTCACCGACCAATGCATTCAGATATTCGCATTCTTTTCCATCTCAACATCACCATACCTGTCGAAAGAACGAAATATGATACTCGTCGCAATTAAGCTTCGACATTCATACCTTCTCATCAAGCTCCGAAAAGTTTTTCACAAACCTATGCCACATGACACCTCTGATCATATAAAACAATTCTCCGCCAACTGCTTGATCGCCATGCATTCCTATGATATCTCTCCTGACAGACCCTGTTGGCTAAGGTATACCAAGACATCTTGAAAGCGAGCGCAACGCGGCCCTAGAACGGCAGTGCGGAAGTCAAAAACACGAAATCAACAACAGCTTATCCGAAACACTAACCCAAGTCAAAACTCATTAATCCATTCAGAGACGCCTCCTCTCTTCCCAAAACTCAGTGCTACATACCATAAAATCTCTTTTTTCCCTCACTTAAATTCCTTGGATCTGCACCAACAATCCTCTGCTAACACCCAAGCTGTCAGGATTCCATCATTATTTCTGTCTTCTTTTCAGAAAAGTTCGACAACCGCTCCAGGCATTGAATCAAAGGCAATATCCGCCTGCGCTCTGATACCCAGTTCACTGGCACTCCTCTTTTTTTCCATCCCAAAGTGAAAAAGCACTCATGACAATTCTGAAGGAAAGTGACAAAAAAATCATGCGGACCTTTGATCCCATACCTGTCCAGTTTTCTCACAATGCCTTCCACAACTTGAGCCTCTTATCACACAAATAGTAAACTCATTCTTCAGTCCGGACATTTTCCATCAGCTTTAAAACAGCCATAGTCACAACCTCTACTGAACAACTTCGACTCGATCCCACTTCTGAAGAATTATAGGCCTGTCTCAAACTTATTTGTCTCTAAAGTACTAGAAAAAAGTTGTTCGCAACCAGTATACAGTCCCCATCATTCCAAGTTCTTCTTCCCCTTTTCAGTTTGCTATCGCCCCAACCACAGCACCGAAACCCACCTGGGGTCCATATTTAGATACACTTTACTTGATTCTGTGCTAGGAAAACACTCCCTTCATCATCTTGATTATCTGCAGCCTTAGATACCACAGATCACTCAATTTTCTATCTCGCCTCACACTACGTTTGGTATTACTGGCACCAGCCCTCACTGGATTACTTTCATACACACAGACCGGATTCCAGAAATTTATTGTAAACAAAATTCACTCAAAAACTGTCAAAATGGAAGTGGAGTCCCGGCAGGAATCAGTCTGGCCAGTTCTCTATACTTCTACACTGCTCACTCTCAATATAATAAACAACACCCTATTGATCATCATTTTATTTGCCGATGATATTCAGCTTCCAGAGCAGCGATCCTGTTGAACACTTGCCTTCTCCTGACAAATATGTTACTGCCTTCAAGAATTCAAACTGGATGATCAGAACAAGTGTAACACTTAATGTGATAAAACCGAAGCCATGCTCATGGGGGACCCATCATAAACTAACTCAACTTCACAAACAACTTCAATAGAATTCGGCATACTAGAGACCTTTGTCCAACTCTGTGAAGTATTTAGGAGTAGTTTCTTAGACAACACACTCACTATGAAAAAATTATTCCCCAGACTGCCGTTAGCTACTATCAATTACGGCGCAATTAAGCGCGATTCGCAAGTATCTGACCACTGATTGCAACTTCCACGCTTGTCACATCTTCATCTTTCCGTATTGACTACTGTAATTCTCTTTTGGGCTGGCTACAGCATCATCTACACCTTCTTAAACGATACCAAACTCTGCAAGCTCGGACTGGGCCTTAGAAAGAAAAAATAAGAAACATCATCCTCCTTCTGCGATCTCTTCACTGGTGCGTACAAAGACTGGAGTATAAATCCAATCAATACCCTTGTTTCAAATGTCTCACAAAACTGCACCCTTGTATCTCTGTAACTGTCTTCACCTTTACCTCCATCCTGTACCTTCGTCAGCCGAGATACTTTGTGCTTTCGAACACCCAGATTCAACAAACACTGTTGGCCGTCGCTCCTTCTCTGTTTCACGGTAACCACCTGGATATGACCTCCTCTTTCACTTCGTTCCAAAAGCCTTCATTGATTCTTCAAATCCAGCTCAAAACACACTATTTCCTACTTGAGACTTTCCCCCACTATCTGTCCCTAAATTTCAACAACATCTTTCACCTTTCTAAGGTGTGAGTGAGTGCGTGTGCGTGCGTGCGGCGTGCGTGCGAGTGCGTGCGTAGTGCGCGCGCATGGATTTGAAATCTGTTGCTTATGTTTAAGGAGAGTTGCATGCCTGTCAATGAATGAGTGAGGCTACGAGTTGTTTGCTGTTTTCTACAAGATTCAGGCATTATTAAATTCCAAATATTATTATATCATTATTATAAAAGTGTAGTAGTAGTAGTAGTAGTAGTAGTAGTAGCAGTAGTAGCTGTAGCAGTAGTTTGTAGTAGTTGTAGTAGTAGCAGTTAGCAAGTAGCAGTAGTAAGTAGTAGTAGTAGTAGTTGTAGTAGAATAGTAGTAGCAGTAGTAGTATCGACGTAGTAGTAGTAGTAGCAGTAGCCGTTAGTGTAGTAGAGCAGTAGCAGTTAGTCGTAATTATTAGTCTCTTTTCGATTCGTTCTTTTTCTTTCTGTTCACTGTCAGGAGGAGGGGACGAGTAGGGAGAAGAAGAGAACGAAGAAGAAGCAAGAAGAAGAAGTAGAAGAAGAAGAAGAAGAAGACGAAGTAAGAAGAAGAAGAAGGAGGAGGAGGAGCGAGGGGAGGAGGAGGAGGAGGAGGAGGAGGAGGAGGGAAGAAGACGGGGGAGGAGGAGGGAGGATGAGGAGGGGAGGAGGAGGAGGGGGGAGGAGGTAGTGATAGTGATGATGACAACGACGATGACGATGATGATGATGAATGCTTACATTGGTGTGGTTGAATAAATATTGTAGCTTTGATTTTAACTATCCATCGAATTCCTACTTCCATTCCTTACCCCAGTCAGCTATCCATATTTCCATCCAATCGTCCATCCACCTACCAAAATCCTCCATCCACCTACCAAAATCCTCCATCCACCTACCCAAACCCTCCATCCACCTATCAAATCCCTACCAAAACCCTCCATCCACCTACCCAAACCCTCCATCCACCTACCCAAACCCTCCATCCACCTACCCAAACCCTCCAACCATCCACCCCTACCTCAGTCAGGGAATCAGCCTGTCACACGACTTTACCCCGGCAGGGTACGTGGACACCCCGGGCCTGTCAGAGGAGGTGGCCTACCCTGCGGGCCCTGAGCAGTGGGCTCGGCTGACGGTGCCTGCAGGGCAGGTGCTGATGGCCAGCTTCCTCCACTTGCTGCTGCGGGAGGCGCCAGCCAGGACAGGCGGGACTCCCTGACCCTCTACGTGGATGGAGAGCGCGAGCAGCACGTGGTGTGGACCGTGAGCGGTGCAGGGCGGCCTCCAGTCAGTGTCCTGCAGGCCAGCAAGGCGGCTGTGGCCTTCAGAACGACGAGGCATCCTTCCTTGTGGAACGTCACTTCATCCTATACCTGGGGCTTCCGGCTCCTGCTCACCTTCCATGCCGAAGATGAGAGACCCGAGAAGGTTTGGAAGAAAGAACAGATGAATGAATGAATGAATGAAGGAAGGAATGATTGAATGGATGATGGAAGGGGTGATAACGTGCACAAGAGCCCCCACCCCCACAGGCATAATGGCAGTGCTGAGAGGAGGTGGTGGTGGGGGGGGGGGGGGGGGGGGGAGATGTGTTGATGATGATGATGGCACACAGTCGGTACACACACTCTGCGTGATGCCCTCATGTCTGGCGCCTTTAACAAAGCAACACTTTTATTTAGCTTGGTATTCTTGCAGTCTCCGGACATTCTCACAACTCGTCACAACAAAAGCAATGTACATTTTCTTCGCAGGCCTCTGACATTCCCAGAACTCATGACATGTTTACACTGAGAGCATAGCTAAGCGTTGTGCAATGTGTGCTATTATTAGCGGTTCGTTTAGCCCAGATGGGGCAGAGAATGCTCAACTGGTCAGCTTGTGTGACAATAACTAACCAGACCAATCAAATGTATTTTTTACTCGCTTTGAAAAGCATGATTTTTCGGATGAAATAAATGGCCTGAAGCAATCTCTACCCTTTGAGAATAGCGTCATTGTTGATGAAGCAGTTATTTGTAACACTTCAAGGCGATAAATATCAACAAATCTCCCGGACCAGATGGTATGTGCGGCAGAACCCTTCATTTCTGCGCTACTGAGCTTGCCAGCGTCTTTCAGCACCTGTTCCAAGCCTCGCTGGACACCAGCCAGATACCAGTTATTTGGAAGACTTCCAATGTAATACCTCTTCCAAAGAAACTATATCCTTCTCGGCCCAACGATTTCAGACCTGTAGCCCTCACATAACTTGTGATGAAAACATTAGAACAGATCATAAAATCTCTCATTCTTTCTGCTACAGAGAAAGACCTTGACCCACTACAGTTTGCTTACAGGACAGGACGAGGTGTCGAAGATGCCAAACTGATCATTTTGAACAAGTTGTATAGCCACTTGGAAACACCTGACTCTCTTGCCAGAATATTGTTAGCTGACTTTAGTTCAGCTTTCAATACAATAATAATAATAATAATATATGGAATTTATATAGCGCTGAATCTTGTAAAAACAAACAAATCGAAGCGCTTGCACTCAAATCATTTACACGCATACAACTCTCCTTAAACATAATGAACAACAGATTTCAAATCCATGCGTGCGCACGCACGTACGCGCACACACACACACACACACACACACACACACACACACACACACACACACACACACACACACCACACACACACACACACACACACACACACACACACACTCGCGAACACACTTAGGAGGTGAAGGATGCTGTTGAAAATTAGGGACAGATATGAGGGGAAAGTCTCAGGTAGAAAATAAGTGTTTTGAGGCTGGATTTGAAGGTATCAAATGAAGGCTTTTGGCGAAGTGAAAGAGGGAGGTCATTCCAGATGGATGGACCAGAAACAGAGAAAGAGCGATGGCCAACAGTGGTTTATTTGAATCTGGGTGTTCGAAAGCACAAAGTATCTGCGGCTGAGCGAAGGGAACGGGTGAAGTATACAGGTGAAGACAGTTACAGAGATAAGAGGGTGCAGATTTGTGAAGACATTTGAAACAGAGGGTATTGATCTTATACTTCAGTCTTTGTGAGACAGGCAGCCAGTGAAGTGATCGCAGAAGAGGAGTGATGTGTTCAGATCTTTTTCTTTCTAAGGACCAGTCGAGCTGCAGAGTTTTGTATGCGTTGAAGAGAGTGGATGGATGATGCTGGTAGGCCAACCAAAAGAGAATTACAGTAGTCTAAACGGGAAAGAATGCTCTAGAGATGTGGCAAGCTTGGAAGTTGCATCAGTGGACAGATACTTGCGAATCGCGCTTATGCGCCGTAATTGATAGTAGCAAGACTGGCAGGTCTGGGTGATTAATTTTTTCATAGAGAGTGTGTTGTCAAGAACTACTCCTAAATACTTCACAGAGTTGGACAAAGGAACTGACGCATTGCCAAATTTTATTGAAGTTTTTGTGATGGAGGAGAGTTTATGTTCGGTCCCTAAGAGCATGGCTTGGGTTTTATCGGCATTAAGTTGTAACTTGTTATGAGTCATCCAGTTTTGAATGTCTTGAAGGCAGTAGGACATATTTTTCAGGAGGGAAGGCAAGTTTTCAACAGTATCACTGCACTGAAGCTGAGTATCATCACCATGGAAATGATGATCGATATGGTGGTTATTTATTATATGTGAGAGTGGCTTAAATAATTTTTAAAGTGTGTGTGTGTGTGTGTGTGTGTGTGTGTGTGTGTGTGAGTTTATGTCTTTACTAGTCAATGGTCATGGTACGTGCGCGCGCGTGTGTGCGTGTATGTGTGTGTGTTTACTAGTCAATAGTCTTTATAAAATTGTTTTCATATATTGGTGAGTCTTTTGAGCGTCTTAGGAGAATCTTTTGCTGAAAATGTTTTTGTTATTGTATGCAGATGACACGGTAATTTGTGCCGAATCAAAAGAAGACCTGCAGAAAGCTATCAATGCAATGTGTAACTATTGTCATAAGTGGAAACTTAATATAAATGTAGAAAAAACAAAAGTTTTGGTTTTTTCAAGAGGTAAAAGCAAGAAAATGCCTTGTTTTACATGTGGTGGTAAAGAAATTAAAGTGGTTTTTTCATTTAAATATCATGGGCTGAACCTTAATTATAACAACAAATTTCAACTTGGCCCAAAAGCATTTATATGACCAAACATGTCGTAGCATGTTCTCTCTGCTAAGAAATGCAGAAGACTTTTTCTTCCCATTGATATTCAGACTGAATTATTTAACAGAGTAGTAGTTCCAGTTTTGCTTTACGGATGTGAGGTCTGAACACTATCAATGTGTGAATTAGCTTCGAACTTACAACTTCGGTTCTTCAAAGTTTCGGACACCCAGATTTAAACAAACCACTGTTGGCCGTCGCTCTTTCTCTGTTTCCGGTCCCTCCACATGGAACGACCTCCCTCTTCCACTTCGCCAAAAGCCTTCATTTGATTCTTTCAAATCTAGCCTCAAAACGCACTTATACTCTACTTGAGATCTTCCCCTGTTATCTGTTCCTACTTCTCAATAGCTGCCTTCACCTCTACCACCCCCTCCTAAGTGTGTTGTGTATATAAATTTGATATTTGTTTATCTTGATATTTATGACTGGTTGCATGCGTGTGAATGATTTGAATGCAAGCGCTTTGATTTGTTTACTTTGCAAGATTCAGCGCTATATAAATTCCATACATTATTATTATTATTATTATTATTAAAATAATCCTTAAACTGGGAAAATCTATTCCAAGTAAAATGGTTTATGGGGAACTGGGACAGTTTCCTGTGGAAATAACAGCTAAAGTAAAGATGCTTTGCTTTTGGTTTAAGCTTGTTGATATTGGAAGTGAGCCTAAGTTTTCAAATATTGTTTATAAGCTGCTACATTATATGTATATCGTTAATGCCCACAAATCTCCTTATTTAGCTAACGTAGAACGTATTTTAAATGAAATCGGGTTAAGTGGCATTTGGCAGAATCAGTTCGATCTCCATGTTTCACCTGAATGGTTTAAAGCCAAAGTTACATTTAGTTTACAAGATCAGTATTTGCAACAATGGTTTTCTCATGTAGATAACAACGACATATTTCTTAATTATAGACTATTTTAAAAGTGTTTCTGCTTTGAAAATTATCTGTCGATTCTTCCTCGCAATTTGTCAATAACTTTGATTAACTTTCGAAC
>CM054150.1:62000736-62013354 GCA_028751875.1 Rapana venosa
AAAATGAATGGTTAGAGCCATCTCCCCAAACATACAGTTCCTTCAGTTGTCTCTACGTTTACATGAGGGCTTTGACCCAACATGCAGGTGGACACCGCTGTTGAGGTACTGTAGTAGCTGGTGAACTAACTTAACTTTCACAGACTATAGGAAAGCTTTTGGCAGTGCCAAACATCATCCTCTGTTTATCACCATGTCAGGAATAGACTTTCTAAAGCATCTCATCTCGCTCATAGCAAATGTCTATTCACATCAGCAGGCAGCCGTCCGATGGACTGGCGAGGGCTGTGAGTTCTTTGATTGAAAACAGTTTGTCAGGATTACATAGTATCCCCGCATCTGTTATAATGAGAAAGGCAGACATAGATGACATGAGCATTAATACAGGAGGCAGAAACATCACTAACCAGGTATGTTGATGATACGGCATCACTCATGGCCAGTGATATCACAAGCATGAGGAGGATTCTCTACAGAGTCCATACAGAGGGCAACTCTGCTGGCCGTAAGCTAAATGCCAAAAACACCCAACCCAAAACCCAAAGTGATGCACAGGCATACTGATAATGCTAATCATGTTGTTGCTGCTGCTGCTGCTGTCGCTGATGATGATGATAACGACGATGCTGCTGTTGCTGATAATGATACTGATATGATGATGCTGATGTTGATGATAATGATACTGATTATATGATGATGCTGATGATATTGATGATGATATGATGATGCTCATGCTGATGATACTGATACTGATGATATGATAATGCTGATGCTGATGATACTGATTATGATGCTGATGATAATAATATGATAATGCTGATGCTGATGATACTGATTATATGATGATGCTAATGACAATGATGCTGATATGATGATGCTGATGATAATGATACTTATTATATGATGATTCTGATTATAATGATACTGATGATATGATGCTGCTGATTCTGATGATAATGATACTGATGATATGATGATGCTGATGCTAATGATACTGATAATATGATGATGCTGATGCTGATGATAATGATACTGGCGATATGATGATGCTGAAGCTGATGATAATGATACTGATTATATGATGATGCAGATTCTGATGATAATGATGCTGATGCTGATAATACTGCTGCTGCTGATTTTGATAATGATGCTGATGTTGATAATGATGTCGATAATGCTGCTGCTGATAATGATGCTGATGATAATGATGCTGATGATGATAATGCTGATGCTGATGATGATAATGATGCCGATAATGATGCTGATGATAATGATGTTGCTGATGATAATGCTGATGCTGATGATGATAATGCTCATGATAATAATGATGCTGATGATAATGATGCTGATGCTGAAAATGATGCTGATAATAATGATGCTGCTGATAATGATGCTGGTGATAAAAATGATGCTGATGATAATAATGATGCTGATGATAATAATAGTAATGATGATTATGATAATGATGATGCTGATGATAATGATGATGCTGATGATAATGCTGCTACTGCTGATAATGACAATGATGCTGATGCTGCTGATGATAATGATGATGCTGATGACGATAATGCTGCTGCTGATGATAATGAGGCTGATGATAATGATGCTGATGATAATGATCATGCTGATGATAATGATGCTGCTGATAATAATGCTGCTGCTGCTGATAATACTGCTTATAGTGCTCATGCTGCTTGCTGCTTATTATGATGCTGATGATAATGATGCAGATGATAATGCTGATGATGAAAACGGTAATGATGATGAAAATGGTAATGATGATGAAAACGGTAATGATGATGAAAACGGTGATGCTGATGATGAAAATGGTAATACTGATGATGAAAATGGTGATGCTGATGATGAAAACGGTGATGCTGATGATGAAAATGGTAATACTGATGATGAAAACGGTAATGATGATGAAAACGGCGATGCTGATGATCAAAATGGTTATACTGATGATGAAAATGGTAATGATGATGAAAATGGTTATACTGATGATGATGAAAATGGTTATACTGATGATGAAAATGGTTATACTGATGATGAAAATGGTTATACTGATGATGAAAATGGTTATACTGATGATGAAAATGGTTATACTGATGATGATGAAAATGGTTATACTGATGATGAAAATGGTTATACTGATGATGATGAAAATGGTTATACTGATGATGAAAATGGTAATGCTGATGATGAAAACGGTGTTGCTGATGATGAAAACGGTAATGATGATGAAAATGGTGATGCTGATGATGATGATGATGACCCCCCAGGCCCAGACAAGCTAACAGTGGGAGACAACTGCTACATGCTGCTGCCCCCCTCCTCCCCCACCTCCTCCCTGTCCTGGAACCAGGCCAGAAAACAGTGTAGCAGCCAAGGGGGGCGACTCGCCAGCCTCAACACGCCGACAGAGTGGCAGGACGTAGTGGAAGCCATGCAAGGCAGACGATCCCCCAACGTCTTTCTTGGCCTTCATTATAACCGTCACCATCTCCCTAACATGTAACTAGGAATTCTGATAGACCTGCTGATGTCGCTTGTTGTCGTGTTGGTGTCGTGTTGGTGTCGTGTTGTTGTCATGTTGGTGTCGTGGTGTCGTGTTGGTGTCGTGTTGGTGTCGTGTTGGTGTCGTGTTGTTGTCGTGTTGGTGTCGTGTTGGTTGTTGTTGGTGTCGTGTTGGTGTCGTGTTGGTGTCGTGTTGGTGTCGTGTTGGTGTCGTGTTGGTGTCGTGTTGGTGTCGTGTTGGTGTGTTGTTGTCGTGTTGTCGTGTTGGTGTCGTGTTGGTGTCGTGTTGGTGTCGTGTTGTGTGTGTTGGTGTCGTGTTGGTGTCGTGTTGGTGTCGTGTTGGTGTCGTGTTGGTGTCGTGTTGGTGTCGTGTTGTTGTCGTGTTGGTGTCGTGTTGGTGTCGTGTTGTGTGTGTTGTCGTGTTGGTGTCGTGTTGGTGTGTTGTTGTTGTTGTGTGTTGGTGTCGTGTTGGTGTCGTGTTGGTGTCGTGTTTGTCGTGTTGGTGTCGTGTTGGTGTGTGTGTTGTCGTGTTGTGTCTGTTGGTGTCGTGTTGGTGTCGTGTTGGTGTCGTGTTGTTGTGTGTGTTTATCACGTGTTCAGGGACGAAGCTTGTCGTGTTGTCGCACTGTTCAGAAATCTGTTCAGTGTTGTCACACTGTTCAGATCTGTCAGGCTTGTCGCACTGTTCAGAAATCTGTCAGGCTTGTCACACTGTTCAGAAATCTGTCAGGCTTGTCACACTGTTCAGAAATGTCACGTTTGTCACACTGTTCAGAATCTGTCAGGCTTGTCGCACTGTTCAGAAATCTGTCAGGCTTGTCGCACTGTTCAGCATCTGTCACACCACCTGGTCACACGCGAGGAAGCAAAGGCAGAGCAATGTCGGTCACCTCAGTGTTGGCTCCTGTGACTGGGAGTGCTCGTCTTGCCGTGTGCAGCGTCTCTCTGCCATTCTTAGTCCACAGCAAGGGTGGGAGAACCAAACTACTTTCTTTGTCCCAACTTGATGGGATTTTTAAAGGGTCTGAATTCTTGTTCTGTTTCAAATCAAAACCATGGTTAAGGATGGGTGGAAAAACCCCCCAAAGCCATTCAGGTCATGTTTAGATTTATGCTGAAAAACAAATAAACAAACTAAAGCAAACAAGGAAAGTCATAAATGAAAACAAAACAAAAAAATTTGGATGAGGTTGAGGACCAGTTTCCATAGTACAGAGGGAAGATTGCAGAGGTAAGTTGATGGTGCTCATGTCACGGGTAAAGAGGGAAGATTGCAGAGGTAAAAATTGATGGTTGGTCATGTCCACAGTACGAGGGAAGATTGCAGAGGTAAGTTGATGGCGGTCATGTCACAGGTACGAGGGAAGATTGCAGAGGTAAGTGATGGCGGTCATGTCACAGGGACAGAGGGAAGATTGCAGGGTAAGTTGATGGTGGGCTATCACAAAGGGACAGAGGGAAGATTTGCAGAGGTAAGTTGATGGTGGTCATATCACAGGTACAGAGGAAGATTTCAGAGGTAAGTTGATGGCGGTCATTGTCACAGGTTCAGAGGGAAGATTGCAGAGGTAAGTTGATGGTGGGTTTTGTCACAGGTACAGAGGGAAGATTGCAGAGGTAAGTTGATGGTGGTCATGTCACAGGTACAGAGGGAAGATTGCAGAGGTAAGTTGATGGCGGTCATGTCACAGGTACAGAGGGAAGATTGCAGAGGTAAGTTGATGGCGGTCATGTCACAGGTAAAGAGGGAAGATTGCAGAGGTAAGTTGATGGCGGTCATGTCACAGGTACAGAGGGAAGATTGCAGAGGTAAGTTGATGGTGCTCATGTCACAGGTAAAGAGGGAAGATTGCAGAGGTAAGTTGATGGTGGTCATATCACAGGTACAGAGGGAAGATTGCAGAGGTAAGTTGATGGTGCTCATGTCACGGGTAAAGAGGGTTTCTGAAGCTTTCCACGTCAGTTTTTTTCTTCCACCCTTTATTCAGAACCGGAAATACATACCAGTTTTTTCCATTCTTTATTCAGAGCTGAAAACAGGCACTGCTGAGTGTCTGCCACTCTCTTAGACACTTTTCTGGCTGACGCCGTGTGTTGTCTGTGCTTTGTCCTGGTCATCTCTTGATTTGTCCGTGGTGTTGTACACTGAAGGTTACCGGACCTTCTCTCATCATTGTTCTGCTGTTGTCAGGTACCGGTCTCTGTGGTACTGGACAGACGGCACCACTGCTCTCTACATCCGACGGCTCCACAGACAGACAGGGGCTTACTGCTCCTTCCTCAGCCGAGCACGTGCTGGCCTGGAGACTGTCGTCTGCCACCAAGAACTGAACTCTACCTCCTACCTGTGCGAAATTTCTCCCGTCAAATCCGCAAGAAACAGAACAGGAGTCGCCCTCAGCTTACCCATCAACGTCACCCTGCAGTTCATGGCTCGACACCCGCACAAGTACAGTCTGTGTGGCGACAGTCAGCTGACCCAAGTCTACCTGCAGCCTGAATGCCACAAACAGACAGCCGAAAACCCAATGCACCCCTCTGAAGGTCAGGTGTCGTTACATCCTGTGTCGTCACGTCCGGTGTACTACACATGTGTGGACGACCAGCTGAGCCTTCCCTACTCCTTGGTGTGTGATCACCGGCCTCACTGCCAGGACCTGAGCGACGAGTCGTTCTGCCAGGTGCTGCCCGAGTGTGGGCAGCGGGGCACTGGCAGGTACCAGTGCAGCAATGGCCAGGTCTGCTGTCCCCTCCTGGGCCGGCATCAAAGCCGGAGTGTCTGTACTTTCGTCACTGTTTCTTGGGTCTTGCTGTCGTTTATCTGTGTGTCTCCAGCTTCTTCCTGTTGTTTAACTCTCTGTATCCCTTAGTTAGTTAATGCCACCCCCCCCCCTCTCCTGCCCTTCTTTATCCTCCCCTTTCCCGCTTTCCCTACTCCTGAGTCTGTCAGTCCCTCTGTCTCTTGTCTGTCTGTCCCTCTATCTTTCTCTCTGTCTCTACCTGCCTCACCAATCAATCTGTATTTACATTCCGTGCGTGCGTGCGTACGTGCGTGCGTGTGTGTGTGTGTGTGTGTGTGTGTGTGTGTGTGTGTGTGTGTGTGTGTGTGTGTGTGTGTGTGTTGCAGCAGCAGCAATAGTAGTAGTAGAATTAACAGCAGAAGCAGCAGCAGCAGCAGCAGTAGTAGTAGTAGTAGTAGTAGCAGTAGTAGTAGTAGTAGCAGTAGTAGTAGTAGCATTAGTAGTAGTAGTAGTAGTAGCAGCAGGGGTAGTAGTAGTAGTAGTAGCATTAGTAGTAGTAGTAGTAGCAGCAGGGGTAGTAGTAGTAGTAGTAGCATTAGTAGTAGTAGTGGCAGCAGGAGTAGTAGTAGTAGTAGTAGTAGTAGTAGAAATAGTAGTAGTAGTAGTAGTAGTAGTAGCAGCAGCAGCAGTAGTAGTAGTAGTAGTAGTAGTAGCAGCAGGAGTAGTAATAGTAGTAGTAGTAGCATTAGTAGTAGTAGTAGTAGTAGTAGCATTAGTAGTAGCATTAGTCGTAGTAGTAGTAGTAGTAGTAGTAGTAGTAGCAGCAGCAGCAGAAGTAGTAGTAGTAGTAGCAGCAGGAGTAGTAATAGTAGTAGTAGTAGCATTAGTAGTAGTAGTAGTAGTAGTAGTAGTAGTAGTAGTAGTAGTAGTAGCATTAGTAGTAGCATTAGTCGTAGTAGTAGTAGTAGTAGTAGTAGTAGTAGTAGTAGTAGTAGTGGCTTTGCCTGCCAGTCTGTAGCTCCCACTGACTGTTGACCTGTGGCTGTTGACCTGTGGCTGTTGACCTGTGACTGTTGACCTGTGGCTGTTGACCTGTGGCTGTTGACCTGTGGCTGTTGACCTGTGGCTGTGTGACTGATATTCTCCTGTACAGCACGGCTCCTTCAACAACGGCAATCAGAAGGATCCTCTCTGAACAGCAGAAAATGGACGCCCTGGCACTGCTCACTGCTCACTGCTCACTGCCCCCCTGATGCCTGGTATACAGAGACAAGGCCGTGCTGTTCTGTGGAGAAAGTCGCCAGGATCAGCTTGACATCAAACATGGGGGCATGTGACATGTTGAAGCAGACTCTCTTCTCTTCAAGGATCAGAAACATCAGGCAGAAACCTTGATACACATCAGGCAGAAACCTTGATACACTTCAGACTGAAACATTAATACACATCAGGCAGAAACCTTGATACACATCAGGCAGAAACCTTGATACACATCAGGCAGAAACCTTGATACACATCAGGCAGAAACCTTGATACACATCAGGCAGAAACCTTGATACACATCAGGCAGAAACCTTGATACACTTCAGACAGAAACATTAATACACATCAGGCAGAATCCTCAGCACACATCAGTCAGAATCCTCAGGACACATCAGGCAGAAACATCGGGACACATCACACAGAAACGTCAGGAAACATCAGAAAGAAACATAGAGGCACATCAGGCAGAAACATCAGGAAACAGACAGAAACATCAGGAAACATCAGGCAGAAACATCAGGCAGAAACATCAGAAAACATCAGACAGAAACATAAAGGCCCATCAGGCAGAAACATCAGGAAACATCGGACAGAAACATCAGAAAACTTCAGGAAACATCGGACAGAAACATAAAGGCACATCAGGCAGAAACATCAGGAAACATCAGACAGAAACATAAAGGCACATCAGGCAGAAACATCAGGAAACATCAGACAGAAACATCAGGACACATCAGGCAGAAACATCAGGCAGAAATATCAGAAAACATCAGGAAACATCAAACAGAAACATAGAGGCACATGAGGCAGAAACATCAGGAAACATCAGACTGAAACATCAGGACACATTAGACAGAAACATCAGAAAACATCAGGCAGAAACATCAGAAAACTTCAGGAAACATCGGACAGAAACATAGAGGCACATCAGGCAGAAACATAGAGGCACATCAGACAGAAACATCAGGACACACCAGGCAGAAACATCAGGACACATCAGGCAGAAACATCAGGACACATCAGGCAGAAACATCAGACAGAAACATAGAGGCACATCAGGCAGAAACATCAGGACACATAAGAAGAAACATCATGACACATCAGACAGAAACATAAGGAAACATCAGGCAGAAACATCAGGACACATCAGAGAGAAACATCAGAAAACACCAGTCAGAAAAATCAGAAAACAGCAGGCAGAAACATCAGAAAACACCAGTCAGAAAAATCAGAAAACAGCAGG
Source organism: Rapana venosa (assembly GCA_028751875.1). Classification (NCBI taxonomy): domain Eukaryota; kingdom Metazoa; phylum Mollusca; class Gastropoda; order Neogastropoda; family Muricidae; genus Rapana; species Rapana venosa. The sequence continues at coordinate 62,008,501 of CM054150.1, forward strand.
CAGAAACATCAGAAAACATCGGGCAGAAACATCAGGAAACATCAGACAGAAACATAGCGGCACATCAGGTAGAAACATCAGGACACATCAGGCAGAAACATCAGGCCACATCAGGAAACATTGGGCAGAAACATAAGAAAACATCGGGAAACATGAGAGAAACATAAAGGCACATCAGGCAGAAACATCAGGACACACATCAGGCAGAAACATCAGGAAACATCGGGCAGAAACATCAGAAAACATCAGGCAGAAACATCAGACAGAAACATAGAGGCACATCAGGCAGAAACATCAGGACACATAAGAAGAAACATCATGACACATCAGACAGAAACATAAGGAAACATCAGAGAGAAACATCAGAAAACACCAGTCAGAAAAATCAGAAAACAGCAGGCAGAAACATCAGAAAACACCAGTCAGAAAATCAGAAAACAGCAGGCAGAAACATCAGAAAACATCGGGCAGAAACATCAGGAAACATCAGACAGAAACATAGAGGCACATCAGGCAGAAACATCAGGACACATCAGGAAACATTAGGCAGAAATATCAGAAAACGTCAGGTAGAAACATTGGGTCATATCAAGCAGAAACATTTAGACACAGGCAGAAACCTTGGAGCATATCAGGCAGAAACCTTGGGGATAAATTAGGCAGAACCTTAAGGACACATTGGGCAGAACCTATCTCATGACCAGGTCTTCTTGGAGAATTTCAAGCACTGCTGTGTGGGAGACGCCCACTTCCTGGTCGTTGATTTCGACTGTCAGTTGCTGAGGGGAGAGTCAGTGACGAACCTTGGCCGTGGTTTCTGCATAGTGCTGACAAACGGATTGGCCAGGACAGGACAGGACAGTCGTCATCATCCAAGATTTTTCTCACCTGAATTCTGCTGCCTGCTTCTTTAAACCTGGCCTGAGAAGGAGCAGACTGACCCCACGTTGTGACCATGTCTTCATCACAGGACTCGGAAGATGAGCCTTTTCCACTATCAGCTGGCCCTGCATGGAGCCTGGAGCCTGGAGCCTGGAGCCTGGAGCCTGGAGCCTGGAGCCTGAGCCTCTCCTGTCTGGCACACAGGCTGGTAGCTCTGTCTGCGTACAAGGTCACACTGTCATGTTCTATCCAAGCTGTTACTCGCCATCTGTCAAAGGGTCTGCAACAGTTGTGCTGTGCAGCTCTTTCATGACTAGGTTATGGCCTAGCTTTCAGCCCTAGCCACAGAACTAGCAGCAGCAGCAGCAGCAGCAGCAGCAGCAGCAGCAGCAGCAGCAGCAGCAGCAGCAGCAGCAGCAACAGGGCAGGATGGGGAAGGGAGAAGGAAATAGCACCAGGAGCTACAGCATCAGCAAAAGTAGCAGCGAAATGATAATAGTAGTGGTGGTGGTAGTGGTGGTGGTAGTGGTGGTAGTAGTGGTGGTGGTAGTGGTGGTAGTAGTGGTGGTGGTAGTGGTGGTAGTAGTGGTGGTATAGTAGTGGTGGTAGTAGTGGTGGTAGTGGTGGTGGTAGTAGTGGTGGTAGTAGTGGTGGTAGTGGTGGTGGTAGTAGTGGTGGTAGTAGTGGTGGTAGTAGTGGTGGTAGTGGTGGTGGTAGTGGTGGTGGGTGGTAGGTGGTGGTAGTAGTGGTGGTAGTAGTGGTGGTAGTGGTGGTTGGTGGTAGTGGTGGTGGTGGTGGTGGTGGTGGTGGTGGTAGTAGTGGTGGTAGTAGTGGTGGTAGTAGTGGCGGTAGTAGTGGTGGTAGTAGTGGTGGTAGTGGTGGTAGTGGTGGTGGTGGTGGTGGTGGTGGTGGTGGTGGTGGTGGTGGTGGTAGTAGTGGTGGTAGTGGTGGTAGTGGTGGTGGTGGTGGTGGTGGTGGTGGTAGTAGTGGTGGTAGTGGTGGTGGTGGTAGTAGTGGTGGTGGTGGTGGTGGTGGTAGTAGTGGTGGTAGTGGTGGTGGTGGTAGTAGTGGTGGTAGTGGCAATGGTGGTAGTAGTGGTGGTATGGTGGTGGTGGTGGTGGTGGTGGTGGTGGTGTGGTGGTGGTTGGTGGTAGTAGTGGTGGTAGTGGTGGTAGTTATGGCAGTGTTTGGTGGTGGTGGTGGTGGTGGTGGTGGTAGCAGCAGCAGCAGCAGCAGCAGCAGCAGCAGCTAGCAGCAGCAGCAGCAGCAGCAGCAGCAGCAGCAGCAGCAGCAGCAGCAGCAGCAGCAGCAGTAGTAGTAGTAGTAGTAGTAGTAGTAGTAGTAGTAGTAGTAGTAGTAGTAGTAGTAGTAGTAGTAGTAGTAGTAGTAGTAGCAGCAGCAGCAGCAGCAGCAGCAGTAGTAGAAGAAGTGCTTATTGTAGCAGTGTAACGACTGTTACGATGGCAAGTTTGGCCAGTATTCTCCCACTTTGTTTCCACACTGCCACCTGGGTGGCGCTGCTCTTGTGGCGACGCGCTCTCCCCGGGGAGAGCAGCCCGAATTTCACGGAGATAAATCTGCCGTGACTTAAAGTGGTATGAAATGAAATCTGAGCGCTTTGATTTGTTGCTTTACAAGATTCAGCGCTATATAAATTCCATAAATTATTATTATTATTATTACCTGTCTGTCTGTCTGTCTGTCTGTCCTGAGAGAATTGGGCTTTTCCCGTCTGATATGAGTGAAAGTGTTATAGTTGGTCACTAAGAACAAGGTCGTTTTAAGGAATCTGGTTTTTGTTTTTGTCTCATTTGATGTGTGGTTGATGTGGTTTTCCCACAACGCAGTGCTCGTCCTGGGTTGACCATTATGGTTGGCCAGGGTCTTGATACACAACGATAGTAGAGTTGGTTTTATACCCTGTTTTCATCTGTATACAGAGGCAGGGTTTCATTCTGAGATTTAACATTATTTTGATGAGGTGACACCCTGATGTGGCCTCTGCAGTCGGCGGGGCGAAAACAACAGGGTTGGAATGAATTGTCTGTCTGTCTGTCTGTCTGTCCAGTGTATTCCTATGGAGCAGAGATGTGACGAAGTCCACCAGTGTTTTGATCTCACTGACGAAACAGGCTGTCATTACGTCAGTAGTCCCAGTGACGTCATGATGACATCAGCAGCAGGCCGTGTCATGATGGACAAGGCAAGAGGACTGCAGGTGGTGCCCAGGGCTGACCCTGACGACTGTGCCCCCCACACCCACTTCCAGTGTCCCCTGCACACCTCGCTCTGCCTGCCTGTCTACCTGCGCTGTAACGGTGTCAGGGACTGCCCTGGCGGGGAGGATGAAGGCGACTGCCAGGCACCCTGTCCCGGATTCTACCGCTGCCACAGGTCTGCAGTCTGCCTGCACCCTCATCACCTCTGCGACGCCGTTGTCCAGTGCCCCCAGTGGGAGGACGAGCTGTTCTGTGACGTCACCTGTCCCCACAACTGCAGCTGTTTTGGGTTGGAGGTCATCTGTGGCCAGCCCTTCCCTGCCTGGCAGCACCCGGACATTCGTTACCTGGATGCTGGGGGCTCGGGGATGAAGGTGGCCAACCTGACGGAGAACGGCATGCTGGTGTACCTCAGGCTGTGCAGCAGCCAGCTGAGGGACCTGCAGGGGGCCGGCTTCCCCAACCTGCTGGTCCTGGACCTCAGCCACAACCTCATCACACGGCTCAGGGCGGCTGAGCTGCTGGCCCTGCCCAACCTCCGCCATCTCAACCTCAGTGCCAATCCCCTCAAGGGCTTCCTTCTCTCTCAGCCCACTCCAACTCTGTCCAGTCTGCTGGTGCTGGACCTGTCCCACCTCGGGATGACCTCCCTGAACGGCACCATCTTCGACATGCTGGGCATGACGGGTCTTCAGACCCTCATCCTGACCAACTCCACCCTGCAGAAAATCACGGGCCGGGGGTTCAGACCTCTGCGCCAGTTACGGGTGTTGCTGATGGATGGGTGCCCTCTGAAGACCTTCCCCTACGATCTGCTGAGAGGCCTGTACCATCTGCAGCTGGTGATGGCTGACAACTACCGCATCTGCTGCACACGCGTGCTGCCCGAGCACTTGGAGGACGAGGACTACCGCTGCGTGGCGCCCTTCAGCGAGACGTCGTCCTGCCGTTCCCTGCTGAGGGCGGACCTGTACCGCTTCTGCCTGTACATCGCCGCCATCCTGGCCCTCCTCTGCAACGGGGGCAGCTTCCTCCACCGCCTGTGCTCCAAGGACGGCAGCGGCGGGGGTCAGGACCACTCCTGCCACATCTTCGTCTCCTACCTCTGTGTGGCTGACGCTCTGATGGGCGTCTACCTCGTCATCATCGGCGCTGCCGACCAGGTCAGTAGTTGGGATGTGTCGGGCCGCTGCTGGTCAGCTGTGCGAGAAATGGTCAGAGTCAGTGCAACTTCTATGTCCATATGGTACACTGAATAAGCGTTGCAACTGGGTGATGACCATGGTAAGTAGTGCAGTGGAGTATTCACTGGCTTCCACTCACCGTCCTGGTTTCTTTTTAGTATTTATTTCTTTGATTATATCAGAGTCCCAGCGGATTTATCCGATTTAGGGGCTGTATCAACCAACCCCCAGCACTGAGCAGCTCTCTGAGACTGTGTAGACCTCTCTCTTCATCTGGGGTCTGTTGTTAACCTCCTCCCAGCAGCTGTGAGCACTAGCGACATAGTGAGTACATTCTGCAACACACCTGCCAAGACATTGTCAGAGATGTTGACCAACACGAGCTCTGTGGCAGCAACAGGAGACTCAGAGTGCACATGAGGTATAGGCCCCCTACATTGTTGTTTCTGCAGAATGATTTAGATGATCATTAACGTATGCATTTCATATTTTGTAAGCATAAGTATACAGTGGAGTTTAAAGCACTGGCAGGTCTATACAAAACTTGACCCCGGAAATAGTTTACACTT
>CM054150.1:62013854-62077378 GCA_028751875.1 Rapana venosa
CCTCCCCCCCAAAAAAACCCCCAAAAAAAACCCCCCCCCCCCCAAAAAACCCAGAAAACTTTTTCCCCCTTCCCCCTTCCGGGCCCCTTCATAAAAACCCCCTTTTTTTTTAGTTAGGTTTTTTTTTTCCCCCCCCCCCCCCCCCCTTTTTTCCCCCATTTCCCCTACCTTCCCCCCCCCCTTTGTCCCCCCTTTCCCCAAACCCAAAACCCCCTTTTTTTCCCTTTTTTTTTTTTTCCCCCCCCCCTTTTCCCCCCCCCCCAAACCCCTTTTTCCTCCGCCCCCCCCCCTCAAAAAAACAAAAATCTTCCCAATACAAAAAAAAAACTAAAAAACAAAAAAAAATTTAAACAAAAGAAAAACCAAAAAGCAAAAAAAAACCAATTCAAAATTACTACACAAAAAAAAAAATAAATAACTAAGACAAGGTTAGCCCAAAAAAATTAAAAAAAAATAAAAAACTAACAAAAAAACAACAGCCCTTTTTTTTTTTTTTTTTTTTTTTTTTTGGGTTTTTTTTTTTTTTTTGGGGTTTACAAACAAACCATTTTTAAAAAATTTAAAAATTTTGGGGCCCACAAATCAATATTACTAACTCACTCCGGGTACTACAAAAACCCTGATTCAAAAAAAATTTAAAAAATACTACGTCTGTCTCTTCTTTTCTCGTCTCACTCTGTTTTCTCTCTTCTCTCTCTCTAGTTTCCTTTCTGTTTTTCTTTCTTTCTGTCTTCTCTACCCCTTTCTCTCTCTGCCCCTTTTTCTTAGTCTTCTTCTCTCTTTATCTCTTGTTTTCTTCTGCTTTCTACCCCTGTCTCTCTTCTCTTTCTCCTCTTTTTCCTCGTCCCTCTGTCTCTCTCTTATCTCTCTTTCTCTCTCTCTCTCTCTGTTTCTCCTGTCTCCTGTGTTTCTTCTTTTCTCTGTCTTTTTCCCTGCTCTTGGTTTCCTCTTTTCCTGTCTCTCTCTCTTTTCTTTCTCGTCTTCTGTGTCTACTCTCCTTTCTCTGTCTCTCTCTCGTTCCCTCCTCTTTTCTCTCTCTCTTTCGCTCTCTCTTCTCCTCTCTCTTTCTCTCTCTACAGACCGTAGGGGAGGCTTTGCGGCAGAGCTTCGTGGGGCACAGGTGCATGTTTTGATTGCTAGGGGTGTAGTATTTACGCGCGCGCGGGTGTGTGTGTGTGGTGAACGACATTGATTTTGGGGGATGTTGAAATGAATGATTCAGTTTTAAAAAGCAGGCAGATTTTTTTCTTTGAAAAAATTGATGAGTGTTGTTTAATACTGGTATTCAGGTTACTTTTGGATTGATTCAATTTTGCTTTTTTTCACATTGTTTGAAGTTGTGCTTGTTTTCGCTTCTTTGCTTTTTTATTTTTGTTTTAAAAAGGGTTTTTTTCCCATTTCAAATTTTTGATTTTGTCTTTGCTTTTGTGCTTTTGGGGGTTTGTAAATTTTAGAGATATTTTTTGCATTAATTATAAGTTTTTTTGAACTTTTTTGTTTTGGGGGTTTGCTAATTTTGTGCGGTTCAGAATAAGTTTGTTAGAGGAAAAAACTTTTTGTAGTTTTCCCTAATTGTATAAATATAGAAAAACTGTCCTTTTCCAAGGTTGGCTAACGTAGGTTCAAGTGGCTTTTTAAAATTTTGAAAATTGCAAAATTAATTTTTCAGATTTCCCCTCCTTTTTATAAAAGTAAATAGCCCCTTTTCTATTTTTGGGCTTTTCTGGTCAAGGTTGTCACAAAAGTAGCGATGAAAAAAATATCTTTCCGACTATAATTCTTCAGCGAGATCCCAAAAAACCAAATTGAAAGGGGGTTTAAAAACCTATAAAAATCTTCAGTAAATTTATAAGCAGAAACATTATTTGATAAACTATGGCATTGATGTATTGGCAGAAAAAAGCCTGAAAGGGCCAAACCCAATACTAGTTGGTTTTTTGTATCAAAACCCCAATGAACGCATTAGGGGTTTTTGATAATTTTGAAGAAATATGGATGAGGTTGTAGTACTAAACTGAATTAATTTACTTGTGATTTCAATATTGATTTATTTAAATCCTTGATAAAGGGAAAAAAATCTTTGAGGGTTTTATCTGCAAATTTGGAAAACTACCCCTACAAGGAAAACTCTACGTTTGAAACACTGATTGACCATATATACAAAACCCCAGCCCCATCAAAACATTGTAAAGTCTGTCCGGGTTAGGCCCTTGGACACACCTGTAGCTTTACTTGGTCAAAAAAAAAGGTGAAAATACCAATGCAAACACAATACATTTCTTTCTGCATATAGAACGTTTTAAAATTTTTTTTTGGGCGACTTATGAAAGTCTTTATCCGATTCTTTCTTTACTGACCCAGATAAAGCATTTTGAAATTTTGGTATAATTTTTTTTTCATCTACTTTGATGTCACGCCCCCTTTAGAATTACGGAAAAAAGAAAAGATAAACCACCCGGGTTTAAAACTGATGAATCCTAAGTCAAAACCATCCAAGATAATTTTTAAAATCAACAGGAAGGATGAAAAAATTTAAAAAACAACGTAAAGAGTACATTATAAAAAACAAATTTGCAAAAAAAAAATTTTTATTGAGAAATATCTCTTGGCCCAAATTTTTGGGAAAGCAAAAATCATTTAGCGGTAATCATCTTCATCAATGCTTTATCAGGTACAGGTCTATCTGCAGATAATATAAATCAACCTTTTTGTTCTATTCTGAAAAATTGAAAAATATTGCCCGCTCAAATTAAATTACTTCCCAATTTTCGGAATTTAGTCAAGCCAAAAAAGTCTAAATGTCATTCAAATATTTTGATGGCTTTGAAGTGCATAAGGAGTTGTGTTTAAAACAAAAAAAAATCCGGGCTAGATAATTAGACAGCAAATTTTTGAAGTTTTCCGTGCGGAATATCTGAACATCTTACTATATCTTTAATCTGTGTTTTGAAAAATTTCCTATCCTCAAATGTTTAAGGTTCCCAAAAGTTGTACCTATTCTTAAACTGGAGACCCAAATGCCCCTTTTCCAACTAGCCTTTTTTGTCTATTATTTTATCTAAACCTTTAAAAAGCTTTTAAAAGCAACATCTTCTGTATACTTTCTGGTAACTTATTTACCAAATCAAGGGTTTAGGAAAATTATTATGTCAAATGCCTCAGTAATTCACAGAGCAAAGGCATTTAAATACAACAATAAAATCTTAATGAGCATTTTTGTGACTTTGCCCGGGATTTGACTGTTTGACCACAAACTTTAGTAAAAGAAATGCTAAAATATGGTTTATGCGCAGACTCTCTAAAAATGATTACCCCGTTTCGAAAAAGGGGGACAAAACTGTTTATCAAGATTCAATTTTTCGTCCCTTTTGCCTTGAAGTATGGGATTCTCAAGGGGCCGTCTAGGGCCAGGTTTTTTCTATATATATCAACGATCTTCCCCTCCATGTTTTTCCACTTTTGAATCTTTCTGCGATACTACCTCGTACGGATTGATGTAAACTCTGTAGCTACTAATTGCAAAAAACTTAAACAACTGAGCGGGTCAGGGTAATCACATTCTTTCCTCCTTTTAAATCAAAATTCTGGTGATTGCAAAAAGACAAAAACGCCAAAATTTTAAAAACAAACAAAAAAGGAAAAAAGATTTTCGTAAAATATAGAAGAAGTCAGTTCAATAAATCTTGGTCTAAATATCGTTAATTTGTCTGGTCAGATCATGTTTTTTGGTTTCTAAAAAAATTATCAAGAATTTCCAACTAATCGAATAAAAAATTTCCTGGACAACTTATCGAAAAAAATATTCTTTTTCTTACATAAAACCTATCTTGATATGCCTACTTTCTGGGATTTGGGAAGTAAAAACTGTATACGACAAATTGAGAGGTATAAACGGGTTTTAATTAATTTTCCTTGAATACTTCCTTTAGAAAAATAAAAGCTACAAAGAGTTTAAAAATTCTTCCTTTTAGTTCATTGTCTCTTTAAAAAAGGTGTATTTTTGTATAAAATTTTGAATAAACTAGGCCCTCCTTTCTTTGTCAGGGTTTTCCCGTTAAAAAATGTTCGCAAAAGTAGTGTTTTACTCCCCGTCAAGAACCGATCCTTTTATGTCATCTCTTGTTTATTCTGGCAGAAATTTGGGGGAATCCCGTCTTTATAAAGAGAGATGTAGCTACACTTTTAAAAAAGGGACCAACACACTTTTTTAATTTCCGTTATAATTGGGTGAGCATGCTTTTTGGGAAATTGTGTGTTTTGGTGTGTGTGTTGTGGTGTGTTTTTTGGGTGTGTGTGGTGTGTGTGTTGTGTGTGTTGTATTGTTGTGTGGTTTTCTTAGCTTGTTTTGTTTGGGTGTTTTTTGGGTTTTTTTTGTGTTTGTTTTTTGTGTTGTTGTTTTTTTTGGGGGGGTGTTGTTGTTTTTTTTATGTTAACTAATGTCTTGTTTTTTTTTTGGCCCCTGAAAGTTGGCTTGATATTTTTGTTATGAGTAAGGCTAATATAAAATTTTTAGGAATGTAAAATGGAGGGGATGTGTGTGTGTGGGTTGTGTGTGTGCGCGCGCGTTTGGGACTTTGTTTTTGGGGGTGAGTGTGGTTTTGGAGGTGCTTGCGCGCGTGCGTGTGTTTTTGGGGGTTTGCGCGCGGGGCGTGGTTTTTGGTATGTGTGGTGTGTGGGGGGGTGGGGTGTGGTGTATGTCTGTGTGGTTATGTTGTTTCGTGTATGTGAGTGTTTTATTTTTGGGGGAGGGTTGTCTGTTTAGTGGAGTGGGGGGGGGTCAGGGAGGGGAGTTTGTCAGGTTTAAAAGGTTTTTTATTAAAACGAGGTTAATTTTTGGGTCTTTCATTTTTTTCTTTTTTACCCAAATTTAATGGAAAATTGTGTGATTTATTTTTTGCTTTTTTACCATTTTGTTTGTTGTTCTTTGGTTTTTTTCTGTTTGTTTCACTTTTTCCCCCTGAGGGCCTGGTGTAAAGAAGCCTTGGTTTATCCTTACCCCTTAAAAAGTTCGAGTTCGAGTTCGAGTTCCTTGTCTCTCTCTCTTTTCCTCTCTTACCTGTCCTCCGCCTCTCTCTTTTTCCTTCCTTGTTCAGCTGTCTCTACCCTGTCTCTTGTCTTTTGTCTATCCTCGTCTGTCCACCCTGTCCCCTCTCTCTTGTCTCTCCTTTCTGTCTCTTCCGGCTCCCTTTGTCTCTCTGTGTTATTCTCTTTTCTCTGCTCTCTCTCTTCGTCTCTCTCTCTGTATCTCTGTGTCTATCTCTCTCTTTCCGTTCTCTCTGTCTTCTCCGTATCTCTCTCTTTCTCTCGGGGGGGGGGGGGGGGGGGGGGGGGTTGGACGTGTTGATTTTTTTTTTTGGTTTTTTTTGGGGGGTGTTTTTTTTTTTTTTTCCCTCATGTTTTGTTGTTGTTTTTTTTTTCTGTTTTTTTGTTTGTTGGGGGGGTTTTTTTGGTTTTTTTGGGGGGGGGGGGGGGGGGGTGTTCTGGGGTTTATTTGTTTCTTGTTTGTCTGGGGTTGTTTTGTTTCCTTTTTTTCTCTTTTTTTTTTTTTTAAAATTTTTCCTTTTTTTTTTCGTTTTGAAAAATAGAGTACTGAGTTCATTTTTAAAATTGACCCTCGGGCGGGGGCTGGAGTAAAAAGCACATGGTATTATCATTATCCTGGAAAAAAAAATAATTTGTTCATTCTTCCTTTTAAAGTTCTTTTTTATTTATTGGGTTTCCCCCCCTTTTATTGGTGAGTGTTTGGGTATTGCATTTTTTTATTTTCATGACATTCATTTTTTTGGTTAATTAAAAGTGTTTTGGGTTGTGACGTGTGCTTGTGATATTATATTTAGTTTTACCCTTACCACACAACACACAAAACACAACCACACCACACACAAAAAATCACACACACACACACCACACCAAAAACCCCACACCACACCACACAACAACCCCCACACACACATTAAAAAAAACCCTACACACCCAAAACACAAGCACACCATCACTCACTCACTCACCAATTCTCTCCCCAATGACTGTTGGGTTTGATTTTCTTTTGTTTTTTTTCTTATTTTTAAATTTTGGAATAAAGTATGAGTTTTTTTCATTATAGAATTTTTTTTGAAAACGATTAATCAAAAAAGAGGTTTTTATGGTGTCGTGACTGTTTTTTTGGGGAAAATAAAAATTTGGGTTTTCTTTGAAATACACACACCACCTCGCTCTGTTCCTTCTCCTCCTTTCCCCCTTTCATCGTTTTGCTTATGTTATGGGTTCCTGATAAGGTTCAATTTATATTTTTAAAACTTATTGGGCTTTATTAACGATGCCCTTTTCAAAATTTTTACTGTTTTGGTAACGTTAGTCCTTTTTAATTTGATGTTTTCTTTATACTTATTTAAATTTGGTTTTTATTCTTCTTGGTTTTGTTTTGTTGTTGTTTCTTTTTCTCTTTTTTTTTTTTTTTGTTGGTTTGGTTTTTCTTTCTCTTTTGTTGTTTTTGTTTTGGTTGTGGGCTGGTTGTTTTTTTTTGGGGGGGGTGAAGGGTGGGGTGGGAGGCTAGGGGGTGAGGGGAGGATGTTATAGGGTGTTTTTTTATTAGTTTGGCTTTGGGGGGGGGGGGAGGGGGGGGGGATTTGTTGGGGGGGGGGGGGGGCTGCTTAGAAAAGTTATTTCCCCATGTTTCTACTGTGAGACGGTATAAGTGTTGGGTTATTCATTAAGATGTATCCTACGGGCGGGGATGGATGTAAAAAAGCACATGAGTGCTATATTATTATCTCGAATATAAAAGAATTTGTCATTAGTCATGTGGGTCTTCTGTGTCTTTCTCTTCTGTGTCTCTTCTATGTCTCTTCTCTATATCTGTCTCTCTCTTGTCTGTCCTGTCTTATGTCTCTCTCTGTGTCTCTTTCGCTGTCTCTCTCTGCCTTGTCTCTCTCTGTCTCTGAGTCTCTCTTTCTTCTGTCTCTCTCTGTCCATCTGTCTCTTCTATGTCTCTCTCATGTTCTGTTCTTACTCTCTCCCTGTCATTCTGTCTCTGTCTCTCGTTCCGGTCTCTCTCTCTGGTCTCTGTCCTCTTTGTGTCTCTTCTGTACTCTCTCTGTCCTCTCCTGTCTCTCTGTCTCTCTCCCTGTTTCTCTGTTCCTGTGTCTGTCTCTCCCGGTCTCTTGTCTCTCTTTCGCCTCTTCTATCTCTGTCTCTCTGTCTCTCTCTCGTCTCTCTCTCTGTTGTCTGTTGTCTCTATCTTTGTCTCTCTGTCTCCTCTCTCCGTCTTCTTGTCTCTCTCTCCCTGTCTCTCTCTGTCTCTCTCTCTCTGTGTCTCTCTCCTGTCTCTGTCTTCTCTTCCCTGTCTTTCTGTCCCTTGTCTTGTCGCTCTGTCTCTCTATGTCTCTCTCTCTTTCTGTCTTTGTTCTCTCTCTGTATCTCTGTGTCTATCTCTCTCTTTCTCTGCTCTCTGTCTTTCTCTGTCTCTCGTTCTCTCTCGCTTTCTCTCTGTGTGTGTCTCTCTCTTTTCTCCTCTGTCTCTCTCTGTCTCTCTCTCTTTCTCTTTTCTTCCTTCTGTCTCAGTCTGTCTCTATCCCTACTCTCTGTCTTTCTGTCTATTCTCGTCCTCTTTCTCTCTTCTTTCTTCTCTGTGTCTCTCTCTCTCTTTTCTCTCTCTGGCTCTCTGTGCTCTTCTTTCTCTCTGTTCAGTCTGTCTCTATCCCTATATCTCTGTCTTTCTGTCGATCTCTCTGTCTCTCTCTGTCTGTCTATACCCCGTCTCTTCTCTCTCTCTCTCTCTTCTCTCTTTCTCTCTCTTTCTGTCTCTCTTCTGTCTCTCTTCTGTCTCTCTGTGTTATCTCTCTCTTTCTCTCTCTTCTCTCTTCTCTCTCTCCTTCTCTCTCTCTCTTCTCTCTCTTTCTCTCTCTATCTCTCTCCTCTCTGTCTCTCTGTGTCTATCTCTCTCTTTCTCTGTCTCTCTCTCTTTCTTTCTGTGTGTCTCTCTCTGTGTGTCCTCTCTCTGAGTTATTTCTCTATCTTGTTCCTCTCTTGTCTGTCTCTCTCTTGTCTCTGTTCTCTCATGTCTCTCTCTTCTTTCTCTCTTTCTCTCGTCTCTGTCTGTCTCTATCCTGTCTCTCTGTTCTCTGTCTCCTCTCTGTCTCTCTACTCTCTGTTTCTCTTCCCTGTCTTCTGTCTCTCTTCCCTGTCTTTCTCTGTCCCTGTCTCTGTCTCTCTGTCTCTCTATGGACTTCTCTCTTCTGTCTCTCGTCTCTCTCTCTGCTGCTCTCTGAGTCTATCTCTCTGTCTCTCTGTGTTTCTCTTCTTTCTCTTGTCTCTCTCTTGGTCTCTCTGTGTATATCTCTCTCTTTCTCTATCTCTGTCTCTCGCTCTCTTTCTCTATTCTTCTCTCTCTTTGTCATCTCTCTCTTTGTCTTCTCTGTTCTTATCTTTCTCTCTCTGTCTCTAGTCTCTCTCTGTCCTCTCTTTCTCTCTGTCTCGCTCTGTCTCTCTCTCTCTTTCTCTCTTTTTCTGTCTCAGTATGTCTCTATCCTGTCTCTCTCTCTCTCTCTCTCTCTCTCTTCTTTTCTCCCTCTTTCTGTCTCTCTCTCTCTGTTCTCTGTTGTCTATCTTCTCTTTCTCTCTCTTCTCTCTTCTCTCTACTCTCTCTCTCTCTGTTCTCTTTCTGTCTCTCTCTCTCTGTCTAGGTGTGTCTATTCTCTCTCTTTTCTCTGTCTCTCTCTGTCTTCTCTGTTATCTCTCTCTCTCTCTTTCTCTCTTCTACTCTGTCTCTGTTGTTTTTATCCTGTCTCTCTGTCTCTCTGTCTTCTCTGTTCTCTCTCTCTCTCTGTTTCTTCACTCCCTGTCTCTCTGTCTCTCTCTCTCCCTGTTTTTCTCTGTCCTGTCTCTGGTTCTCAGGTCTTCTATGTCTCGCTCTTTTCCTGTCTCTCTATTCTGTCTTCTCTGTCTCTCTGTGTTATCTCTTCTTTCTTTCTCTCTCTATGTTCTCTCTCTCTTTCGTTCTCTCTCTCTTTTTCTTTCTGTGGTCTCTCTATCTGTGTCTCTCTCTCTTCTCTTCTTTCTCTCTGTCTCTCTCTGGTCTCTCTCTCTTTCTCTCTGTATCTCTGGACTCCAGTCTGTCTCTATCCCTGGTCTCTCTGTCTTTCTGTCTATTCTCTCTGGTCTTTCTTTGTCTGTCTCTACCCCTGTCTCTCTCTCTCTCTCTCTCTCTATTTCTCTCTCTTTCGTCTATCTCTTGTCTCTCTCTGTCTCTCTGTGTCTATTTCTCTCTTTCTCTGCCCCTCTCTCTCTTTCTCTCTCTGATTCTCTCTCTGTGTCTTCTGTGTTTATCTTCTCTTTCTCTGTTCTCTCGCTGTCTCTCTGTTTTGTTCTTTTTCTCTGTGTGTCTTTTCTCTGTGTGTCTCTCTCCTGAGTCTCTTTCTCTCTATCTGTCTCTCTGTCTGTCCTGTCTTCTCTCTCTGTTCTTGTGCTTTCTGTGTCTCTGTCTCTTCTTCTCGTTCTTCTGTCTTAGCGTCTCTCTTTCTTCTGTCTCTCCTGTCTTGTCTTTCTATGTCTTATTGTCTCTGTCTCTCTCTCTCCTTTTCCTTTGTCTCTGTCTCTCTTTCCTGCTCTCACTTCTCTGAGTCTCTCTCTGTCTCTCTCTGTCTCCCCCTGTCTCTCTGTCTCTCTCCCTGCTCTCTGTCTCCCTGTGTTGTCTCTCCCTGTCTCTTGTCTCTCTTTCTCTCTCTCTTCTGTCTCTATGTCTCTTCTCCCTGTCTTCTCTTGTCTGACTGTCTCACTGTATTCTTTGTCTCTCTGTCTCTCTCTCTCCGTCTCTCTCTGTCTCTCTCTCCGGTCTCTCTGTCTTCTCTGTTCTCTTCTCTCTTGTTTCTCTCTCCATGTTCTCTCTGTCTCCTCTCCCGGTCTTTCTCTGTCCTGTCTCTGTCTCTCTGCTCTCTATGTTCTCTATCTCTTCCTGTCTCTCTGTCTCTCTCTCTCTGTCTCTCTCTCCCTGTCTTCTTTGTCTGCTGTCTCTCTCTCTGTCTCTCTCCCCTGTCTCTGTCTCTCTGTCTCTGTCTCTCTGTTCTCTGTCTCTTGTCTCTGTCTTTCTGGGTCTCTCTCCCTGTCTCTTGTGTCTGTCTCTCTCCATGCATCTCTGTCTGCTCGATTGGTCTGTCTCTCTCTCTTTCTCCATCACTGTCTCTGTCGCCTGTTTCTCTTTGTCTCTATTAGTCTCTCTTCTTTTTGTCTCTCTCTCTGTCTCTGTCTCTCTGTCTTCTCTGTGTCTCTCTGCCAACACGTTGATCTTTCCCGTGACCTCACAAAGGCTGGTTCCAATTGCTGAGATCACTGCCAGCTCTTCAGGTGTTCCCCAATGGGGGAGGGGGTGGGGGTGGGAAGGGGGTTGTGGAGAGCAAGGGGGGCCAGGGGTGTCTGTGCACTTTGATTCTGGTGGAGGAATCTGTCTGTCTGTCGTCGTCTGTCTGTCTTTCTTTTTGTTCTTTTCTTGTCTGTCTTTTTTGTCTTTTCTTTTCTTTCTTTCTTTTCTGTTCTTTTCTAATTTTCTTTCTGTCTATCTTTTCTTTCCTTTCTTTCTTTTCTTTCTTTCATTCTTTTGTTTCCTTTCCTTTTCTTTTCTTTTCTATCTTTCTTTCTTTTCTTTCGTTTCTTTTCTTTTTTTCTTTCTTTCTTTCTTATCTTTTTCTTTTCTTTTCTGTCCTTTCTTCTTCTTTCGTTTCGTTTCGTTTCGTTCCTTTTCTTTCTTTGTTTCCTTTCTTCTTTTTTCTTTCGTTTTTGTTTTTCTTTCTTGTCTTTTCTTTCTTTCTTTCTTTCTGTTCTTCTCTCCTGTCTCTCTCTCTCTTTCTCTCTTTCTTCTGTCCCATCTTTCTCTTCCCTTCTCTCTGTCCCCTCTGTCTTTCTTCTCTCTGTTCCTCTGTTCTTTTTTCCCTGTTCTTCCCCTTCTCCTCTTCTCTCTTTTTCTCTCTCTTCTTCTCTCCCTTTTCTTTCTTCTCTGTTTTTCCTCTCTTCTCTCTCACCCGTCTCTCTCCTCCTCTTCTCTCTGTTTCTCTCTCTGTCTTCTTTCTCTCTCTTTTTTTCTCTGTCTCTCTCTCTGTCTTCTCTGTCCTCTCCCTTTCCTCTTTTCTTTGTCTCCTCCTCTTTCCTCTCTTTGTCTCTCTCTCTGTCTCCTCTTCTCCCCCCGTCTTCGTCTCTCTCCCTTCTTCTGTCTCCCTGTGCGTTCCCCTGCCCCTGTCCCTCTCTTTCTCTCTCTTTATCTCCGTCTCTTGTTCTCTTCCCTGTCTCTTCTCTGTCGTCTGTCTTTCTTTGTTCTCTGTCTCTTTTTCTCCGTCTCTCTTTGTCCTCCTCCCTGTCTCTTTTCTCTTCTGTCTCTCTCTCTTCTCTTTTCTCCCCCCTTTCCCCTTCTCTCTCCCCGTCTTTTTTTTGTCCCTGTCTCTGTCTCTTGTCTCTTATGTTCTCTCTTTTCCTTCTCTCTGTCTCCTTTTCTCGTCTCTCTCTCCCTGTCTCTTTTGTTTGTCTTTCTTTTGTCTCTCTCTCCTGTCTTGTTCTCTGTCTCTGTATTTGTCTTGTCTTTTTGGTCTCTTCCCTGTCTCTTTGTGTTGTCCTCTCCATGCCTCTCTGTCTGTCTCAATTGTCTGTCTCTTCTCTTTCTCCTTCACGTCTCTGTTGCCCTGTTTCTCTTTGTCTCTATCTCTGTCTTCTCTCTCTCTTCTCTCTCTCTGTGTCTCTTGCCAACACCTTGATTTTCCGTGACCCCCCACAAGCCCGGGGTTCTTGCTGCAGATCACTGCCCGCTCTTCAGGTGTCCCCCCAAAGGGGGAGGGGGTGGGGGGTGGGAAAAGGGGGGGTGTGGGAAGCAAGGGGCCAGGGGGGTCTGTGCCTTTGTCTGGGGAAAACTGTTGTTGTCTGTTTGTTGTCTGCTTCTGTTCTGCTGTCTTTTTTTCTGTTCTTTCTTTTTTTTCTTTTTTTTTTGTCTTTTTTTCTTTTTTTTTTTTCTGTTCTTTTTTAATTTTCTTTCTTTCTTTTTTCTTTTTTTTCTTTTTTTTTTTTTTTTTTTCCTTTCTTTACTTATCTTTTCTTTTCTTTTTCTTTTTCTGTCTTCTCTTTCTTTTTTTCCGTTTCGTTTCGTTCCTTTTCTTTCTTTTTTTCCTTTTTCTCTTTTTTCGTTCTTTCATGTCTTTCTTTCTTTCTTGTCTGTTTCTTTTCTGCCTTTCTGTTGTGATGTTTGTTTATTCCATACAAGACTGTTTATACCAGGTCAAGGACGGGTGCCTTTCTGCTTCAGTAAATAGACTGGATATATTTTTTTCAATATACCAGCTCGTCTCCTATCCCCCCTCCCTCCCTCGCTGCCCCTCCCTCCCTCCCTTCCACGGCAGTTGTACAAGGTGTTGGGCTCTCAGCAGGTTAGCTACGCTGTTGCATGCTGGCATTTCTTCTCCTCCCTCTTACCCTCTCCGCCCCTTTTTTTCCCTCTCCCACTCCCCTCTCCCCTACCCCCTTCGATTCTACCCCCTCCTCTTCTCACCATCTCCCTCCTCCCCTCTCTAGGCTGTCACTAGTTAAGCTGGTAAGAGACTGTCGCTGCAGTCTTGGCCTGTGGCTTCTGGTCCCTATTGACAGAGAATCAGGCCTCCCTCATACTGTCTGTCTGTACAACACCACACATGTACAGGGGGAGCATGTCATCCTCACCTAGTCTGTCTGTACGCAAACACCACATTGTCAGTGGTAGCATGTCTATCGCCTCTCCTGTCTGTCTGTACAACACAACACTGTACAGTGGTGCAATGTATCACACCTGTCCTGTCTGTACTACACCACACTGTACGGTGGGAGCATGTATCCTCACTGTCTGTCTGTACAAACACCATCACGGTACCAGTGGAGCATGTCTTCCTCAACTGTCTGTCTGTACAACACCACTCTGTACGTGGAGCATGTCATCCCACCTGTCATGTCCTGTACAAACACAACACTGTACAGTGGAGCTTGTCATCCTCACCTGTCTGTCTGTACAATTACACCACACTGTTACAGTGGGAGCATGTCATCCTACCTGTCTGTTGTACAACAACCAGCGACTGTACGTGGAGCATGTCATCCTCACCTGTCTGTCTGTACACTACCACACTGTATCAGTGGTGCATGCCAGGTTACTTTTGATCTGGGTTCACCCAAGTGGGAGTCATGGCGGCTTTTAGATGAGGAGAAACACCAATTGGACAGTTCCTCCACAACCCTGGTAGGGGACCTGAGGGACGTGGCCGGTGACAGTGAAGGAAGGGTGTGGGGGGCAGGGGTGGCAGGTGTTTTAAGCAGCGTGTATTACAGCAACAGGACTGGTGCTAGCGCCCGCACTGTCTTGCTAATGGTAATGCAGTGACAACGCACACATCACAGACACAAACACACACACGATACACACTCACCACACACAACCATTACACACACACACCACACATAACACACACCCACCAACACCATAACACACACACACACACATACACACACACCACACACACTGAATACACACACACACATACACACAATACACACAACACCCAATAAACTGATATCCAACCCACCCGACCTGCCCCATCATAGCATCCGGCATATACACTGTAAGGAGAGTGAGAGATGAGGAGAGAGAGAGAGACTGACTGAGTATGATGTTGAGAGAGAGATAGAGATGAGAGAGTGAGGAGAGAGAGGATTCATGGGGGGAGGTGGGGGTGTGAGACTGAGGGGTGGACAAGTGGTGGTAGAAAGGTGGGAGCGGGGGGCAAGGAGCAGGTGTTCAGTTGACAGTGGACTCAGAGCAGACACGTGGCCTCAGTCTAGTATGTCTGCTTGGTAGGAAAGCGGGAAATAAGGCCAGGAGATCCACACACACACACACACACACAACACAACAACCAAAAACCAACACACAACACACAACAGACACACACACACACACACATTTGCACAAGGTCGGAGCACCACATAACACACACACAAACCGGTCAGGAGATCTACACACACACACATCATACACACGCCGCGCGCAGCGCACACACACACAACACATGGCCCGAGATCTACACAACACAACAACCACACACACACCGCGTGCACACACACACGCACACACACATGCCCCGGCCCGGAGATCTACACAAACACACACGCACACACATACACACACATGGCAGAAGATCTACACACACACACACACATGCACGCACGCACACCACACACACACTACACGCATGCAACACCACACACACCAAACACGGGCAGGAGATTAGATACACGCACACCACCATTGTGCACCAAGAAATATAAGTATATATTATATATATAATATTTATATCTATATATATTATATATATATATATATATATATATACACACAAGAGAGAGAGATATATGTGTGTGGTGTGTGTGTGTGTAAAAGAATGTGTGCACCCTCAGACAAAACGCAGACTGACAAACAGACAGCCGTACAGACAGGCAGACAGACACGAGAAAGACTAAGAAACAGACGTACAGACAGGCAAACGACAGGAGGAGACTAGAAACAGACGTACAGGAAGGCGACAGACTAGGAGAAGCTAAGAAACGACGTCAGACAGGCAACAGACAGAGGAAGATAGAATCAGATGTACAGACAGGCAAACAGACAGGGGAAGACTAAGAACAAACATACATCATACATACACAGACAGACAGACGACAGATTGCTGCACAGGCAGGCTGTGGTGGGCTGCTTGGTGGGTTGTTTTCTTTGGGTGGGATAGAAATGGGGTGGGTGGGGTGGGGTGGGGACAAAGGGAGAGGTGTTCATTTTTTCAAACCTTTCCACTTCACCGTGTGTGTGTGTGTGTGTGTGTGTGTGTGTGTTTACATCACACACATGCATTCAAACAAACACACATACACACATACTAGTTTGATGTGTGTATAGATGTTTGATGTCAAATAATTCTTTTCTGACTTAATGGCAATAAAGTTTTTGATCCTTGATTTTTGATTCTTCACAAACAAACACACACACACACACACACACACACACACGCGCGCGCGCGTGGGAAGGGGGAGACGGGATAGCCTAGTGGTTAGAATTGCGCTCGCAATCTGACGACCCCCGTTCGATTCCTGTTCAAGAGGGATACTTTCCCCTGGAGTTAACATCAGTGCAAACTCCACTCTCCCAAAAAGTCCTTCGGATGTGGCTATAAACTGAGGCCACGTGTGCGAACGCACGCAGAACATCTTGTGCACTGGATAAATCCTGTTCGGCTTTTCGTAACAGTAGGCTATTGTGTGCCGGTGGGAAGAGATGACAGACTTTACAAAACCGCATACACACAGGAACTGGATGTAGAAAAGGACGTTAGTGTGTATTCCATTATCCTCGATATAAAAGAACAACATAAATAAAAAATATAAATAAAATAATTAAATATATAAACCGCAACACCGTACATACACACACATACATACTACACACACACACCACACACACACACACACCCCGCGCACCACACACACACACACACACAACACACACATACACATATTCTCACACACATTTAGTTCCCCAAACTGCCCTCACTACCTTTTCTTAGCAATGAAGCTTAGTCTGTGCACGTAGATATTCTTTGACAAATAGCCTGGTGGTTAGAGTAATGCGCTCATGATTCGTGACCGGGTTCGAATCTAGTCAAGAGTATTTTTCCTTTGGAGTTAACTCTCCCCAAAAGTCCAGATAACAAAATTTACGAAATTGCATACCACGGTGACTGGATGTAAAAAGCACATTAGTGCTCATTCCATTTTTCTAGAAATAAATAATAGATAAAAAGATAAATAAAATAATAAAATTCACACGCGCACACACTACACACACTTACACACACAATCACAAACCAACAAACACAATCGCAACACAACACACACAAAGTTACACAAATATAGACATGTGTACAAATATGTGCTTGAGCGCACGCACTATCCACCATACATCCATGCTGTATGCACTTGAACACAGGCATTCATGTACCCATGCACCCAACATTTGATCTAATATCACTTTTTGTGAAGAGATGTAACATTGAAGGCACCACACACACACACACACACACACACCACACACACACACACACACACACACACACACACACACACACACACACACACACACACACACACATTCTTACACACACACACACACACAAACAGACAAACACACACACACACTCACTCACTCACTCACTCACTCACTCACTCACTCACAGAAGCAAGCAAAATGTATTTTAAAAATAATAGAATAGAAGAGAGAGTGATGAAAAAGAAAAAGGGAGACAGAGACCCAGATAGGGTTATTAAGATCAACAGAAAACACGGATAATAGAAGACAAGAGAGATTGACTGATTGATTGACTGATTGATTGATTGATTGATTGATTGATTGATTGACTGATTGCTTGATGATTGATTAACTAATTGATTGACTAATTGATTGAATGATAATCTTTATTCCCAAGGGTTACAGATAAGTATTGACATACTTTTTTCATGGGCTTTTGCCCTGAGAGAGGACTATTGATAGTCACAGCAAATAGTTTCAGGTAAACGTGTGTGTGTGTGTGTGTTTGTGTGTGTGGGGTTTGTGTGGTGTTTGTGTGTGTGTGTGTGTTTGTGTGTGTGTGTGTTTTGTGTGTGTTGTGTGTGTCGAGCATGAAACCCATAATACCATATATTGAGAACTTAATTAAAATTAACAGCAGCCTAAACAGTCGGCATGGCATGAAGTCCAAAACATGGTTACAAGAGAGATTCAGATCTTCTTTTTCCAAAAAAAAAGAAAAGCTTTGGTTAGCCCTCACAATGGGAATTGTCAAGGGGGAGGAGTTTCCACCAAACTGTACACATCCAAATCAACATCTTACAACGAACTGGTCTGCCACAAGAAAACAAGGTCACAGTGTCTCTTCTTCTTCTTTTATTTCATGGGGTGGGCAACTTAACATCACTACACCTGATAGATTTGTGATAACCCAGGTGGCATGTAGGTATGCTACTTTCTCTCTCTCTCATACATAAATGACCTTCCTCTCCACGTCAAATCTAAATGCGAACTTTTTGCTGATGACACAACCATACATTCGAGGCATACCCACGTTAACTCTCTTGCAAAGACATCACAAAAAAGCACTGATGATCTTGTCATCACAGATGCACAGATATCTGTTTGGTTGCTGACACAAAAATTTAATAGCATACTAATAGACTATATAATATAATATAATAGACTACCGTGAACAAATCAAAGTTGTAATTTTTCACATGAAAGACAGAGATGGGTTTAATAATTGCCTTCGGGAGAATGATGTTATTACAGACCGACAAGAAAGAGAAAGAATAAAACTAAAACTGAGAAGCTCAAAACACATCAAGCTAATTCTTAAAACAGACCAACCAACAAGATACTGTATTGTGTGAAACCCAATAGCTTGTTTTTTAAACACACACAAGAACATACAGACAGACATTATAAATGTTTTAAACACACACACAAACACACATAATAAGAAGCAGCTATAGGCCTACTGCCAACTGTGTTGTATTGGCAACATGCCAAAATCATTTTTTTAACACACATACAGCACAAAGGAGGTGTGGCTAAGTATTGCACCATCAAAAAGGAAGGTTTATATTTATTAATTTTCAGTCCCCTATCGCCCTTCAGGCAGCCCAGCCCAATGGGGAAGTCGGAATGAAATAGACAGGGCAGGCAGGCAGTGCAGGCAGGCAGGGATTCGAACCCAAGTAGCGTAGCAGTAGCTACAGGTCCTATGTTTATGTGTTGTGTGTGCTATGTTTGTGCTGTTAAGGGTTTGTGTGTATTATGTCCTGTTTGTACTATGTTGTGTTGTGCGTGTGTGTATTATGTTGTCCTGTTATGTGTACTGATTACAAGTGATGTGTGAATGCATGTGTCGGCATTCCAACAGTTGTGAATGCCCCAAATCTTCTCCCCTACCCAAAGCTCCATTGCAGTGTCCTCCAAAATTGCTCTCTTTCTGTAATGGAGACTGGGTAGCAGAGAAGGTTTTGCACTTTTCTACTCTGATAAAAATTCAGCTAAAAACTTCATCACTGCATAGATTCCCATAATTGTATAGTTTTACCCACTAGAAATAAGATAGTAACATTTTTTATTTATTATAAGAGATAGGGAAAACAGGCATTCAAGGTAAACTGCTACTTCAACTTACCTAGTTTTCATATAAAACATGGCAACTTTTGGCCCAATGAGGTGAAGACGAATCCGGCCAAAGACGAATTAGGCCAAAGTTGGGAGGTTTTATATGAAAACTAGGTAAGTTGAAGAGTAGTTGAGCTTGAATGCCTGTTTTCCCTATCTCTGTGTGTGTATGTGTGTGTGTGTGTGCGTGTGTGTGTGTGTGAGAGACAAAAGTGGTCAACAAAGACACTTACCCCTTGCACTTCCCAAACAAATTGTGCTGTTCATCGGGAGCAAAGATGTCAGTTACCCCCAAGTAAAGGAAGAGGAGGAGGAGAAGGACTGAACCCTTACCCTTGGGTATATATATATTAGCTTTTGCGCCTGGTGGCAGCATTGGTGTGTGGCTCTGTGAAAGTGTGTGATTTTTGAGTGTTTTCTGTTATCGTATGAGGACAATTTTATATCACTGTGTTTGTGTTTTTGTCTGGATTCGAACGGTCAGACCAGTTTTTCTTGAAATTGCCTATTTTGTAAAATATTTCATTCTAAAATTTTTCATCTTGTAAATATTTTGTTTGAAAAATGGAACATTGATTTGTGTTCCCTTTGCTGTAAAATTTTTGCCACCCTTTTCACCCTGACCCTGCTCATCGTGACAAACTGCACGGCTTCCCTTAATCCCCCACCCCCACCGCCAACCCCTTTTCCCACTCCCCCCCAATGAAACACCCCATGAGATCTGGAACAGTTAGGAAATGGGCCCAAAAACAAAAGGGTTTTGATGAAGTACAAGCAAATACCAAACGTGGTATTTTCGCAGAAAAAACCAGAAAGGGGGAACACGTGCGGCAGATTTTTCCCCCCTCAGTGTCCCGCCTCCAGGGCCCCCCCCTCACCTTGACGTCCTTCCAAAAACCACGACAACTGCCTCTTCCCCCGTGAATCTTCCCCCCTTTACGATTTTCTTCTAGGTGAAACTGAAAGTTTTCTTGATTGAAATGTCTTATCTGTGTAAAATTTTCAGATCCCTGCTGACTCTTTCCTTTCCCACCCCCCCCACATGATCATCTGTAAATTTTGTCGTTCCCCCCACGTCTATTATTTTCCATCGCCTTCTCTTTTTCCCTCAACCCTTTCCTAACTCACCCTTTCCCCTTCAACCTCTCCGTACCCCTTAAAATCTTTTTTAATCTGTTTGACAAGTAAAATCTGTTTGCCCAATGGAAGGTTTTTTCCCTTTTCCGTTTTATCTCTAAAAAAAAACTGATTTAACTTTTCTCAAGAAACTTGGTTTAAAAACAACAAGGCCATAACCTATGATAAAACCCCCCGCAAAAACCCCCCTGGGATAAGATCTTTCTTCCCCCGTCTCCCGTTTTTGCATCCTTCGTTTTCAAGGACACCCATCCGGCTCTTTCTTTCTGCCCTCCCCCCCTTTTTCCCCCCGGGAAAATCTTTCAATTTGAATCAACCCAATTACCCCCCATTCGTCCTTCGTTTCCTTTCCCTCCCACCAAAAACCAATCTAATTTCCCTTTTTCTCGTTCTTTTTCCTCCTTTCCTACCCTCTCCTCCCCAAAAAACTTTCATTCTGGGCGACTTAAAAATTCCATTTTGCAACCAGTTTTCTCCTGACGTCAACGTCTTTTCTTTATTTTCTAACCCACTCTCTTCCCAGGGGTAATAAAGCAACAAAAGAGGGGTCATTTTTTGATTGGCTCATTTGAGTTTCACTAAATCTCATCAGTCTGTATCCGTCACAAAGAATGCTTTTGCCATTCGCCTTTCTTTTCTTTTCAACATTGCCAAGGCCTTTTAAAAAAAAAAGGCTCACCTCGCAATCTCAAGTCCTAGTATCCAAACTTTCCTACCAACTGCAAACCCCCCCTATCACAAAACCCTGGCCACCTGACCCGCTAAACACTAAAACATTTTTTGGCCAAATTTCTCATGACTCGCTAACACCCAATTCTTTGATTTCCCCCTTGGCCCATGGTAACCCTATATCCGGGTCGCAACAAAAGAAACCCCCGAAAACTCGGCGACAAGGCGTAAAAAAAAAAACTGAATAAAAAAAGAACTCCTTCGAAAACAAATCACAAAGTAAAAACCTTAATCATTCAGCAAAGAAAAAGTATTCTTTTCAAGTTCTTGATCTACGTCCAGGAAATCTCTTTTTTCCCTCCCCTCAACTCTTCTGGGATCCGAAAAAGGAAAAACCCCCCTTTACCCACTGTTCAAGCCTTCCGAACTTCCCGCATATTTTCTTCATTCTTTTTGACAAGTCCGCAAAATTGTCCCGAAAGGGTCAGACTTTTTTCCAACCCGCACCCCCTATCCCCCAAATTCATGGGTTCCTCCCTTTTTTTTTTTTCCAACAATAGAAAGAAAACAAAAAAATTTGAAAGAAAAGACAATAAAACATGTGTCTCGATCCTAACCCTTCTCTTCTCATATCTTCCCCCCATCCCCCAACGAAAATATAAACTATTCTTTCTCTAGGAAATTTTTCCCTTTCAAAAAATGCTATAGTTACAAAATCTACTCAAAAGCACGACCTCACCCTAACATTCTGGAATTACAGGCCTGTTTCTAACCTACCTTTTTTTCTAAAGTCCTTTAAAAAATTGTTTGAAAAAACCAAACCCTCCTTTTTTCCAACAAACTCCTTCCCCCCTTTTAGTCTGCCTATCGTGCCCAACCCCACCCGAACCCCCAGTCCACACTTTAAACCTTTTGCCGTTTTCCGAATCGGGAAAAAATATCCCTTCCACTTCCCCGACTTGTCTGCAGCCTTTGCACTATAGACCATCAATTCTTCTCTACCGTCCAGAACACGTTTGGTATTAAAGACACAGCCCCCACCTGGGGCGTTATACCTTACAAACCCTTCCCCAGTTACATAAATAAATTCAAACACACCCGCCAACTGGAATGTGGACCCACAGGGGGCAGTTCCGGCCCCGTTCTTTTCACTCTCTACACTGCCCCACTTTACATATAATAAAGTCTCAAATCAGCCCCATTTTAGCAGACGACTCCAGTTCTTAGCTGAAATCCCGAAAATCCCTTTCCCTCTTGACAAAAAATTGTCCCGCGCCTTCAAGTTCCAAAATGGATGTAGAGGAAAAAAGTTCACTAAATGCAGATAAAACCGAACATGTTTTTGGGGGCCAAACACAAAAACTCTTCCCTAACAACAGCTTCAATGAATTCGGCAATAGTCTTTCCCCCTTTTCCACTGTATGATTATTAGGGGTAGTTCGATAACACCTCTCCTGCAAAAATTCATCACCCAAACCTGCCCTCGTGCTAATATCAATTTCGGGCATTAGTGCGTTCGAAAAATATCTGTCCATGACAACATCCAAATGTACAAATTTTCCCTTCCTTTACGTTGGATATTGCAATTCCCTTCTGGTGGGCTGCCCCAGCCCAAACTTCCACCCCTTTAAAGTAACAAAAACTTTCAGCCGATGTCCTCAGAAAAAAAAACGACAATTTCTCTTCTTTCTCTCCCACTGGTTGCCCGGCCCCCAGAGAAAAAACTATAAACTGCACCCTCTTTCAAAAGTCTCCACAAACGGCCCTTCCACCCTGTGAATGTCTTCTTTTTTCACTCCTTTCTTCCCCCGCCCTCTGCTGCGAACTTTGCTACGAATCCCCAGATTCAAACCCGTCCCCTTTCCGTCGCTCTTTCTCGTTTCCCGGTCCGGTTGGGCACCTCCCTCTCTCCCTTCTCAAAGCTATTATTGCTTTAAATCCCCTAAAGACGCATTTATTTTCAAACCTAAAATTCTTTCTCCCCTTGTTTTTATTATCTCTGTCCCTGCCCCAATAAAAACCAAATCCCCCCCCCCCCCCCCCCCCCCCCCCCCCCCCCCCCCCCATTAGCCTCCGATGTACAACTTTTGGTGTTTCTTTTGTGTGTGTGGTGTGTGTGTTTTTGTGGCCGCCAAAGCGGTTTTGGGACATTTGTATTTTTAAAAAACTTTAATTGTGCCGTGTGTTTTTACATTTGAATTTGTAAAAAATCTATTTTAAACATAACTGGGTGCATGCGAAAGAAAAGGATGAATGAGAGCGCTTTGATTTGTTTTTTGCAAATTAGCGTGTAAAAATCCTTTTATTATTATTATTGCCACCAGCAGCCCACGGGCCCTAAATATGGGGGGTTGTCAGCTTGGGTTCTTCTCTGCTGGCTGACTGTGGTATCTTTCTGTTATCTTTTTTTTCAGAAAACCAATTTCCCAAAACCTGTAATTTAAAAAGTGGTTTTTTTGGGAAAGGCGATAAGCCCGAAAAGGCCCTGTCCCCTACTCCCCACCATTTAGCTGTGAAGTCAGGCCTTTCACTGTTGGAAAAGAAAGGTCAGGTGATGAGGGAGTGGTGTTTTGAAAACTATACTATCAACACTACTTGTGGGTTGCCTTGTGTCCCTAACCTGATCACCCTGCCCATGTATATGGTGGTAAAGGGGCTAGCAGCCAATGAAAAATGAGGTCAGGATCACGCCACCCTAAAAAAAATTTAAAAAAGAAAACAGTCGCTGGTTTTCCCCTGACCTGTTCTTCTTGCTGTTCATGACTTGTGTAAGCAGTACTGTGGCTGAATGTTACAGGGAAGTAATGCTTTAGTGTAGGCTAAGTGAGCCATATCTCTCCAGTAGCCTAGATTGTGTGGCCTGGCTATACTTTCCTCTGTGTGTGTGTGTTTTCTTCTCTTCAGAAAACTGTGTGCTGTTAGTGGGTGGGAATGAGTGGGTGTGCTTACCTCCACAGTGTGTGTGTGTGTGTGTGTGTGTGTGTGTGTGTTTTGTATTGTGTTGTATTGTATTGCATTGTGTTGTATTGTATAGCACTTTAAGCTAAGTCATGGCAGATTTCTCTGTGTGAAATTCGGGCTGTTCTTCCAGGGAGAGTGCATCGCCACAAGAGCAGCGCCACCCTTTATTGTGTTTCTGTTCCTGTCTACACATGTATTTGGTTTCCTTCTCAGAGTGGCTTTTTCCCACAGAGTTTGTCCAGGGGCAACTCTTTTGCTGCTGTGGCTTCTTTTACCTGTACTACATGAGTATTGCACATGGGACGTAGGCTTATCTGTCATCCAAAAGACTATCACCCAGACCACCACTCACGGGTGTGTGTGTGTGTGTGTGTGTGTGTGTTTGTGTGTGTGTGTGTCTCTGTGTGTGTTAGTGAGTGTATGTGTGTGTGAGTGTGTGTGTGTTCTTTTATTCTTTCTTTTCTTTTCTTTTAATCTTTTATATCTAGGATAATGGAATAAGCACTCATGCACTTTTTTCCTCAAGTCCCCGGATGTATGCAGTTATTTAAATTTTATCATTTGTTCCTCTTCCAAACCCCCAATTTTAACGTTTTTTTTAAATTTTTTATTTTAAATTATTTTTATTCTTTTCCCAAAAGGGAAATTTTTTAAAAGTGGTCAAGATTTTTAACCCACGGGGAAAACCCTTTTCTGAAGGATTTAGGGGTGGAAATGTTGTTGTGGGTTTCGTGGGAAAGGGTGTGTTTTTTGGTGTGTTGTGGGGGTGTGGGGAGCTGTGTGGTGTTGATTGGTTTGTGAGTGTCAGTTATTTTTGTTGTTTTGTGTAGTGGTTTTATGTTTTTGTGGGGGTATTGTGGTAGGGGGTATTTTTTTTGTTGTGTAATTGTGTGTATTTGTTGAGTGGTTTTTTGGTGTAGGGTGTGTTGTAATTTTTGTGGGTGTGGGGTATGGTGTTGTCTTTGTGGTGGTGTGTAAGTTTTTTTGTGATTTGGGAGTTTTATTTTTGTTTGTGTTTTATGTGTGGATTTTTTTGTTTTTGTTGGGGGGTTTTTGTGGTGCTGTGTCATTTTGAGTGTTGTTTTTGTGTGTCTGTGTGTTGGGGGTGTATGGTATGCAAAATTTGAGTGTTTTTTATATTGTGTGATTGTGTTTTATGTTGTATGGGGTGTATGTTTGAGTGTGTGTATAGTGTATGTTTGTTAGTGATGTGTGAAGGGTTTGGAAGGATTGTGGGGGGTGTAGGTGTGTGAGTGTATTGGTAAGGGGGGTGGTATGTAGTATGTGGTGGGGGGGGTGTTTGGGTATGTGATGGCATTGAGTGTGTTGTGTATTTTGGCATGCGTGTTTTTTTGAGTGTGTTTTTAGGGAAGTGAAATTTCTAGTCAAGTCAAATTTTTTTTTTAAAAGGAAACCCCCAAACTAAGCATCCCATTTGCTTTTTTTCATCAACCATATATCAAAAGGAAAAAAAGAGAGAAAAAAAAGATAATTTTAATCAGCCCGGGGGAATTTAAAAAAAATTTTTAACCACTTAAAACCATAAAAACCCAAAAAAGGGGAAAAAACAATAACATATGCATACAGGGAAATTTTAAAAACAAAAAAAAAAACCCGGAAAAATTTTAAAACCCCATACAATTCAAATATTTAAAAATTTTTGGGTGGGGAATGTGTGGAGTTGTGTGTAGGGGTTTTTAAGTTGTTGTGTATTTGTTTGCATGTGGGGTGCACGTGTGTGTATTGTGTATTTGGGCGTGTGAAAGATTTTTTTTCCAGTTTTGCCCAAACTCGCCATTAAAAACCCATAAATCAAAAAGGACCCTGGTGAAAGCTAATTTTTGGATTAGCACATTTACTTCATTTACCATCCCCCTTTTAAAAATGGGAGTTACAGAAAAAACCAAAACCACCTTGGATAACAAAAGACATAAAAATCTGAAATACAGTAAGAGCCGGGTTAAAAAACACAGGGTTTTCAAAAGAGCATTTCAGAGCACAAAGAAAAAAAAGAAATTTCATTAAAACCCCCAAAAAAAACGTATTACTTTCAATTGTTTTTAATTACAACTCCCGGACTCTTGCAAAGTAGGGGAAAGCCACCAATAAAATTAAATGAAATTTCCCCCTCATCAAAAAGGACAGCAGACATTTTTAAAGATAAAATCATTTGAAAAATTGAAAAAACCCCCCTTCCCAAATTTTGGGTCCCCAAAGGGAAAATATCAAATGAAAAAGCCCAAATTTAAAAAATGATCTCCTTTAACTTGGGAAACATTTATCAAATTTCAAAAAAAAAAATTTTTTAAAAAATTTACTGCCAAGACAATCAAAGACGTATTTTGGGAAAAGGTTTTGTCTCCCCAAAAAATTTCCAGAAAAACATGATTTAGACAACTATTGGGAAAAATTTAAACTTTGGGGTTTCCAATTTATAACGGAACACGACATACTTTTTAATTTTTGCTTAGATAAAAACAATTTTCCCTGTCATTTTTAAAAGGGCAACATTTTACCAGCCACAAATCAGATGATTCTCCCTTCCCCTTAAAAATTCCCGCCAAATTTTAATTTGTCTGTTTTAATTTAAAACCCTTAAAAAACATACCCCCAAAACCGATTTTTTCCTACTTGAAAATAAAAAATCTATTAAATAAAGATCATCGGGTTTTCAAAAAAAGAACTATTACTTTTAAAACCGTTCTTACAAAATTTAAAGGACAGTCTCCTAACAAATATCAATGAAAAAAAAGTACGGGTCTTCTTTTTTTTGATTTTAAAAAAGCTTTTGATTACAAATTTTTCCCTATTTTTGGGTGAAAAACCCACTTGAAAAAACTAACACCAAATGAAAACTTTTGAAAATTTTTTTTGCCCCAAAATTGGCAGCAGTGTAACTGAAAATAATCAAACATCAAAAAATTAGTACCTTTTCACAGGGAAATTCCAGGGGGTAAATTTTGGGGCCACTTCTATTTAAAAATCTATGTAAATGACTTCCCCCAATTTATTTTGAATGTACTGTGAAAATTTTGCGTGGCCCAATCCCTCTTTTTGTAAATTTTCTCCCCCCCACGGGAACCTTAAAAAACCCCAACCCAAAACATATTGACAGTTTGGGGTTATTTGGACTTAGCAAAACCCCTATTTTTCCCAAAATTAAAACAAAAAAATAAGTGAAAATGTATGTAAAAAACCCAAGCCCAAAAAAAAAAAAAAGGAAAGAAAAAACCCAAACCCTCAATTGATGGGTAAAAGAGTAATTAAAGAAGTTGCCTCCCCAAATTCGGGGTTTAATTATTGACAAAAACCCTTATTAACTGACCCAATGAGGCACTAGGAAAACGTCTCGTTTACAACTACTTCATTAAAAAAAAAACTTTTTCCTGAAAAACCACTCCCAAACTTTTTTTTGCAGCCTTATTTTCCCCAATAGTTGCCCTGTTTTTCACTTTTTGGGGACAGGTGCAGTGAAACAAATTTTTAAAATTGATTCATTGATTATATAAAAAGCACTAAAAACTTGTTCTTTTAAAAATCAAGCCCCTAACCATAAACATTAAAACAAAAAAAATTTTTCTTCCCTTCAAAAACAGACTTTTCTTTAAAAAAAAGCCCCATTTGAACAGAAAGTTGTAAAGGGAAAATGCCCCCCCAAAATCCCTTTTCCCCAAAAACCCTTTTAACACAGACATAATCATCTACTAACTTTTTCGAGCCCAAAAATTTAAATTTTTAAAAAAAACCCAAGCTTCTTGACTCAGGTTTTTATTTTAAATGGAAACAAAAAGCTCCAAAAAAAAACGCTTAAAATTTGCAAAAAATCATCAGTTCAAAAACACAGC
This sequence comes from Rapana venosa, assembly GCA_028751875.1. Lineage (NCBI taxonomy): Eukaryota > Metazoa > Mollusca > Gastropoda > Neogastropoda > Muricidae > Rapana > Rapana venosa. The sequence goes on from CM054150.1 coordinate 62,040,714, forward strand.
TAAAAAGCTTTCTATACACAAATGCCTGGGAAATGGCTTATAAAAACAAAAAAACCATACTTTTATTTTACACATTTACTGTTTTTTTTTAAATAAATTTAAAGTAAGGGTTTATGTGACGGGGAAATTTCTACACATCACACCCTGTTGTGTGGGAAAAAAGGGGAGGCGGGTTATTAAGCAAAAAGTAAGAGTAATCTTTATAAGTCGAAAAAAACCCAAAAAATTTTAAAAAAACTTGGAAAGGGAGATTTTTTTTTAAAAAGGTTGACCTGATAGCTAGATTTTTTGTGACCTCTCTCTCTCCCCTCTCCCCTCTCTCCTCCCCTCTCTCTCCCCCGCTCTCTCTCCTCCTCCCTCCCCGCAGTGTCCCCAAACCAGACTTTCCCCACCCAACTTTTTTTTTGTCTGGGGTTCCCCAAAAAAATTTGGGTGTAAAAAAATTCTCACCCTACGAATGTTCCTTTTTAAGTGTGTGTGTGTGTGGTGTGTGTGGGGGGTTTGCGTTTTTGTGTGCGGGGGTGGGTGTTTTTTTTGGTGGGTGTGGGTGTGGGTGTTTTATGGCCAGGTACATAGGGTCCCTTAGATTTTTGGCACTACATGTTGTGTTTTGTGTGTGTTTTGTGTGGGGAAAAAGGGGTTTTGTTTTGGTGCTTTCATACTGCATGCTTTGTGTTAAACATTTCCCTTAAACCACTCATTTTTAAAGAAGTTGCAAAACATCTTAAAAAGGGACTTACCCCTGTGTTTTTTCCCCTCCCATGGCTTGAAAGTCTTTTAAAATGACAGTTTAATTTTATTCAAAAATCTCTATTCCCTTTTTGTCAAAGAAAACTTTTCTCCCCCAGTGCTGCTAGGGGTGAACGGGACATTTTTAAAATTTTAATCATAAATCTGAATTCTTTTCTCGAGACACGCCCCCCCCAGTCCCGCAGTGTGCCCCCAAATTAGTGACAGGAAAAAAACCCAGGGGAAATTTTCCTGTTGGGACCAATTTTCCCGGGAACAGGGCGGGTTTTGGGGAAACCCTTTTTTTTCCTTTTCTTTTTATTTTTTTATTTTTTTTATTTTTTCCCTTACTTTTTTGTATTATTTTTTTTAATTTCCCTCTTTTTAAAAATTTTTTTCCCCAGAAACGGGCTGTGTAGTTGTCTTATTATTCATATTCGGGCCTTTTTTATTTACGGGTTTGGCTTTATTTTATTTTTCTCCCCTCGCTTGTTGGGGGGTTTTTTGGGTTTGCTTTGTTGTTTTTGTTGTTTTTTTGGTTTTTTTTGTTGTTTTTTGGGGGTTTTTTTTTGTTGTTTTTGGTAACCAACCACGCCATCTGTAGATTTTTATTTTATTTAAGGTTTTTTTCTTTTTTTCTTCTTTTTTTTTCGGGTCGGGGACTACTGCAACTGATTGATTATATAAACTTTTGTTTTGCTACAGAGGGGAAATTTGATTTTATTTCCCTCTCTTCACCCTTCACCCCTATACCCCAAACAAGTATTCACCCCCCCTCCTATTATTTATTTTTTTCTTTCCCCCTCTCTTTTCTTCCTTTATCTTCACCATTCTTGTACAAAATTAATACTTTCCTCAACAAAAAAAATTTTAATAGTTGTTTTCAAGACCCCAATTCGGGCCCTCCAAGGATGGCTTACAAATTTTTCCCACCTAAATTTTAAACCATGCGAATAAAATCAAAAGATTAACAAAAACCCATCAAAAACCCAAGGGCAAACCATTTCATTTTACAAGGCCCTTTCCGATTAAAGGGATTTTCAAAAAACCCCAAAACCAACACTAAACTTTTCCTTTCCGGGGATTTTTAAATCAGTGAAAAGACCCGAAAAACCCCCAAAGAAACGGGTCTCAAATTAATTTTACCCGGGAACTTTAAAAGGGCCCCTTTTCCATCTTAAAAGATATAAAGTAGAATCCATCTGATCGAAGTAGTTTTAAAAAAGGTGCAGCGCCTTTTATAAGGGGGTCTGCTACAGAAACCAACAGAAAGAAAAAAAGGGAAATAGAAAAATTTTGGACTCCATATAAACGTGTCCTAAATCTAGGGAAAATTATTTTACAAGGTTTTTTAATTTTGCCCTTGCAAAAAAAGTAAAAAACCCAAAGGGACCCAAGTTATTAATCTTTCCCAATCTTCCCCAAATGTAACTTCCCCCACAAGATAAAAAACCCAAATTCTAACACAATCATTGATCACATTTTATGTTTCAGACCCAAAAAACTTTAATAGAAACTTTTTCCCCCTGTGCACAACTGTAGCAACCACACCCATCCCGTACCACATGGGCAAAAAAAAGGAAAAAAAAATTCCTAAACCCCGGGCCAAAAAATATAAACTAATTTGCCTTTTTCAAATTTTTAAAGAGCAGTTTTTTAAATAGAGTTAAGCAGTTCCATTGCTTTTGGAAACATTCAAAAATTTCTGATCCAGACCTGGGCCAAATTTAGTTCGGGGTAAAAGTTTTTACGAAAATTTTAACAAACATGCCCCCCTTAAAAAAAACCCTAAAGGATCAAACAATTTTTTCCGCAAACCACCTTGGTTTACCAAAAGGGAAATAGAAAAACAGGCTATCTTAAGATTTCTTAAAAGAACATAAATAAATTTTGGGAGGCAAAAAAATTTAAAAAATTTCCAAAAAATTCACAAAAACGGCGAGGAAAAGGAAAATTTTTTCCAAAAATCCCCTTTCAAACCAAATAAAAATTTAAAGACTGTATGGAAGGGAACAAACAAATAACAAAATCAATTGTCTTCCAAATCTAAAGTAATTTTAAAGGAAAATTTTTGCTGAAAAAAAAAAACAATCACTTCATTAAAATTTCTTTTAAAAAAATTAACAATGATAAATCGAAGCCCAAAAGGGTCCAATGAACTAAAACCCAATTTTGCCAAGGGAAAAACGTAACCAACAAACTTCCACAAACCATTCATTTCTGTTTCTGAGGGCTACGAAATTCCCACTCACCTCAAACAAAACAAGTAGCGTGGTCTTGATGGGAAAAGATGGGAGAAACCGAAACTCTCAAACTCCATTAAATTTCAGCCCCCCTGACACCTTTTCTATAACCTTTTACTTTTTAAAACTATTTCCCCAAAAGCCTTCCAAAATGCTAAGGTGGGTTCCCATCCAAAGTCTGGGGGTTTTCTTCCCGATCCTCAAATTTAAAAGGGCCCAATTTTATTTTTTTCTTCCTTTTAAAACCCTTTGGGAAAAAAAATATGGGAAAAAACGCATAGTTTCCCTCCTAAAAGATAATTTTAAAACCAAAATTACTTCACCCATATCGTCGGAATTTGACAAAAATCATCGTGCCAAAAAGGGATTAAAAATCTTTAGACAATTTGGGGTGTTTTAAAATTAATGAAAAAAAATTTTGTGGGGTTTTTTGTAGATTTTAAAAAAACATTTTTAAACAAATTTACCCGAAGAAATTCTCATAAAAGCAAATTAATAATCTCCTACAAATTTTCTTTTGAAATTCTTGCTTCTTACTTTCAAACCGGGAAACCCAAAGTTTTTTCAATGCTACTCCACTCCACACTAAAACCCCTTCATTAGGGAGTACCACGGGATCCATCTTTGGACCCAAATTTCTTTTTAAATTTTACATTTAAATTTACCCCTTTCCTCTTTCCCTATTTAAAACTAAAAGCGAAAATTTTTGCGGGGGACACAAACCCAAAAATAAAGCCATACTGACAATTTAAACTTTTTGCAAGACATTGCCCAAAAAAAACTGATGATCTTGTCAAATTTGACTGACTAAACACAAAGCTGAAAACCCCCCAAAAAAAAAAATGCAAAGCTTATCCCCTACCCGACAAAGCGACAAAATTTTATCTAATAAATTTTCCCCCCAATCCTATTGAAAAGGAAAAAAAATAGAACAAGCCTCTCACCACCCCCAAAATTTTGGAGTAACAATTTTGAAAAAACTCAGCTTTGGGACCAAACAAACCCCAATTTCCCCTTGGTTTTAAAAATAAAATGTCCCAAAGGTATTCCAACTGACAAAAATTTAAAAATTTTCCCTTTACTTTAAATTCCAAAGAAAACTATTCTTTTTTTAAAAATTTTATACAATCCTCAATAGTTATGCTCAACCCCGTGGGATTCTTCTATTTCAAACCTAGGGAAACCCTTATTAAGTCGTATAAACGTGCTCTTAAAACGGGGTTTTTCTGAAAAAGGGTACCTTCTAGAAAAAGGGGTTATACCCAGTTAAATATTCTTCCCCCCACACCCAAAAACCCAAAAATTTTTAAAAAAGGTCAAAAATTTGTTAAGATAATGACAGGAAATTTCCCTTTTCCTTTTAAAAAACAGTTCCCCAAAGAATCATTTTCCCCCAAATTCCCAAAAACAAACCCCGTGTCCCCCAAACCCAAAAATTAAAATTTGTTCAATTCTAGCCCTTTCTTTACTTTATTCCCCGTGCTGTGGGAAACCCCCTTTTTGGCCTCATTTAGACAACTCCAATCAATTTAAAAATCTTCAAAGTCATTTTTTTATCCCCCTTTATGCTCAAAAAAAAAATCCCAAAAATTGATTCGTTGGGAAAAAAAGTAAATAAATCCCCCCCCCTTGCTTTTTACCAAATTAACATCTTCCTCTCCCCCTCTCTTCTCTCCCCCCTTCCTCTCTCTCTCCTTCTCTCCTCTCTCTCCCCTCTCTCTTCGTAACTGACATTGGGGGCTTGCTTTTTTAATTGAATGTGTGTGGGTGGGGTGTGTGTGTGTGTGCCCTTGCTTGTTTTGTTTTTTAACAATGAACTTGTCTGAGTTTTCCCCCTTTAAAAAGAAGTTTGGGGTTTATTTTTTTTTTTTTAAAGGGAAAATGGTTTTTGGGTTGCAAATTTGGGAAGTTTTTTTTGGGGCAATTTTTATACTTCCCGTGGGAAATTTTGGGATCAATTTAAAAATGTTATTTAGGATTGGGGAAAAAATGAATATGTTGGGGTGTGTATGGGGTGTGTAAAAGTGGGATTTTTGGTTTTCCCTGAGTAGTAATGAGCGCCCATTCACAATTGGTTTCAGAAGGAGCGGAAAGAAAGCAGTTTTTGGGGGTGTTTATTTTTGAAATAGTGATGTTAGATTTTTTCTTTTTTTTGGGGTTTTTGGCTTGCTGGGCCTTTGACATCAAAAATGTTATTTTCCCGGTTTTTTTCTGACAAATGTACGGTTTGGGAAATTTTTAAATTTTTACATGATGTCTATTATCTTTTATGGAGGAAAAGTCTTGCGAATTGGATATGTATCCAGGATTGTGTGTGGGTGTGTGTGTGTTTGTGTGTTTGGGTATTTGTTGTGAGTGGGGTATGTTGAGAAAGGGTGGTGTGTGTGATGTGCCCTGCATGGCATACGGGCGTAAGTGTGTGTGTATGTGTTGTATGTGTGTGATGTGGGTGATTGTGTGTGTTCGTGTGTGTGTGCGCGCGAAAGCTGTAATTATGGAACTTTTGGGGTTGTTTTTTTAGGGGAGGGGGTTTGGGAAGGGAGATGTGTTTCGTGTGGGTCTTTTTTTTTTTTGCTTATTCTATTATGATTAATCTATCTTCTGCGTGGTTTTGAGTGCCTTTCGAGGTTGGGTGGGTCACCTAAAGATAGAACCAGTTCTGGCCTTCTTTCTTTGTTTATCCTTTTGCTGTAGGTTTTGTTGAGTTCAAAGCGTGGTCATTCATGGATTGTTTTTTCTCTATATAGATTTCGTGGTTCTCTGCCTTCTCCCAATCTCGGAGGTACGGGATCCTTCGCAACAGCGACTTGTCTTCGCTAATCTTGTGGGGGGATGTGGTGAAGATCATACCATAACGTCATACCACTGTAACACGATGTAGAACTGGTTTTCCCATAGTCCAAGTTATGGATGTAATGCACACAGCTTGTTGCTTAGTCTTTAAGAGAACCAAGGAGCTACAAAGCAAACTCCATGCCATCTGCCCTACAATGGAGTATTGGTCCATGATTCAGCAGACAGAAAATGCAAGACAAGGACGTATAGAGACTTGGCAGTTACCATGAATCCGTATGATTCAATGCGTTTTTACTTTGACAGGATTTATTCTAGTGAAGTCTGTGTCTCTGCATAATTGGCTTGGATCCCAGTCGATACAATGGCATCCAGTACTTATGCTTGATGTTTCCAGCTTGCTTCCATACCCTGTAGTCATGCTAATGCCTTGGTGTTATTAGTATCAGTTTGGTCTTCCGCTGATGATTCTCTGCGTATTTTGGAGGCTTGTCCAGTGTTTCTGTTAGGCTGGCAAGCTCTTTTTCTGATCTGCTATTCCATCAATTCATCTGCAAGCGGAGGTTTGTTGATCGTTCGCCACCAATGCTGGCCTGATCCTATGAAGCTGTCAGTGCATCAGCATGATTCTTCAAGGAAGATGTTAAAAAGGTGGGTGAAGAGCACCACTGCCATTACTCCATGTTCAGACATTCTCCAACTGCGTGAGTACAGCCTCATGGTGGCCTCGCTGACAGCTTTTGATGACCTGAAGTTAGCATTATGCTGTAAAGTATGGTGCCAAAAGCTGCAGCCACAACCTAAGATCTTCTAACATCGTAAATAGGCTTACGTGGAAACGGCCGTGTGATTGAAGTAACCCTCACATAGTTCAGTTTGGCAGATACCATTCATTTTTGGCCCGCACGAATGCCTGTTCCTCAAGCGAGATGTCTCTAGCTGTGCTTCAGTATCAATATATCTGAGGGACCTTGCTGGGGAATAGAGGTCGATTTGCGTAATTATGGATTGTTGATTTCCTTTCTTGGGAGGTGATGATAGCTGCGTCATGGTGGCAATTTTCTGCATACTTGTAGCAGATCTAGTAGGCGAGACTACGGCTTCCTCCAGCTTGGACAATCAGGAGGAATGTTGCCAACCCTGGTGACTTCCTTTCAGAGCGAACGTGCGATTCCAATGACCTGAGAGATAGGGAACTGGCGGTGCTTTGCTCTCAGTCGACTAGGACTTCAGAAGAGAGATGTCATGTTTACAGGGGAGCGAATTCGTCTCTTCAGAATTAACAGTCGTTTCAGGAAAATCCCTTTTTTGTGTTAAACTTTTTCGTTTGATTGCAGTCAGCTTTCACCAAGTATGAATTCGCTTTATTTTTTGTTGATCTCTCAATGTTTGGCATGTTCAATCGGCTTTCTCTTGCGCCCATGGACTCCGATTTTTGTGCGCCCCTTTTGTTGTTTGCTCTTTCATTGTATGATTTGTTTCTTCAATGCTTAGTTGTCAGATTGTGAGGAGTAGGTTTGCCTGGTTTCTTTTACGGCGCTACAGAATGTTGTAAACAGTTCCACTTGTTATAGTCATCCAGTTTACACCTGTCACGCTATTCCAGTTAGGTGGGAGTTGGAATTTCGCCTAACCTGCTTGAAAAATTCGTAATACCTGGCTTTTGCTTTTGCGGGGTACCTTGACCGGTTCCCTAAACCTTTGTTACTGAAAGAACTTCTGCATAAGTCATTACAATAGACCACCATCATCGTCGAAGTGGTGAAAACATGGGAAAAACATGCCCAGAAAATCTAATTTCGTCACAAATTGCAACATTGATCGAAAAAGGTAGGTTTTCAGCAACAAACGCCGATAACGGCGGTGTTTTTGTCCGACTAGAGTCCAGGATTTATTACGGCCTGAGTGAGACGACCATTTTGCCACCGTGAAGGACCGCATTCCCCACATCAGACTGCCAGATGATGCCGTAGAAGAATTTTATGACCAGCTACAAGATGTTCTGAATCAACTCCAAAAAACTCTGGTTGCAGCGACTGGAACGCAGGTAGGGAGATGCATGAATGACGGGGGGCGTTGAGCCCACATTAATTAACACAATCCAAATGAAAGGCTTGACCCTGGAGTTTTGGAAACCCTCCACTGTATACACTTGGCCCATTGCTGTCCATATAACAAGGAGAGGGCAGTGCTGTTTCGCAACCCAAACATCCAGGATTGTTACCAAAGGTTTGACGGACGATAGTCTTCTCCGGTCAAGAAATATGTCGGTTTAGCTTTAAAATTGATTGATTGTTAACTTTTTATGTTTCTGTAGTCAGTTTTTCCAGGCTTGTATTCGGCTTGCTTATTTTCTCTCAAGCATCGGCAAACATCACATTTTTCTTTTGCTCGTATGGCACGATTCTTTTGTCTGCCCTATTTGTTATGCTTCTTCTATTTGTCAACTTTTCCTTTGTGTCAACTCTCTGCTGTGGCATAGTTGTAGGATCAGGTGAACCGGTTTTTGCTGTCGGAAGCTTGCCAGAAGCCGTTTGTTTCAGTCTGCGTGTATTGGAAACCATCGGGGTTCATCCTGCTCATACGGGAGTGCTTAATTTTTTCCTGTCCTTGCTTGACAAAATTTTAATTCACGGGATCATAGATTCTCGATTCAAATTGAATCTTTTTTTGTTCCCCTATGGTTTTACTTAGAGTGTCCGAAAGTAGATACAAATCATGATAATTCTGCGAAGTCAGGTGGAAAACATTGGAAACAATGATCTGCAGACCAAAATACTGACATTGGGAAGGTAAACTGGTGGGTTCTCGTTACAACTCGTGAATACACGCCGTGTGCACCGTGAAGTCCAGCGACCATTTCAACAGCCTTAGGAACCCTAACATTCGTACGACTGCACTGACAATGCACGAATGAATCAAAGAATTGATGACAACAGAGGTTTAATCAACACCAAGAAAGAATACCTGGGACGAACCCTCCAAGGTCATGCGATGCGAATTGAACTGGAGCCTGTGCCATATTGATGGAACGGTCAAATGAAAGAGGCTTGACTCCTGGTTTGCCTACATCCACAACACAAGACACCTGTTCAACTGGAATTGATTATGGAGTTGCCCACAGAATACATTCAAGTGGGCATAAGGACATACTTGGCATGTTTTCCAAAGCAAATCCAAAGTGAGCATAAGCAAATGCAGCAAACCACAACAAGAGTATTAAAATGATCGAAAAAGGATTTCAGTTGGAAGAAGCCACGGTCAACAGCTTCCTGTTTTGTTCCCTATTCATTTGTTTCATTACTTGATTTAGCCCATGAATGGAGATGACGGAAATGTTCCTTAAATTTAAATAACTGATTTAATTAATTGATTAAAATAATGGTTAACAGATGGAAATGTTTCTGTAAAAAATATCTGATCTATTAACTCTCTCTTTTTTTCTATGAATATTTTGTACATCATAATGCTTTGTCAATCATTTTTACCTTTTAATCCTCTTATTTGCAGAATTTGGGTTTTTCCTTATAAAAAGTTTTTGTGGTTGGTAACTGGAATCCAAATTTTAATTTTGCAATGATGCTGGGAATAAGAGGAGAAATTGGGAGGATGCTTTAAAACTGATTATCATGGTTTGATTACTGAAGATGGTTATCAATACAAATGAAACATCGAACACAAGAACAATCACAGCTTTAAGTATATGGCTACACGAAATTCTATTTGTGGTCATGTCAATCAAATCCTCAAGTGCGTTCAATCCATCCCCTTTTAAAAGTTTAAATATTATTTGCCATTAAAATGAGTTGGTCTGGCGTATCTTTCGATGAGAGAAAACCGAGGTCCCATGTGCTACACAAAAATGGCTGGGATAGCCAAATGAGAACACCACAACCAATGATTACATCATGGTTGAAAAGACGTTTCAGTCTAGCGTTAACATCGCACAGACACGAAGATTTCCCTTGTTTAATTGGTTTGTTTATTCATTTGAGTTTTCGATTTCTTATTTTTCCTATGAATGGGAGTTTGAGTGAAATGTTTCTTGTTATTTGAAATGATCTTGTTTGTTAATTAATTGATTTATAATTATGTGTAACAAGTATTGTAAACCTTTTGACAATGTGTAGATGTTTATCTTTATGACTTATTAAGTTTGGTTGTGTTATTTTTCTTGGCTCTGTTGTTGTTTGATCTGTTGTTGTTGTCCTGTCTGTGTTTACTCTTTTTTTCATCTTTGTGGTTTGGTTTTTCCTTCTCTTTTGTTTGTTTGTTTGTTTTGGTTAAGGTTTGTTTGGGGTGGGTGGGGGTGGGGTATTTTTATGGTTTTTCTTTATTGTCTTGCTTTGAGGGGGGGGGGGGGTTGTTGGGGGGGGAGCTGTTTGCAACAGGTATTTCCCCGTTTGTAGTATGAGACTGTATAAGATTGGGGTATTATTATTAAATGTATCCCTAACGGGCTGGACTGGAGTGTAAAAACGCACATGTGTGCTTATTCATTATCCTCGAAATAAAAGAATTTGTCATTGTCATTGTCATTGTCTCTCTCACTCCTCTCCTCTCCTCTCCTCATGCCCTTTCTCTTGTCCAATTCAAAAGGTTTTACCGTGGATGTTGTTGTTATTGCAGTTAAAGATGAGATCATTAGTACTATCATAAGCGATATTGTTTTAGTTTGATAGTTGATTATTTAGTTGGTCAATGGGCTTTTGATTTTTGTATTGTATAGGGTTTATTTGTTTGAATAATTGTTTCTTAATATTCATTTTTTTCTATTTGATTGAATGTGTTTTTCCCCTTCCCCCCTTTGCCACTCCAGCCACCCACCCTCCTCTCCCGTTCAATGCCTTCTGTATTATTGTTACGATGTTGTCTCATGGTGATGGGGATTATTTGTTACATTGTTGTCTCATGGTAATCATCAATGCCTTTGTGCCTTATTGGCACGTAGGGCAACAACAAATGTTCTCCACTCCTGTCTGTCCTGGGCCAGCTTCCGAATGGTTCCCCAGCTATGTTGGAAGGTCTTCAGCTCTATTTCGACAGTCCGACGCCAAGTGTTCTTGGGTCGTCCTCGTTTGCGTTTTCCCTCTGGTGTCCAGTGGAGGGCTGTTCGGGCGATGTTTCCCTGTTCCCGACAGCGGATATGCCCTATCCCCTCTCCATTCCTAATGCATGATGAGGTGTCCATGCCTTTCCTGGTTGCAATGGGCAAAAGTTCTTGGTTGGAGATGTTTCAGGCCAGAAGATGCACAAGATTCTTCTGAGATTCTTCGTGTGGAATGTGGATAGTTTGTCGGAGGTCACTCTCAGTCATCTCCAGCACTCCTAGCCGTACAAAAGGGTGAAAAGACACAGCTCTGGTAAGTCTTAGTTTGGTCCTGGTGCTGTACTGGGCAATTTCAACACATTGTTCAGATTTCTGTAGCATTTCTTGCTTTGCTAATCGGTATCTGATGTCGCTGCCTGCTCCGCTGTCATGCCCAACAGTGCTCCCGAGGTACGTGAACTATTCAGTTGTTGGTAAATCTACTCCATTCACTGTGACGTGAGGGGTTTTTTGAACGTTCAGTGTCATCACCTCTGTCTTCTTCTTGACTGATTTTCAGGCCTACTTGCTGTGCAAAGTGCTGAGATGGATGTTTTCTCTTGAATGTGATGTGGTATGTGAGACATGCCAGATCGTCGGCAAAGTCTTTGGTCTTCAAGCGGGTCCATCTGATGCCCGTGACTGGTCAGCTGTTGTCTGTCTCATCACCAATCACTTCAGGTTGAAGAGTAGTGGACAGTGGACAGCCTTGTCTGACCACCAGGTTTTGTACACTGAGAACTGGTTTTTGCTGTTTCCTACTATGCACGTGAAGTTGTTGTAGAAGCTTCTTTAATGACTTGGTAAATTCCCTGTGGAATTCCCTATGCCGAGTTTAAGCGCATACACTTTCTCGTGAATGCTTTTCAAAAAGGCTTTTTATAATCTTTCGAATTGATATACAGCTGCTCTGTCATTCGTGCACTGTTCAATGATGTTGCGCAGGGTTAAGATCTGGTCTATGCATCTTTTTTCCTGGTCTGAAACTTGCCTGTCCTTCTGATTGTTGGTCCACTGCCTGTGAGATTGCCCAATGTGATCTTGCCAGTTATCTTGCTGGGAACAGATAGTTGAGTGATCCTCTCCATGTTCCTAGAATTGTTCAGGCCTCTTTTCTTTGGGATCTTCCCGATGACTCCTTCTGGGCCAATCTGCTGGTAGCTGTTTCTCCTCCATATAGCTGCCCAAAGAGTGCTGTAGAACTTTAGATGCAAACTCTGGATGTGCCTTGAAAAGTTCTGCATTTGAGGTTGTCCTGGCCAGGGCTTTTTGCCATCTTGAGAGAGCCCGATGGCTGCTATAATCTCTTCCTTCTCTGGTGGTGTGCTGTTCACATTGAGATCGGCATCAGGATCTTGTACATCTGCCTCTTCAGTTGGTGGTGGTCTGTTGAGAACTTCGCTGAAATTATCTGCCCATCTTGCATCTTGTTCTGCTTCTGTGATACTTGTTTATCTAGGAGTGGTGTTTCGGTATTGCCCCGGTACTTGCCACTGACAGTCTTTGCAATCTTATACACCTGTCCTTGCTCTCCCTTTGCGGCAGCCTCCTCTGCTTGTCTTGCAATATCATCCATGTAGGTACGCTTGTCTGTTCTTGTCATTCTCTTCACAGTTTGGTTTGCTTCTCTATACTGTTGTTTGTACCTTCTCTCAACCGCTCTGACTTTGTCTCTAAAGATTTTCTTCTTCATTCTCTCTGTTCTCGATGGCTTGCCAGGTGTCTGCTGTAATCCACCTTTTTCTCTTCCTCTGTCTCTGTTGTCTCATGGTGATGGATGATTATTGATGTTATTGTATCTCTATTATAATTATCATTATCATTGTCTTATTTGACTTATTTTGCTTGCTTGATAGTTATTGTGTGAATACATTATATTTAAAAAGGGCTACTTGAAGAGTATGAGCGCATATGAGCACAGTGGAAGAGAAGAGGAGGGAGGTCACTGCAGGCAATATTGTCAGTAATGACGCAATGAATGCCTAGTATTTTCTAACGTTTTGTTCCTGTACCTTTTTATTTTCTAAAGTATGAACGTGAAAGAATGATGATATAGTAGGTGAACTAATTTGTTTGTTTGACGTTATATTTATTTTTTAATTCTTAAAACATTTTTACCTAAGTGTGTGCGTGTGTACGCGTACGCGCAGGTGTGTATGAGTGTGTCTGTGTGCGTGCGTATGTATATGTGTGTAATTTGTATTTTCTAATGTGTTATTTCATCGGTTTTCCTCTTTTTACTGGTACACTTTATTGGTAAAGGTTGCAATAATGTAGTATTTCAGTAGTAGCATTAAGAAATTTGTTCTTAGATAGATGGCTTGATTTTTTAAAAAAAGCAAATGCATTCAATGTACCATCTGAAAATAAAAATTTGACTTGACTTGACTTGACACACACACAAACACACACACAAACACACACACACAGGACTAAGACACATCGGAGACTGAAGCTAGATCAGCAATAAGCTTATATTGTCAGCAACCACAGTGAAACAGATTCTGACAGCAATAAGCCCCTGCCTGCCTGCCTGCCTGCCTGCCTGCTTGTATGCCTGCCTGCCTGTATGTTTGCCTGTCTGCCTGCCTGTCTGCCTATCTGCCTGTATGTTTCTTTGCCTGCCTGTCTGTCTGCCTGTTCATCCCCCGGGTTCCAACATGAAACATTGTAAAAAATGTCAAGTACATAGTATGGTTATTTATTTGTGAATCGCTGTGAGGTTGGGTTTTTTTTTCAATTTGTTGTTCTGTGCTTGAGTACTTGGCTGAAAGAAGTAGTTGTGTGAACATGTTTAAGAATTTTTATAGAAATTTTAAAATGACAATGTTGTGTATGTTGTGTGTGTGTGTTGTGTGTGTGTGTGTGTGTGTGTGTGTGTGTTGTGTGGTGTGTGTGTGTGTGTGCTTTACGTCAAATAGCGCAATTCATAGACTTATCTTAAATATTTATTTGAACAATAAAGGCTGTACTTTGTATCTCCAGCACAAAGCCTCATGAATTCTTTAGTTGAAGGTTTTGTTATGTCAAACTCACAAGACATCTTGTGAAGTGCATTCGTGCGCACATATGCACACACACGCAAACACATGTACTTGTGATGGGTGCAAGTGTAGGCGTGGGTGCTCCATGTACGTACATGAGCGCAGGTACTGCGATATTCTTCTTCGTCCAACGCCCAGACAGCCACTATTTTTGAATTTCGTATGAGCAAAAATGCGTTGCGCTGCCGTTAAACACCTGACAAAATCAGGCTCAGTGGATCCTACTTCAGCAAGGGAGAGAACTGTTCTTCCTGTACGTAGTGCAGGGTTTGTTTTCCTTTTGTTCATTTAAAGGCCAACACATACGGGGTCATTTCTGTCGTAATTCTGTTCCATTTTGTCAGTCAGTGTGCTATTGTTTCCAGCAGCTTTTCTCCAGTTTGCAATTCAGTTTGCAGCTAAGTGTGGAATTACTTTTTTTTATCTGCTTCTTCATCTTCATCGAACGCTCAGAGAGCAGCTGTTGTTGTCTGTCATGGAAGCAAAAATGTGTGGCCGTGTCGTTCAGCGCCTGACAAGTCAGGTCCAGCACATCCGACTTCAGCGTGGGGTGAGACATTGTTGTTGTTGAAGTCTTTCTGGAAAAAAGGCACGGGAATGGACCAAGAAGGCAGAAAATAGACAAGAAGGGGGTGGAAGGAAGAAAGGGAACAAGGCAGAAAGAAAAAGAGGGTAAGAAAAGAGGGAATTCCTAGCACAGAATTTCCAGAAGGTGGGAGTGCTATTTATACTGACAGGCCCCTGGCACTCCCACTGGGAAACTTTTGTATAATACATAAAAAGGGTGTTGTTTTCTCTCAGATTAGTGGGCATTTGCGGCTATGAGTTGTATACAACAGAATGGTACTACTGAGGCAATTTCATCCATTTCCAAAAACAACAACCCCAAATAGATTTGGTGTACACAGTAAAAAGTGCGAGATGAAGAACAAAACACTGAGGAACACCAGTCTTAGTTCTTATGTAGCGGATCTTCTCTCATTGGCAACAGTGTTGTGTGTGTGTTCTTGTCCATGAGGTAAGCCATTCATTTACTGTTTTTCCACAACACAACATGGATGACAGTTGTAACATAAAAAAATGCTTTGGTCGACGATATCAACAGCTGCAGTAAAATCCAAAAGTGACAAAACTGACATACGACCTGTGTCTGGAGCAGATCTTTCACAGCTTGCAGCAGGGTAACTTCAGTACACTGATACTTAAAGTAGACTGTCAGAGGTGTTCGGGTTTCGTTTGTTTGGGTTTTTAAAAATTTTGGTGTGAGTGTTTTGCTATACTTTGTTTCTTTGATGTTGTTGTGTAGGGGTGGGGGTGGTGGGTGGAAAGGGAAGTGTTATATGGGAAATTTTCTAGATGGGGTAATCATCTTAATAATGTAAGATTACAATTTAAAATTCTAAATAAAATAAAATTCTCTTGTTGAAAAACATTTTCATCTGTGTGGTAATAACTTTTTAAATTGATAGATTTATTTGACAATGGGCAACTTTGAGTCTCCGTGACACTGAAATCTGTGATATCGATTTAAATG
Organism: Rapana venosa; assembly: GCA_028751875.1. Classification (NCBI taxonomy): domain Eukaryota; kingdom Metazoa; phylum Mollusca; class Gastropoda; order Neogastropoda; family Muricidae; genus Rapana; species Rapana venosa. Next base: position 62,056,146 of record CM054150.1, read on the forward strand.
GAAAGATTTCATGCAGGCAGAAAATCATCAGAAAATGTGACTGGAACAGGGTCTCACTGATCACTACTTTCAATAAGGGATTCAAAGAATAACAGTGCACATGTACGCAAAGAGGCAGAGACCCAGTCGTGAAGTTTCAAAAATACACCTGCTTCACATCTTTTCTACTGGAGATTGCAAATAGAATTTTTCAGTGGGGGAAAACCTTAGTGGTTCTTTGCTCGCTGCCTATCTTACTGAGTGAGTACTGAGAGAATGGGGATCTCCAGGCAAACTAAGCGCAGACATTCAGGGGCACGATTCATTGGCCTTCGTATTGTGAACTTTTCAATTCACTATAATTCTGACCAGTGCATAGCTTACTCTCTGAAGGGGGTGGCAAAGCCTGGTGGTTAGAGCATTGCGCATCTACTGACCTGGGTTCAAATCCCAATCAAGGGAATTTTTCTCGTGGAGTTGACATCAGTGCCGACTCCACTCTCCCGAAAAGTCATTCGGATGAGACTACAAATCGGGGATCCGAAAGCAAACGCACGCAGAACATTTTGCGCACACGTTAAAATCTGTTCCGCTTCTTGAAGAGTAGGCCAGTGAGTGTAGGTGCGAATGGATGACAAAATCGACAAAACCACTAACACACGGGGACCGGATGTAAAAGGAAAGCACATGAGTGCTTATTCCATTATCCTCGGAATAAAAGAATAGATCAATAAAACTGATAAACAAAGTGGGTCCCGAGTGACCCACTTCAAACTGAGAAAAACCGATACGGGGACACTGCGGCACGTGATGCCCCAAGAGCAAGTTCAAGGGATGTCTTTTTTCCCTTCCTCCTCTCTGCTGCCTTTCGCCGAACAACGCCCAGAATGCTGCCCTGGTATCGGGCCCCCATCCCGTAATAGATGAAGATGTTCAAACTGCAGTTGATGTAAAGGAACAGTTAGAGACCCGAATACCCACCAGGTACAGGTTCTGATGTCGTCCACCTGTGTTCATATGGGGAGGCCCGCAGAGACAGGTGACACGGAAAACGCACCCGGGGTGGCGCAGACGATCAGTAAAACAGACGTACCCATCAGCATTTTGGTCAGCGCCACTTCCTTGGCAGATACCGAGGACGTGGATTCTGCCCGCCATGCCACAATCTGGCGGATTTTCCAGATCGTAACTGCCGTTGCTACAGTGACCACGATCATCATGAGCGTGGGGAAGCCTGCTCCAAAGAGGATGCTGTCCGTGTAATCGATGGATGCCTTGTGGTGACGGTAGAACTCTCTGTGGCTGTAGCCTTGAGACACCACGCCTGTTTCGGGGTCGAACACACAGACAATGCAGTACCTGACGGCGATGACGAAAAACGGCACCAGAATCACGCAGTGAAGAGCGCTGACGACGACGATGACCACGGTTCTGGTGCGGAGCAGGGTGCGATAACTCAGAGGCCTCAGCACGCAGTAGCACCTCTCACAGGCAAGGGTGGCGGACAGAACAAAGGACACAAAACCAAACCCGAAAAACCCAACCAGGAGGTTGTTGACCAGAAAGGTGTTGACGGGCCCGATCCTCGTCTCCTGCCTGCCGGGTGAACAGGAGATGGAGGTCATCGACGTTGTTGAGGAGAGAGATGATCAGATACAGTTCGTCAGCCAGGGATAGGGACAGCAGTAAGACGTTGACGCGATCTTTCAGGCCTTGTTTGAAAAACACGGCCATGTTGATGACGTTGGCGGGCCCACCAATCAGAAACAAGATCAGGGAGAGCACGCTTCTCATTTTGCTGGTAAGGTCCACGGCGTCTCTGCTCAGCGGGCTGTTGTCAGAGTTGTTCCCCGGCAGGAAGTCTCTGTCCCTGACCCGGATGTGGATGCAGCCCTCTGGGGAGGGTGTGTTCCAAACACCAGTGGGCAGATCGCTAACCAGAGTGTTTGGGGAAACCATGGTGGATGAGATGAAGGAGGAGGAGGAGGCGTTGTGGGTGTTCATGCTTGTCTCGGCAACTAACCAGGAATGTTTCAGTCTGCTTCCAAACTGAGTGGAGTTCAAACTAGTATGGGTTTTTGTGCCTGTTTTGGGGGAGCACAAAGAGAATTCTTAAGGGAAACATTGATGAGGATCTACCTGACTCTGCAGATAACAGTAAAAGGTAAAGGTGTGCCATCACCTATGTGGTCGTAAGGGAGGGATGTGTCAGAGACCTCACTTCTCTAGGGGCCAGCATGTTGAGGGCGGCGCCCATCACCTCTCCCTCGCTGATTTACCTTCCCTGACCCTAAAGAGGCAGGTACCCATTTACAGCTGGGTGAACTGGGGCGACTGTCCCAAAGCCAAGTCCTTCGAATGAGACTATAAACCGAGGTCCCGTGTGCGAACTCATGCAGAACATCTTGCGCACAGGTTTAAAACCCATTCCTCTTTTCGGAAGAGTAGGCCATTGTGTGCCGGTGGCAACGGATGAAAAAATGCACAAAACTGCATACACACGGGGACTGGATGAAAAAACCACATGAGTGCTTATTCCATCATCCTCGAAATAAAAGAATAAAATAAAATAAAGGCGCGCAAACGGTCACCCATTCAAGTGGTAACCACGCTCGATGCTGCTTAACTTGGCTGAGGGAAAGCCTGTGCTCAAACTGGAACTGTTTATGGAGAGTAAATGGATAAGCTGAGGGCTTTTTACACCATGCTCTCAAAAACAAAAACAAACAAAACAACAAAACAACAACAAAACAACAACAACAACCCCAAACAAACCCACAAACATCATTATCAACTGTTTTAAACACACCAAAATAAAAAGTCAAAATTGATTATTATTATTATTATAATCAAACACTATAAATGAGAGCTAGATACAATGACGATGATTGTCATACAAGGAAAACAATGGAGAAGGGAAAAAGCAAACAAACAAACAAACACAGACAAACAAATATATAAAAAAGCGCACCCAAAAACCACATTACTGAGAGACAGACAGACAGAAAGACATACAGAGAGAGACATACAGATGGCCAGACAGCCGCAAAGCAGCAAAGGACTTAGAGAGTGAGGGGAGGAGGGGAGGGAGTGGCTTTCAGAGTTATGGACAGTGTGAGGACAGAGATAGATAGACAGAGAAACGGACAAAAAACAAAACAAAACAACAACAAAAAGACGTGAAGAATGCAATTGCATTAAACATGAATTGTGTGCTAATGACTACTACAGATAATTAAACATGAATTGTGTACTAATGACTACTAAAGAAAAGAATTTCGAACACAAAAATGAAATTCCAATCATAACATTTCAAAAAGATGTCTGTAATAGCCTTTCTTAAATGAAGACAAACTAGGCTTCTGTTTTAGATAATCAGAGATATTGTTCCATAGCTTACTACCTGAATAAACCAAGGATGACATGAATAAGTCTATCCTGGGGCAGGGAATAAATAGAATACTTTTACCTCGAATAGTCCTGATTAAACATTTCTCCTCAGCTCCTGGGCTTTATCCCAGTTCTTGATAAAACCATTGACGCTGGGGGCAACAGCAAATTGAGAGGCTGTATGACCAGTGGCTTTCCCTCTCATGGAAGTCCACTTTACAGCTTAGTCTTTAGTGATCAACTATGACTCTCTGACTAGGAGGCTTGACTTGCACAGTTCTTATGTGCTGCAGCCCTGGGGGCTAGTTGGCCTTTGGAGAACATCTCCAACGCTGACTGTCCGTAAACCCACTTGGCCGAGAAAGTGGGGATGTACTGTGGGCAAGGTATCTCCACTATAATAAAATTTCTGCCCACTCTCCAAAACAGCAGCTGCCTCCTCTGCTGTTTTTGAGGTCATCGTCAAACACGACGGACACACATACATACAGATAGGTTGGCGTAAGATTATTCATAATCTTGAACATGAATACGACTTTATTGAAATGGCATTTCTGATTTAATGGTAAAATATTGAGTTTTGTGTAATCTTCATTTTGCAAATATGATTTAAGGAATATTAATTTCATGGAGTGTCTGTAAGTACTCTCAAGTCGCTTTAAACAACTTCACTTGCCAGGCTTCAACATGTGGAAGCATAATCAATATCTGGTTGTATGTATCCATAAAAGAACAACTTTCGAGTGTGCTCGTCAAGAATATGCTTTATTCTATTGGGCTGAAGTATCTTTGGGGATAATTTCCATGATAATATTAAAATATGGCTAGAACAGGACAGATTATTGTCTACATTAAGGCTCAAGTACGTTATGATTATTAACCTCCTCTACTATCTGATCATGAATTTCCAGACTTCTTGACATAGACTTTATGTTTTGTCTTTTTTGTTTCGTTGTGACTATCATGAACTTAGACTTTTTAGGATGAAGAGCCATGTGGTTCAGATCAGCCCAAGAAGTTAGTTTATCTATATCTTTCTGTAAAGTATTACATATAACATTTGCTTTTTTATCCTTAGTATGAATAGTCGTATCATCCGCAAATAATTCACAAGAAGATGAAATATTCAATGGAAGATCATTAATATAGATAGAAAACAAAATTGGCCCAAGAACTGATCCCTGGGGGACACCATATGTTATTGGCACGAAGGAGGATATTGCACAGTCTTGAAGAACTGCCTGCCGTCTTTTTTTTAAAGAAATGGGGATATAAGTCTAACTGAATCTGAACATACTGAGCTATACCGTCCCCAAATAACAGTAAGCAGTTGCGAAAAAATGTAACTAAAGCAAAAAACCCCAACAACACCAAGAGATAAAGGAAAACGGGGTGTAGAAGTCTCCAGGAAAGCGTTTTTCTGTGATATCAACGTATCTGTGCTGCGTACTGGGGACAGGATAGCTCAGTGGTCAGAGCACTGATTCTCCTAAAACTAAGATTAAGCAGTATTGAGCGTGGTTGCCAGGTGGTTGGGTGACCGACCATTCATGCGCCTATTTTCAGTGTGGGTATGTGTGTGTGTTTCCGGGTGTTTTTTGTTTTGGGGTTGGGGAGGGGGGGGGGGGGAGGGGGGGGGGCTTTTTATGGTTTGGGTTTTTATCTCTTGTTTTATGGGGGGCGATGGGTCAGCTAGAGCTTCGAAGTTCACCAAAGGGAAGAATTTGCGTATGCGATCGCGGTTGGGTTTTTTGCTTACTATTAAGACAACTTTACGAAGGATTCTCCTGCCAGGTCATCCACGGTGGAAGACTCTCCGACAGCTTCGGGATCTCTTCTGGCGTCAGACAGGGCTGCTTGTTGTCTCCACTCCTCTTCCTTGTGGTGCTAGACTGGGTGACAAGGACGGCCTACGCAAGTTCTGGGAAAGGTATCCAATGGACCCTCATGACAAAGCTGGAAGATCTCGATTTTCCGATGACCTGGCTCTGCTATCCCGCACTTGTTGAGTGATCATTCTGCGGACTTCATTGTTGGTGACATGGTCCTTGTATGAGATGCCAAGGAGCCTTCTGAGGCATATCATTTCTACTGCTTGGATCCTCCTTTGTAGGTCTGCGTTCAGTGTCCATGCCTCACATGCGTAAAGCATGATTGAGGTGACTAGCGCATTTAGTAACTTTACCTTGGTTCCGAGAGGGATGTTTCTGTCTCTCCATATGGTCTTCAGTCTTGCCATTGCTGCTGCTGTTTGTGCCGCTCTATCTAGGATTTCGGTCTTCGATCCCTCCTCACTTATGATGGCTCCAAGGTACTTGAAATGGTCAACTGTCTCCAGTTCTTTTCCGCTGAGAGTGATCTTGGTGGTGATTGGCTGGGCACTGTTTTACTTGGAGTAGATTTCCTCAATTTAAGAATTATTTTGAAGAACTTAAGTTCGAAGCTAATTCACACATTGATGGTGTCCAAACCTCACACCCATAAAGCAAAACTGGAACTACTACAATGTTAAATAATTCAATCTGAATATCAATGGGAAGAAAAAGTCTTCTGCATTTTTTTTAGCAGAGAAAACATACTACGACTTGTTTGGTCATATAAGTGTTTTTATGCCAAGTTAAATTTGTTGATATAATCAAGGTTCAGTCCAAGATATTTAAATGAAAAAAAAAAGCATTTTCTTGATTTTACTTACTTACTGAGGCCCATCACTCCCCCTGGAGCATAGGCCGCCGACAACAGTCCGCCAGAGTCCTCTGTCCTGGGCTATTCTCTCCAGCTGTCTCCAGGTATATCTCATCTTTCTGGTTTCTGCCTCAAGGTCGCGTCGCCAGGTGTTTCTTGGCCTTCTTCTTTTTCCCTGGGGGTTCCATGATAGTGCCTGCCTTGTAATGTTGCTGGCTGGCTTTCTCAGGGTGTGCCCGATCCATCCCCATCTCCTGCGCCGGATTTCATTCTCGGCTGGCAGCTGTTTGGTACATTGCCACAGGTCTGCGTTGCTGATGGTGTCGGGCCAGTGGATCTGGAGGATTCGTCTCAGGCAGCTGTTGATGAAGGTCTGCACTTTCTTGATGGTGGTCTTTGTTGTCCTCCATGTCTCCGTTCCATATAGTAGGACTGACTTGACGTTGGAGTTGAACAGTCTGATCTTTGTGCGGGTCGACACCACCTTGGAGCTCCAGATGTTCTTCAGCTGCAAGTACGCTGCCCTCGCCTTGCCAATTCTTGCTCTGACGTCTGCGTCTGTGCCGCCCTGCATGTTAATGATGCTACCCAGGTACGTGAATGTCTCCACTTCTTCCAGCTCCTTCCCATTTAGTATGACTGGGTCCTCACTCACTGCGTTGATCTTGAGAATCTTGGTTTTGCCTTCATGGATATTGAGACCAACCTGTAATGAGGTGGCTGCTAGTGCTGTAGTCTTGTCCTGCATCTGTTGGCAGCTGTGGGAAAGCAGGGCCAGGTCGTTTGCAAAGTCGAGATCATCCAGCTGGTCCCACAGTGTCCACTGGATTCCACTTCTACTGTATGCCGTTGAAGTCTTCATGGTCCAATCGATCGCCAGGAGGAAGAGGAAAGGTGACAGGAGACAGCCTTTGTGAGTTGTTCTCCATGGACCACCTGGGAGGTCATTCTTTCGTAGGAGTTCTTGATCAAGTTGACCAGTTTGGTTGGTACTCCATGGTGGTGAAGCAATTTCCAGAGGGTGTTGCGGTCCACACTGTCGAATGCTTTCTCATAATTTAAAAAAAGTTGATTATAAAATGAAATCCACCCTAAATTTCCCCAAGGAGTTGCCAAAGGGGGCCCAATTTTTATCCCAAACCCGAACTTTTCTTGGGGGAAGCCCCGCTGGTTTTTGAGGGGAGGTAAATCATTTTTTATTCCCCTTGAGAGGAAACCTTTAAAGACTTTTCCCGGGACCGCCCCGAAACTTAACCCCCTATATTGGGACAGTTTTGAGGGCCCCCTTTCTTTGGGACTTGATGATAAACCCTCCCAAAACGAAAGGACTTTCCTCCCCCTTTCCCCCTTTTTCCCAAAGAGAAGGGGACAAACATCTCTACCGTGGGCTCCAGGTCCCGCCTTGATGCTTCTCTGGATTTGTCCGCTCCGCTCCCTTTCCATTTTTCAGCAATTTTTATGGGTTTTCCCGATCCCTCCCCTTTTTTTCTCACAGTTGATGTCTAGTCTCTACACAGGGGCGATGTCCAGGGGTAAAAAGGAAAGGGTCTTTCAAGATTTTCCCCAAAGCTCTCCCCAAATTTTTTTTGCCCCTCCGTTCCCAGGATGGTGTTTTCCCTTTTTTTCTTTGACTGGGCGCTCAAGGGCCGCTGTACTTCCCTGAATTTCTTTTGGTGTCTACAAGCACTTCATTTGTTACTGGGGCTGCTTCCCCCCCGGGGTTCCTCTGCCCCGGCTGCGAAAAGTTTCTTTCCTTGTCTTTCTTGCCCCTCTTTACTTTTCTGTTGGGGTCTGTAAGTCTTCCCTTTTGGGCCCTTTCCCTTTCCTCTTGGGCCGGCTGTTTTTTTCCCGCTTTTCTTTTGCTTTCTCTCTCAAAATTTTTTATTTTTGACTGCCGTTTTCCATTCCTTCTGTTGGGGTCTCTTGGGGCCCCCTACCTTTCCAAAAATTGAAATCAAATTCCTTTTTTCCCTTTTCTTCCCTGGCTCCGATTCAGTCCCCCTTCTTCAAGATTTCTTGAGTACTTGGGACTTGTTGGTGAGGGACACTTGAAATTTTTTCATTTTCTTTGATCTTCAGCAGGGGTGTTTACTTCTCCCCTTTGTTGTTACTTTTAAACCAGTTTTTCTCAGCTTTTTGCTTTAGCCTACCCAAAAGGGGTGGTCAAATCAACTCCTCCTCTTTTTTACCCCTTTTTTCCTGAAGATCTTTCCCAAATTTTTTGGCCAAAGCAGATATGGGCAAACGGTTTTCAGTCACATGATTTTTTTTTTAAACCCAGGTGGCCCCTTTTGTACCCTTTTTTTGGGGGGGGAAATGCTGCCCCAAACCCGATTTCCAATTGTTGATACACAAACCCGGGAAATCTCTCCCATTCCTTCATCCTCCCTTTAAACCGTGTCTTCCCATCACTTCCTCGCTAAACTTTGCAAATTTTTCCCGTTTGCCTCTAATTCTCTGTATGCTTGATTTAAACCCCATTTATTTCTTTGCATGGGTAGGGGTTATCAAATTTTTTGTTTTTATGCTGTTTCTTTTTCTGCTTGGTGAAGCTAGTTTCCCCAAATCCCAAATAGTTTCATTTTTTGGTTTTTCCCACTGTGCTAATCTTTTAAGATAAACTTTCAAATTTTTTGTTGGGAAAGGGGGTTGGGTTTAGCATTTTAGTTTTTGCAACAGCTTTCGTAGGCAGTCCCGTTATTTGTAGTAGTTAAAAGCCTCACAATACCCGGGTTTTTTCTGCCTACAACACTTATCTCTGCTTGAGTTATTTTTTGGCCCAAAAAAGATGGGGGTTTTTTTTCTTTTTTAATAAAAAACCCTTTTTTCCCTGTCCAGTTATAACCCAAAAAATTTCTTGTTGTTCCCTATCAAGGGCATAGTCCATACTTCGGTGTTTTGGTTTTCCCAAAATTGTGTGAAAATTTTAACCCCCCTTTCTAATTTAAATTTTCTTCTGACTGAATGCAAGGGGCTGGGGCTGCTTTAGTCCAAAAACTTCAGCAGGTTAAAACACATCCACACCCCTAAATCTCCAATTTTTCTTGTTGGTTTTTTTTTTTTGGGTACTATAAAAAAAAATGGGGGCAACAAACATTTTGCAAAACCTTTATCCATCCCAAAAGTTTAAAAAAATCCCTTTTGGGATTAAAGGGAAAAAACAGACAATCGTTAACAAACAACCCCTCCACTATTGTTTAAAATAGTTTTTGACGTTTTTCCTAATTTAGGAAAAAATATGGATTTGGTTTCCCGGGCCCCAAAAGCTTGGGTTTCCCGATTTAACTAAAGTCGAAGATAAACCAACCCGAAGTGGGTAGCAAACTTAGGCTCTCTCCCCATCCCTTTGGCCGGGGCACGTTTGGGGACCCGCCCGGAAAAGCTGCAATGGAAAAATCCAAATGGTTTTTGGCCGGGTGCTTTTTTAGGGGGTTTTGGGACATGAGGCTGGGCCAAATTCCCTTTAATTTTGGAATCCAGCTTTTTCGTGGGCTCCCGCCTCTTGTCCTTCCACCAAACCCCCAGGACTGTCCCTTTCAGGGGTTCCTTGTTGTGTGGCCAAACCATTTTATTTCCCCTTTTGAAGTATCTGCAAATTTTTTTTGGGTTTCCAACCAGTGCCCCCGATCTCTGTCCCGACAGGCCCTTGGGTTTTTTTGGTCTCTGTAAAGGTTTTCCCGCCTAGGGACTTCATCTCAAAGGGCTTAATGCGAAAGTTCTAAAACGGGAGTAAGGTCCCTGCTTCACAGCTGTAAAAGGGAAAAAGGGGTGGGGAGGCCCTTTTAGGTCCGACCTTAGTGGGGTTTTTAAGTTGTTTGGGTTTTTTTCCCCAAAATTTGGGCCCGCTTAGTCCCTGAGGGGAGGCCCACCAAGTCTGGGTCTTCCCCCTCGTGTTGCTCTACCTTCTTTTTGGGGATACTGCTCCAAGGTTTAAATTTTCCCCCTCCTCTTGTCCCCGCCCCCTCACTTTATGCTGGTGGGGGTGGCCGGGGTTGGGACGTTCCCCTAGGAAACTTGCTCTTTTTTCCCTGCTGACTCCAAAAACCGGGGGATTGGCTGAGTTTTCCCGTCTTGGGGGTGGAAACCTGGAGTTCTTCTTCACTGGGGGGGGGGGGGGGGCCCTGAAAATCGGGGGTCTCCCCCGGGGGGGAATCCCGGGAAAAAATTGCCGGAACTTGGGGTTCCCCCCATTGTGATTGTGGTCTTGAAATTTAAGGAAAGGCCTCTTTCATATGTTTCCCCCCAGGGAAAACCCTTTAAAAAACGGGGGTACGGCAGCCTTGTCCCCAAAAACCCCAAATGAACCCGGGAAAAACTCCCCCCTTTTTCCACCCTGAGGGCGCACGTGGAGCTGTCTACAGCCCCCTGGATTTTTTTAATTTAGGGCCTCCGAAGCTATATCTCTCCCCCCCCTGACTTGCCCCCCCAAACTTCTTTCCACAAATCGGTCCAAGGGGGTTCTTGAATCCCAAAGAAATTGTTGTAAAAGCTTTTTAGCTTTATTTGGGGGATGGCCCCTTTTCTAAAGACATTTTGAGTTGAAGGGTCCTTTTGACAGGCCCTTTTTCCCCGTCGAAATTTCCCGCTTTCTTTTGATGATTTCTTTTTGCTTTGGTTCAATCTGGTTTAAAGGGAATTTGGGAGCATAACTTTTCTTGGAAGGGTTATTTAGAAATGATTTTTTCGTAATTTTGGCACTTCCTTCAGGGCCCCCTTCTTTTAAGTAAACTAAATGGATTGGGTTTTCCCCTGTTCGGGCCAAATCTTGCTGTCCAGATGCGTTTTCAGATGATTGGGTTTAATTTCCCTTTATCATCTCTGGCCTCCGTTCATGAGCTCACCGGGATTTTTTAATCCCTGGTGACTTGCCCCTTTTCAGGTTTTTACTGCTTCTTCTACCCCCCTTCCTCCCAAAACACCTGTGTTTTCCCTTTTCAGATCATTGGGCGGGGTCTTTCCCCGGGGTTTTTTTTGGGTCAGCCTTTACTTTAGTTGTACAGGGCGCTGCAATAATTTTGCCCCTTTTTAAAGTAGTGGGGCCCTCTGTAAAAAAACGCCCCCTTTTTTGTCTTTTATAACGGGGTCCTTTTCTGCTGGGGCTTGGGTTTGTACCCTTGATGGTCGGGAACGCCTCTTTGCTGCCCCCTTTGCCCCTTGCCTTCTAAACCCTTTGGGGCATTGGTTTTTACACCATTCCCCCGGCCTCAATTTTTCTTCTTTATTGACCTGTTACGTTTTATACTATTAAAAAAAGATTGTTCCAAACTGAGGGAAAAGTCTGTCACTAAACAATCCCGACATATTCTTGATCTATACTGATTTATGGGTACAAAAAAAAAAAATATCCCCTTTTTTATCAAGGGATACAGGATGGAAGAGGGACTAAAAAAAGTAGTTCCCGCTAAAAGGAAACCCCCCGAAAAAAGTGCGCAATAGCCAAAAGCCATGGGGCAGGTTTTTGTATTCCTCTTGACTTTAACTGCTAAACTCTCACATTTCCCTTTCTATCAGGGCACCCAAGACAGACTGCTATGAGCTAAACCCTTTTAAGAAAAGTGGGGTTTTTATTACATCATACCTGACCCAAAAAAAAAATATCTAGTTTTATCTTTAGAGTATGATGTTTCCAATTTACCCAAAAACTTGCACAATTAATTTCACAGCAATATCATCAAGGCTTTCCAAACATTTTTAAAGTGCTCAACCCTAGCACATTAATGAAGAGTAAAACAAATACTTTGGAACATAAAAACGAAAAACTACCAAGATCTTAAAAGGAATATTAATCTTTTAAGAACCAACCGGCCCCCTTTTTCCCAAAAAGTGAGAAGGGTTTTTTTAAACCCCTATTTAAAAAATTTGTCATTTACTATAAAAGGGAACCAAAACAAGTCTATGCCTCATTATTTACCTATCAACACTTTGTAGTAAAAAAAATACCTTTTGGGTTTTTTACACAGCAGACAACCTAAACACAGCAACAACAAACACAGTAGGCCTAGGCCTTGACACTTAGGGTTTTGTTTAAAGGCAGGCACTCCCACACACACACACACAGAAGCGGCTGCTGTCAACTGCTGCTGTATAGGCGGCACAGTAATGCCATTTCCTTTGTTCTCAGTGAACACTAGCACACATGCACAAAGTAGGCGGGGCCAAGTATTGCACAATCTGTTTATATTTATTGATTTTCACTCTTCTATCGCCCTTTGGGGCAGCCCAGTGGGGAAGTGGAATGCAATAGACTGGGCAGGCAGGCAGTGCTGGCAGGCATGGGATTGAACCAGTAGGGATAGCAGTAGCTACAGGTCCTATGTTTATGTGTTGTGTGTACTATGTTTGTGCTGTTAAGTGTTTGTGTGTTATGTCCTGTTTGTACTATGTTGTGTTGTATGAGTGTGTATTATGTTGTCCTGTTATATGTTCTGATTACAAGTGGTGTGTGAGTACGTGTGTCATTCCAACAGTTGTGAATGCCGGAAATCTTCTCTGCTACCCAAAGCTCCTTTGCAGTGTCCTCCAAACGTGCTCTCCTTCTGTAATGGAGCCTGGGTAGGGGAGAAGGTTTTGCACTTTTTTATTTTTTATAAAAAAAATTCAGCACAGCATAGCATAAATCAAATAATAAAGAAGAAGTATTAGTTTCTTTCTTTTTTTTAAGTATTTTTGTATAGTTCTTGACAAGATTTTGTTTGCAAAAATTTCCCCATAATTTATATTACCCATCAAAAAAAATAGGAACATTTTCATTTTAGTAGAAGATAGGGAAAAAGCCGATTCAAAGTTAACTGCTTAGTTTTTATATAAAACTATGCAAGTTTTTGGTCGGATGAGGCGAGGTTTTGGATAAAGAGTAAGTAGTTGAGCTTGAATCGGCTTTTCCCCTATCTATCCACTTGTAACAAAGCACATTTAGATGGTGTTGTCTCCCTTCGTTTATTTTTGTTTGTTTCTCTTTTTTTAAATCATTAAAAAAATTTTTTTATCGTTTATTCCCTTGTGCACTCTTGTTCTCTCCTACTGCTGACTTTTCTTGTTATATAATTATTTCTATATAGTTTTTCCTACATTGTGTTCTCACCTTTCCATTATAAATGTCTAGGCATTGTGACTTTTCAAGAGACAGATTAAACTAATATCATTATCTGTTGTCAACAGTGTTTCCAAAAATATCCACTTTTACAGTTTAAACAAACTGATGTACACCAGCTGCCAACTGTAAAGACAGAACTTTTCACTGCTGTAAAACACGCTAAGGCACGGGATAGCTCAGTGGTCAGAGTGCTCCTTTCCCCCAGCCAAGGTTAAGCATCCAGCGTGGTTACCACTTGGATGGGTGACCTTTTGTATGCCTTGGCTTCAGAACAGTCCCCCAGCTGTAAATGGGTACCTGGGTTAGGGAAGGTAAAGCAGCGAGGGAGAGGAGATGGGCGCCGCCCTCAATATGCTGGCCCCTAGAGAAGTGAGGTCTCTGACGCCTCACTCCCCTACCACTTTATAGTTTATGGGATACCTTTACCTTTTTAAAGCACACTATAAGCTTTTAGCTTGATGTTGTTCTATTATAAGTGTGCATAAATATAGGATTTTTGTTTAATACAATGTTTATACCAGCTTTTGGTTGGTAAACTGTTCTCTCTTTTAAATCTTTAAAAAATTTTCTACAAGAACTATCCTCCTTGCTTCCTTTTTTGTCCTTTCAGGAGTTCAGTGGCATTCTCGTTTCAAATCCGCTACAGTCCCCGCATATTAGACCCAAAACCCAAACAAACTGAGAGGTACAAAAAAAAGACACAAACCCAAAACCCCGTAATAGAAAAAAATATCAAAAGAAATTGCCCTAAAAAGGGAAAAACCCCAATAACGCCCACCAATTTCGATAATACAAAACACGATGCCTACTGCCAAGCTCGGGAAACAACTTTCAATTAACTTTGATTATTAAACACCCGGGACACAAACACACACACAACACACACACGCACCAATTCGATAATACAAACATCGATCCCACTGCCAAGCTCGCAACAAATGCAATTAGCTTTGATTATTAACACAAACACACCCCCACACACACACCCCCACCGCATATAAAATTATCTTTTTTTTCTCGCTTTTTTTTTTTTTTTTAGATAGATGGCTTGATGAAAAAAAGCAAATGCACGCTTATTCAAGGTACCATCTGAAAATAAAGTTTGAAATTTGACTTTGACTGACTTTGACACACACACCCAAAATTGGAAAGTAACAATAGCACACTTTCAGGGACAAACTTGCTCATAAACATACACTGTGCACTCTCTCTCTCTCTCTCTCTCTCTCTCTCTCTCTCTCTCTCTCTTCTCTCATCCTCTCTCTCTCTCTCTCTCTCTCTCTCTCTCTCTCTCTCTCTCTGCATTCGTGCAGGGGTGTGTATGCTTGTAAAAGCATGGGGCGCCTGCAGTGTGTGTGTGTGTGTGTGTGTGTGTGTGTGTGTGGGGGTGCACTTGTATACATACTTCAATGTGGGTGCAGCGAGCGGGATGTATTGGCTTCGTGGAAAGTGTGGGGGTTTTTTTACTTGTTTTTTTTATTATTTTTTAGTTCGAAAAAGGGAATAAGCACTTATTTTTTTTTAAAAAAAAAATCCACCCCATGTTATGCATTTTGAACTTTGTCACTGTTCCCCCCCAGCACACAATGGCCTCCCTTTTCCGTAAAGCGGAACTTTTTTTAACGTGGTGTGTGGTGTTGTGTGTGGTGCGCGCATATTTGAATAGAAACAAGGGGGGAATATTTTTTTCTTTTTGGGGCCGTCGTGAGCCTGAGGAGAGAGAGAGAGAGGAAGAGAGAGAGGAGAAGAGAGAAGAAGAGAGAGAGAGAGCTCTAGCTCTGGGGGGGTGTCCTCATGCGTGGTATTGGGGGCGGGGGGGGCGCGCGTGCGAGTGGTTTGTTATGTAAGTGTTGTGTGCGCGCGCGCGCGAAGTAGGGGCGTGTGTGTGGCTTGTATTTTTTATGTGTGCTACATTGCTGCGTGCTTGCGTGGTGTGTGTGTATTTTGTGGGCGCGCGCGCCTGCTCTCTCGCAATTAGCTCACCTTGTTTTCTTTTTGATCAACTCAACTTTTTTTTGGTTTGGGTTTTTTTTGTTTGTTTGGTTTTTTGGGGTTGTTGTTGTAGTTTTTCCTTTCGGCTTGCCCCATTCGGGTTAATCAATGTTCCTGTTTTTCAATAACACAGTTTTGTAGCAGGCTAGTAAAACATATTTTTAACAAAAACATCTAAATATAGGGTGAGAGGGGTGTCTATGACATTTTTTTTTTTTATAAATATATAAATTGTTTAAAATAGGAAGAAGGGGGGGGGTATATGAAAGAGGATGAACCCCCAGAAAAACGAGGGGGAAGTGTGTGGTGTATGGTGGTGGTGGTGTGATGGGGGTGGGTGAGGTGGTGGTAGTGTGATGGTGGGGGATAGCGGTGAAAGAGATGTGTCGCCTTTCTCTTCCTGGAACGCTCAGACTGCAACCCTTCGTGCTGTCATGGAGCAAAAGTGTGTTGCTGCCGTTAAGCCCTACAAGTCAGGCCCAGCACTCGACTTCGGTGTAGGGAAAAGTTATTAACCTTTAAGTCTTTCTGAATTCAACAACAACAAAATATAAGCAGGAATGACTGAGAGGGCAACACACATCATACACACCACACACAACAACACACCACACCACACACACATCACACAACACACCACACCAACACATACACACACACAAACCAAAACAACACACCAACAAGGGGCACACAACACACACACACACAGAGTCACAACACACAATACAGACACACACAACACACACACACACAGAACCACACACACACATCACACACACACCACACACACACATCAACACAACACATACACACATAAACACACACACACACACACAAACACACACCACACACACACACACACAAACACACACACACACACCACACAGCACAACAGTAACACACACACATACACACACACACAAACCACACACACACACACATCACACACACACACACAAGCACACAAAAAAACAGAAACACAAACACACACACACAAACGACAAGAAGATGTGAACGAAAGAAAGGAACAAGGCAGAAACAAAGAGAGGATAGAAAAGAGGGAATTTTAGCACAGAATCTGGAAGGGGGGATGCTACTTCTACTAAGAGGAATTTTTAGCAACAGAATTTCTGAAGAGGGATCTACTCTACTAGAGGGATTTTTAGCACAGAATTTCTGGAAGGTGGGGATGCTACTCACTAAGAGGGAATTTTTAGCACAGAATTTCGGAAGTTGGGATGCTAACTTTCTACTAAGAGGAATTTTTGCACGAATTCGGAAGGTGTGTGATGCTACTTCTACTAAGAGGGAATTTTTGCACAGAATTTCGAAGGTGGATGCACTTCGTACTAAGAGGGAATGTTTTAGGCACAGAATTCCTGGAAGTGGGATGCTACTTCTACAAGGAATTTTAGCACAGAATTTCTGAAGGTGGGATGCTACTTCTACTAGGGGAATTTTTTTAGTCACAGAATTTTGTAGGTGGGATCTACTTCTACTAAGGGAATTTTTACACAGATTTCTGAAGTGGGATGCTACTTCTACTAAGAGGAATTTTAACACAGAATTTCTGAAGGGAGCTTTTCTACTAAGAGGGAATATTTTAGCACAGAATTTTGGAAGTGGGGATGCTACTTACTACTAAGATGGAATTTTAACACAGAATTTCGGGGGAGGTGGGGAGGCTTTTCTACTAAGAGGGAATTTAAGCACAGAAATTCTGGAAGGTGGGGATGTTTCTATAAGGGGGAATATTTTAGCACAGAATTTCTGAAGGTGGGGTGTTTCTTTAGGGAATTTAAGCACAGAATTCTGGAGGTGGGATGCGTTTCTAACTAAGGGGAATATTTTAGACAGAATTTCTGGAAGGTGGGATGCTTTTCTTACTAAGAGGGAATATTGTTAGCGACTAGAATTCTGAAGTGGGCATGCATTTCACTAATAGGGAATATTTTAGCACAGAATTTTTCCTGGAAGGTGGGATGCTTTCTACTAAAGGGAATTATAAGCACAGAATGCTGAAGTGGGATGCCATTTCTACAAAGAGGAAATATTTTACACAGAATTTCTGAAGAGGGGATGCTAATCACTAGAGAATTTTAAGCACAAATTCCCTGAAGGTGGGGAGCTTTCTACTAAAGGGAATATTTTAGCACAGAATTTCTAAGTGGGATCACTTTCTACTAAGAGGAAAAATTTAGCACAAAAAATTTCTGAAGGTGGGATGCTTTCTAACAAGAGGAATATTTTAGCACAGAATTTCTGGAATGGAGCTTTTCTACTAAGGGGAATTTTAAGCCGAATTTCGAAGTGGGAGCTTTCTACTAGAGGGAATATTTTAGCACAGAATTTCTGGAAGGTGGGGATGCTATTTCTACTATGAGGGAATTTTAAGCACAGAATTTCTGGAAGGTGGGGATGCTTTTCTACTAAGAGGGAATATTTTAGCACAGAATTTCTGGAAGGTGGGGATGCTTTTCTACTAAGAGGGAATATTTTAGCACAGAATTTCTGGAAGGTGGGGATGCTTTTCTACTAAGAGGGAATATTTTAAGCACAGAATTTCTGGAAGGTGGGGATGCTACTTCTACTATGAGGGAATTTTAAGCACAGAATTTCTGGAAGGTGGGGATGCTTTTCTACTATGAGGGAATTTTAAGCACATAATTTCTGGAAGGTGGGATGCTTTCTACTAAGAGGGAATTTTAAGCACAGAATTTCTAAGGGCGGGGTGCTATTTATTTTTTTTCAATTTCTAAAGAGGATTTTTAAGCACAATTTTTCGAAAAGGTGGAATGCTATTTCTACTGTAGCGGGTAGACCCACGCTACAATTGTCTTTGTGGTAAAAATATATTCAGTTTTCTCAACTCTCCATGTAAACATCATTATTATGCTTACGATATATTTGTATTTCTATATTTAGTATATGATCTAAATATGTTTATTTTCCAATATTCTGATGTAACTATTATTAAATTAGTATATATTTTATCTACTTGTTTATGTTATTTTTAATGTTGTCTACACGAAATGTCTTAATATTTTTAGTCATTCAATAGTATAGCCCGAAGTTATCTCCCTGAAATGCGAGCATTGGTCTGATCTAGGAAAGAAAATCAGTAAATAATAACTTTATTAAGTTATATTGTTTGCTCATATTCATAAATATAATTGTTGAAACACTGATCTTGACTGATTCATCTCAACCACGATGAGAGTTCTCTATTTTTGTTGTAAATCAATATTTTTCATCTATTCCATCATATAGGTATAGGTACATATGTACCCTAATATTAACACTAGAAAAGCAGTTTTAATTCTTATTTAATGAGTCTTTAATAAATCGTAATTATTATGCAATTGAAGAACATGTGGAATAAACTCTATTTAGATAAATAAAACAGCTCATAGAAAGAAGCAGTAGATTGTAAGGCATAAGGTGTACAGGCTGTGTTACTGTGAGTCATAGTAGCTAGCCTAAGTGCTGTTCCTTGTTGTAAACAAGTTTGAATTATCAAACTAAATTTTACCAAATGCAGACATAAAAATATAAATCTATGGTATGTTTTGGGTTTCGTTATGAATGAATATAAGATTGGAAGATGTTAGTATGGATAATTTGTAGTATTAGAGATAGTTATACTTTCGATCATATGAACAGCTTTAAGAAGCTTGCTTGGGTGCAGCAGACCAGAAACTGTGTTTTCGCACCACTGGTTAGTTATGAATATCTCCTCTAATGGACATGTGTGGTTAATAATATTTATATGTATACAAACTGTGGTGCATATCCTTCTTTTTCTAGTCATAAATTATTTAGTTTTGTTGAATTTTTAGTGTTTTTTTACCAAAAGTTATAGTGTGTATCTAGTCGGAGGCTTTAATCGCCAATAATTTGCAGCCAAATGATTTTTGTGCAAAATGCAATAATGCATGTTAATGCTTGTACTTTCTAGTTTATTTTGATATATAATATGTCTAGTTTCGTTACACGGACAGCAAGATAATCACTACTGAAGCCGCATGATAAAACACAAAATGTCCTCCATCTTGGGCCAAATCAGCAGAAATGATCAAGTGTGGTCGTGCAGTCTTTACAGTTCTCGTGGGGTGTATATATAGAGGGGTGGTTAGGGTGGCTAGAGAGACCATCCACCCACACAGCAGTAGATGTACTGGAGGCCTGAATAAACAGGTGACAACCAAAGCTGCTGTCTTCGCCTGAGTCTTCTTTTGCCTGGTTCCTGTACACACATGTTGCTGTGAATTGCTGTCGCTCCTTCCCTACCCTGCCTCTATCCTTGCTTCTGGGCATGGTCACACTATTAAGAAGGAATTTTTAGCACAGAATTTCTGGAAAGTGGGGATGCTATTTCTACTAAGAGGAAATTTTTAGCACAGAATTTCTACTAAGGTGGGGATGCTATTTCTACTGACCATCTTCCATATCCCCAGAGGAAAGTGCGGTATTGTTGTTGTTGTTGTTGTTTTTTTACGTTTATAGACAGAAATGTGACAGGTCGACCTGAATTCTTTGCATGGTTGAATGGTTTTTTCCGACTGTGCTACCCTTGAAGGGGGATGGTGGGGGGGGTGGGACCCTGAGTTGTCAAACTTTGTTGACTGTTGTCCCTGTTCTTCTCTCTGTCTCTGTTTCTTGTCATTGCTGTTTGTTGTTGTTGTTGTTGGGGTGGTGGTGGTGGTGGTGGTGGTGGTTGGTGGTGGTGGTGAAGGGTGGTGTGGTTTTATTTATTTATCCTTTTATTTCGAGGATAATGGAATAAGCACTCATATGGGGTTTTCTTCATCCAGTCCCCGTGTGGTGTATGCAGTTTTGTACATTTTGTCATCCGTTCCCACCGGCACACAATGGCCTACTCTTCCGAAAAGCAGAACGGGTGTTTGTGTGAGATTGTGTGTGTGATTGTGTGTGTGTGATTGTGTGTGTGTGATTGTGTGCGTGATTGTGTGTGATTATGTGTGTGTGATTGTGCGTGTGTGTGTGATTGTGTGTGTTTGTGGGTGTGATTGTGTGTGTATGTGCGAAAGTCAAACTTTTAGTTCCAGATAGTACTTTGAATAGGCATGCAATTGCCTTGTCATTTTTGAAGATACCCTCATATATACCCCCCCCCCCCCCCCCCTTGAGAAGGCGAAAGCCGAAATATTGGGGAACATTACATTTTATTATGCTGGTTGTTTTACTTTTACTTTGTGTGGTATATAATATATATATATATATATATATATATATATATATATATATATATTTATAACCCTTATATATATTATAATATATATGCATATGTAGTTATTGAAAAGACGCCGTAAAACAAAGGAAGGCATACGATTTAAGCAAACAGAAAAGAAAACATTTCTTAAACACACACACACAGAGAAAACAAATGAATAATTTTCTTGAAGTGTGTGTGTGTGGTGTGTGTGTGTGTTGTGCGAATGCGTGCGTGCGTGCGTGTGTGTGTGTGTGTGTGTGTCCTGTCTGTCTGTGTGCGTGGCGTGCGTTTGTGTGTGTGTGTGTGCGTGCGCGCGCGCGCGGGTGCAAGTGTGTGTGTATGTAAGAAAAAAGATAGAAAGCGTACACGCGTGCACAGAGAGAGAGAAACAATGAGAGAGTGAGAGAGAGAGTGAGAGAAAAGTGAGAAAGAGGTGAGAGAGAGAGAGTGAGAGAGAGAGAGTGAGAGGAGAGAGTGAGAGAGAGAGAGTGAGAGAGAGAAAATGAGAGAGAGAGTGAGAGAGAGAATGAGAGAGAGAGTGAGAAAGAGGGTGAGAGAGAGAGGATGGAGAGAAAGTGAGAAAAGAGAGATAGAGAGAAGTGAGGAAGAGAGAGTGAGAGAGAGAGGAGAAAAAGGGAGTGAAAAAGAGAAGTGAGAGAGAGAGTGAGAAAGAGGTGAGAGAAAGAGTGTAGAAAGAGAAAAGAGTGAGAGAGAGTGAGAGTGAGAGAGAGTGAGAAAGAGTGAGAGTGAGAAATGGAGAGAGAGTGAGAAGGAGTGAGAAAGAGAGAGTGAGAGAAATGAGAAAGAAAAAATGAGAGACAGAGTGAAAAAGCAGAGTGGGGAAAAGGAGAGAGAGAG
>CM054150.1:62077878-62121043 GCA_028751875.1 Rapana venosa
TTTATCAAATCACGGGTCCCTCAAAAAACTAACATAGGAAAAGAATTATTTTTTAGTCCCCCCAAATATCTTTGAAAAATTCAAAGTTTTGATTGTAAAGCTTTCGGATTGCTTTGGGAGTTCCGTTTATGCATCTTTTTGGGAACGTATAGAGAAATGGGGAGTACTACTCTAGGGATTATGTAACTTACCCTTTTTAAGTTCCCTTAAGAGTTCAACTAAAAACAAATTGCTCGGAAATTTCAATTAGATCGGATTAGATTTTCCCAAAATAGGCAAAAATTCTTTTCTTGTCATATTAGTACTTCATTTCCCCGATATCTTCAAAGAGCAAGTTCATCCTAAAGACTGGAAAAAATCCACCCTTTTTTAAAAACCCCTTGCCCAAAATGGGAACTTTAAAAAAGCAGATTTTGATTAAACCATCTCTCTTTAAAAAAAAAAGGAAATGAGCTTTTTAGGCTTTATTAAAAGTGCCCCTAAAAGTATATCCTTCTATTTTAAAGTATACACGCGGATCCTTTTTAAAAAAACAAGGAAGCGGGGGGCGCTTCATCTTTCCCAGTTTAAAGGTTGAAAAGTCCAAATCACATCGGAAAAAAATCATTCCATCTTTATGCTGAATTACGTTTTTGAGGGTTTTGTACTTTTGCTTGATTTCCCAATATTTTTTGCGATTTTGTTCTGGTTGTTTTAAAATTTGCATTATTCTAAGTAATCGTCTTGACCTTTGGAAAAATCTTATTACTGAAATTAAATTTTTTTGGGAAAATTTTTAATTTGGGGGTTGAATGTTATTTCTGCTGGGTTTCCCT
The DNA here is from genome assembly GCA_028751875.1 of Rapana venosa. Taxonomy (NCBI): domain Eukaryota; kingdom Metazoa; phylum Mollusca; class Gastropoda; order Neogastropoda; family Muricidae; genus Rapana; species Rapana venosa. Next base: position 62,078,694 of record CM054150.1, read on the forward strand.
TTCCTTTGTGGTATTTATTTTAATGAAAAAGTCGCAAAGTCCCAAAAAGGCAGCAAAACATGATAGCTTTCAAATGTTTTAGATATTCCTCTTTCCTTCAGAAAGTTATCTTTGCTTCAAAATGTTTGCTGGAAACATGTAAAAAAGAAAAGGAAGGGTGGTTATCCCCCGCATATTGTTGTTCGGATCTTGAGAACATTTTTGTCTCGGTACGGTTTTCGAAAATCCTGTTAAAAAATTGTTTCTCTAATTACAGATTGAAATTAAATGCCTTTCGAGCAAAAAATTTTCCAAAAAAATCATGTATTCGGTGAAAAATTTTCCCTGTTATGTTTTGTTCGTTAGGTTTAAAAAAAGTTTTTACCATCATTTCAAGATGTCCTGCAGGGAAATTTAACCAATCCGAGTTTTTTATGTGAGATAGCCTTGTCTTTTGTTGCATCCCCGTATTCTCTTTTTTTTAAAGTATGTCGTGGAATTACATTTTTTTTGTTTTGCAGCTGCCGTTACAAGTGTTCACAAATTTTTGTTTTCAACTTTAGAGTATTTTTCAATTGTTCGGGGTTTTTGTTAATTTTTTTTATTTCTTTGCCATGTTTTTGCATACTGTTTATATAGTTTGGAATAGTCTTTTAATGTGCATTTATACCAACACGTATCTATTCTACTTAAAGCCCTTATCCCATTATGCTGCCCCCCCCCCCCCCCCCCCCCCCCCCCCCCCCACCCCCCCCCCCCCCTGCCTCCATCGTCTAATATCACTTTAAGTGAACAGACGTAAAATTGAAGACACACACACACACACACACACACACACACACACGAATAGAGGCATGCATCGTACATATGAATGCGTGCGCAATACACGCACATGCGCGCACGGACACACACACGCGAACGCGCGCAGAACATCTTGCGCAAACGTTAAAACCAGTTCCGCTTTTCGGAAGAGTAGACCATTGTGTGCCGGTGGGAACGGACGATAAAATTTACAAAATTGCATACACACGGGGACTGGATGTAAAAAGCACGAGTGCTTAACAAACAAAAACAAAAACAAAAACAATGACTATAAATCGAGGATTGCTCACAGCTCGAGCTCTGCTTATCGCAGCGCTAATGGTCTAAGGGAAACAACCTCTGTCAATAGCGAGGAAGGCAACAGTTATGTACGCTTGAAGGGTCAGAGATATGCTAGATTTTCAGAATAGATGCATGAACATCACATTCCGTGGCGGTGCGTGCGCGCGCGCACGCGCACACACACACACACACACACACACACACACACACACACACACACATAATATAATATGCACGCACGAGCATGCGCGCGCGCACAAACACACATACGCAATTAAATTTTAGGCATGTACCTTTGTCTTGCTGTATCAGTGTCTATGTGGCTGTGTCTCAGTCTCTCATTTCGCTCCACCTGTCTTACTGTCTCGTCGTGTCCATACCTGTTGTCCGTCTGTCCATCTGTCTGTCTGTCTGTCTGACTGTGCATGCACGTGTGGATATGTGTATGCATATGAATGTGTGTACGTGCAACTGTGTGTGTATGTGTATGCATGCGTGCATCTGTCTCTCTACCTTTTATTGTCTCTATCTCTGTGATTGGACAACTCTCGTGTTGCCGTGGGTTACTTAACTTGCACTCAATGCATGTTGCACACGGGACCTCGGTTTATCGCCTCATTTGAAAGACTAGCACCCAGACCACCACCCTTGATCTATTGGATTAGGGAACAATTTTACTATCTAGTCGGAAGGTTACCTGTAGACCACCGATCTGTATGTGTGTGTGTGTGAGTGTGTGTGTGTGTGTATGTGGTGTGTGTGTGTGTGTGTAGGCCTATGTCTTTGTCTCTCATTGTCTTTATCCCTCAGTCTGTTTGCTCTGTGTCTGTCTGTTCCTGTGGTTATGTCCCTTTTCTCTCTTTGTTGTAGTTAGAATGAGTAAGAGTTGAGGGAAGGGAGAGAGAGAAAGAGAGAGACGAGCTGACAGAAGAAAAGCCATACAGACAAAAAATAAAGACAGACTTGTGGACACACGCGATTTTGTGGTGCAGAGATCGCCTGGCAATTAGCGAGACATATATAAAACAGACAAGGTGGAACAAATTGATGCAACGGTTTGCTATTATTCACATTATTTATTTTAATTTTATGTTTGAAATTGTCAATATCTTTGCACTATACTTTTCTTATTTATCATATACATATACATTTCACAATTTCTTGTACACTAATTAAAAGAAAATTAGGGTATAAATAAACAATAGAATAAAATGAATAAAGAACACAAAAAATTGAAGAATCAAATTTTTTTTTTAATAGATTGTTCTTTCCCCTTAATCAGCACGCTACTCTACATAGTATGTATTTATATATTTTTTGTGCATTTGTCAAACATATTGTTCGTGATACATTTAGTTTATCATATACGTATAGTATCTACAATTTCTTGTATTAAAAATAAAGAGAACTGATTCCTAAACATAACAAATAAATAAATAAATAATTTTAAAAATATTTTCAATAAACTCAACTGCAATTTCTTTAATAGGTTGTGCTTTCCCTTAGTCTATACGCCACTCGGCTCTCTGTCCCCTTCTCTCTCTCGTTCACAAACACACACACACACACACACCACACACACACACACACACACGCGCGCGCGCGCACCATACACGTACATAAATACATGCCGGTGTGCGTGAATGCGTGCGCAACACACGCACGAGCACGCACGCACACACACACACACACACACACACACACACACACACACACACACACACACACACACACACACACGCACACACATTCTAATATCACGTAATGTGAAAAGACGTTAAATTAAAGAAGAAGACACACGCACACACACGCACGCACGCGCACACACGCACCCATGCTTGCATATATGGACGTGCGCGCGCGCGCGCACACACACACGCACACACACACAGGCATGCACACTCACACACAGGCAAGCACGCACGCACACACACACACACACACGCACACGTGCGCGCATGCATGCACGCACACAAGCACGCACACACATGCCTGCATATACAAACGTACAAGCATGCACACACACATGCACACACACACACACACACAGGCACACACACACACACACGCACGCACAACACGCGCGCGCGCGCGCGCGCGCGCACACACACACACACACACACAAACGCACGCACGCACACACGCACACGCATGCTCCCACTGACTCGCTCTCGGAGGTATACATGTACGTCTGTCTGCTGTATCAGTGTGTTTCTGTCTCATCATTTACTCTCTGTCTCTCTGTCTCTCTCTCTCTCTGTCTCTCTCTCTCTCTGTCTCTCTCTCTCTCTCTCTCTCTCTCTGTCTCTCTCTCTCTCTGTCTCTCTCTCTCTCTGTCTCTCTCTCTCTTCAGTTTCTCTCTCTCTCTGTTCTCTCTCTCTCTGTTCTCTCTTCTTCTTTTCTCTCTCTCTCTCTGTCTTCTCTCTCTGTCTCTCTCTTCTCTGTCTCTCTCTCTCTCTTTTCTCTCTCTCTCTGTCTCTCTCTCTCCTGCCTCTTCTCCTCTCTCTCTCTGCTCTCTCTCTCAAACAGGGTGGGCCACCAGACAGAGAGACACAAAAATGAGACAGCAAAGCAATAGGCACTGGGGGGTGGGGGTGGGGGCTAGATAAATATGGGGAGAGACAGAAACAAGTGCAAGCAGACAGACAGACAGACAGAAATGCAGACGAACAGAGACAAACAGACAGACTGATAGCGTCTTGCAGACAAATTGATTCAGGGGGAAAAAAACAAGTTGGCGAAATACCTACTGACGGATGAACCAACTTACCTACCAACCGACAGAACAGACAGACTGACTGATTGACTGACTGACTGACTGACTGACTGACCGACTGACCGACAGATGGACGGATCGACTGACCGATAGACAGACAGATAGACAGACAGACAGACAGACAAGCAAACAAATAAACAAAAACAATGACTACAAAGCGAGGATTGCTCACGGCTCAAGTTCTGCCTATTGCAGCGCTCATGGTCTAAGGGAAACAACCTCTGTCAAGAGCTAGGAAGGCAACAGTTATGTGTGCTGGAATGGTCAGATGTGCTCGGTTTTCAGAATAGATGCATGAACATGACAATTCAGTGGCATTGGGTACACACACACACACACACACCACACACACACACACACACACACACACACACACACACACACGAGCGCGCGCACACACATGCATTAATTTAAGCATGTACGTTTGTTTGTCCCGCTGTATCAGTGTCTATGTGCCTGTGTCTCTGTCTCTCATTTTACTCCATTTGCTTTACTGTCTCGTTATGTCCATACTTGTCTGTCTGTTGTCTGTCTGTTTTGTCTGTCTGTCTCTCTCTCTCTCTCTCTCTCTCTCTCTCTCTCTCTCTCTCTCTCTCACTATGACCTTTATAGATTTGGCTGGTTGTTGTTTGTTTTTTCTTTCTTTTTTTTCTTCCTTGTTTTTATTGTGTGAGAGTATGGGTATTGAGGTTTTTATTTATTTATTAAATTTTTTTTTTTTATCATAACATATTTTTTGTATGAGTAATCAAAATAAGTGTCGAAGGTGATCGTGTACTGTCTTGAGAATTATATATTTAGTACCATCTCTGAAACACACACACACACACATACATACATACACACACACGCACGCATACAATGGCATACACACAGGCACACATGCACGCACGCACGCACGCACACACACACACACACACGCACGCACGCACGCACACACACACACACACACACAACGCACGCACGCACGCGCACGCACTCCGCCCGCGCGCACACGCACCACGCTTGTTTTTTAACAGACGTGTGCGTGCACTCAACACACACACACACACACCACACCACACACGCACACACACACGCACACACACATGCACACTCACACAGAGACAGGCACGCACGCGCGCACACACACACACAAGCACGCACACACACATGCCTGCAAAGACAAGAAAGGAAACACCATCCTGGGAACAGAGGGGCAACTGAACAGATGGGCAGAGCACTTTGAGGAACTCCTGAACAGATCCGTCCCTTTATATCCCCTGGACATCGACCCTGCTGATAGAGACCTAGACATCAACTGCGAGCAACCAACCAGGGAGGAGATCAGGAAAGCCATCAAAATGCTGAGAAATGGCAAGGCAGCAGGACCGGACAACATCCCAGCAGAAGCACTCAAGGCAGACCTGGAGACCACAGTAGAGATGCTGTACCCTCTCTTTAGGAAGATTTGGGGAAGAGGAGGAAGTACCTCAGATTGGAAGGAGGGCTACCTCATCAAGCTCCCACAAGAAAGGAGACCTCAGCAACTGTGCCAACTATTAGAGGGATAATGCTTCTGTCGGTGCCAGGAAAAGTCTTTAACAGGATCCTCCTCGAGAGAATGAAAAATGTAGTCGACCCTCTCCTCCGAGACCAGCAGGCCGGCTTCCGCCAGAACAGATCATGCATAGATCAGATTGCCACCTTGCGCATAATCGTTGAGCAATCTTTAGAGTGGAACTCATCTTTATACATCAACTTTGTTGATTATGAGAAAGCATTCGACAGTGTGGACCGCAACACCCTCTGGAAATTGCTTCGCCACCATGGAGTGCCAACCAAATGGTCAACTTGTCAAGAACCCCTAGAAAGAATGACCCCCCGGGTGGTCCATGGAGGACAACTCACAAACAGCTTTGAGGTGAAGACCGGAGTCAGACAAGGCTGTCTCCTGTCACCTTTCCTCTTCCCCCTGGCGATCGATTGGACCATGAAGACTTCAACGGCATACAGTAGAAGGGGAAATTTCCAGTGGACACTGTGGGACCAGCTGGATGATCTCGACCTTGCGGGGACGACCTGGCCCTCCCTTTCCACGGGCGCCAACAGATGCAGCCCAAGACTACAGAACTAGCAGCACCTCTTTACAAGTTGGTTCAAGATCATGAAGGCAAAACCCAAAGGGATTCTCAAGATCAACGCATGAGTGAGGACCCGGGTCAAACTAAATGGAAGGAGCTGAAAGAAGTGGGACATTCACGTACCTGGGTAAGTCTTAACATGGCAGGGCGACGACGCCGAGTCAGAGCAAGAATTGGAAGGCGAGGGCAGCGTACTGCAGCTGAAGAAATCGGAGCTCCAAGGTGGATTGTCGACCCGCACAAAGATCAGGCTGTTAAAACTCCAACGTAAAGTCAGTCCTACTATATGGAACGGAGACATGGAGGGCAACAAAGACCACCATCAAGAAAGTGCAGCCCTTTCATCAACAGCGGCCGAGACGAATCCTCCAGACCCACTGGCCGAACCATTCAGCAAAGCAGACCTGTGGCAACGTACCAACCAGCTGCGCCGGAAAATGAATCCGGGCAGGAGATGGGGACTGGATTGGGGCACACTCAGGAAAGCCAGCACAAAGCAAACATCACAAGGAAGGCATTTCATGGACCCCGGGGAAAAATGGAAGCCAAAAAACCCTTTGCGACGGACCTTGAGCAGAAAAACCAGGAGGATGGAAATATACTGGAGACAGTGGAGAGAATAGCCGGACGAGACTCTGGCGGATGTTGTCGGCGGCCTATGCTCCAGGGGAGTGATGGGTTAAGTAGTAAGTAAATCAAGAAATATGCTTGTTTTACATGTGGTGGTAAAGAATTTTTTTTTTCATTTAAATTCTTGATTTCTGAACATAATTATACCCCCACCAAATTTAAACCTTGGCATAAAAAATTTATATGACCAACAAGTCGTTGTAGTTTTCTGCTAAAAAAAGAAAGAAGACTTTTCTCCCATTGATATTAGATTGAATTATTAAACTTTGGGTAGTAGTCCAGTTTTGCTTATGGTGTGAGTTTGGACACCATCAATGTGTGAATTAGCTCGAACTTAAGTTCTTCAAATAATTCTTAAATGAGGAAATCATCCCAAGTAAAACAGGCCCAGCCAATCCCACCAAGATCCTCTCAGCGGAAAAGAACTGGATCCAGTTGACCCATTTCAAGTCCTTGGAGCCATCAAAGTGAGGAGGGATCGAAGACCGAAATCTAGATAGAGCGGCACAAAACATCAGCCAGAAATGGAAAGACAGAAAACCATATGGAGGACAGAAACACCCTCTCGGAACCAAGGTAAAGTTATTAAATGCGCTAGTCACCCCCAATCAGCTTACGCATGTGAGGCATGGCCCTGAACGCAGGACCTACAAAGGAAGATCAGCAGTAGAAATTTGAGATGCCTCAGAAGGCTCCTTTGGCATTTCTATACAAGGACCATGTCCAAAATGAAAGTCCGAGAATGATCATCACAGTGCGGGACTATGAAGACCTATGACCACGGCGAAAAAGAGGAAACTCAGATGGTTTGGGCACGTAACCGCTCAGAAGGACTGCAATGACCATCCTGCAAGGAACAGCCAGGGAAAGAGAAGACGGGGCAGACAGAGGAGAAAGTGGGCCGACGACATCCGTGATTGGACAGGGAAGGATTCAGTGTCACCCAGGACTCGCCCCGACCGCGCTAATTTGGAGCCACTGGCCCACGTTCGTCCACCATGCAGGCCCCTACGACCCTGGGGGGTTTTGGGGCCAGTTGGAACAGTGAACTCCAAATAAAATGGTTTATGGGGATTGGGGACAGTTTGGGAAAAAACCAGTAAAGTAAAGATGCTTTGCTTTGGTTTAAGCTTGTTGATTTTTTTGGAAGTGGCCTAAGTTTTTCAAATATTTTTTTATAAGTGTTAATGATATGGTATATCGCTAATGCCACAAATCTCCTTATTTAACTAATTTTAGAAACGTATAATAAATGAAATCGGCTTAAGTGGCATTTGGCAGAATCAGTTTGATCTCCATGTTTCACCTGAATGGTTTAAAGCCAAAGTTACACATAGTTAGTCGATCAGTATTTGCAACAATGGTTTTCTCATGTAGATAACAACCACATATTTCTTAATTGTATACTATTTAAAAAGTGTTTCTGCTTTGAAGATTATCTGTCGATTCTTCCTCGCAATTTGTCATTAACTTTTATTCATTTTCGAACATTAAATCACAGACTTCCCATCCGAATTGGCAGAATAAGAAACTTTCCCAGAGCAGAAAGCATCTGTGATAAATGTGGTGAAAACGAGCTAGGTGATGAGTTCCATTATATATTCAAATGTCATTTCTTTGTGCAGTTAAGAAACAAATTTATCCCAATATATTATTTAAAAAAATACACCCAAATGTTATGAAGTTCAGGGAATTGTTTTAGTTCATAAATTTAAATCCTTTGCTTATCAAAGTTTAATTTTAAGAAATAAGGAAAACCTATTGATTTGATGCATCTCTTTAGAAAACTATTTTGACATTTTTAATGCCCTAGTGATTTATTTATATGTTAGGGATAAGTTGTTTTTTTGTTATTTATAGATTTGAATGGCATGTCATTGTGTGTTGAGCAACTTGCCTGGCGTTGTGCGCCATATACTGTGTTGTGTGGTTGCCATTTGTGCATGTGTGGGCGGGTACTGTGTAGTGGTTGTTTTTTGTAGCAGGGGTCCAATCACATTGTTTACAGTGCTGTGAGAATTTTGTATTTCCATTTGAATGTTGTTTGCTGGTTGTTCTTTGAAATGTTCCTGCATGCATATTGGGCATGGTTTGTTGTGTTGTTGTTTTTGTGTGTGTGTGTGTGTGTGTGTGTGTGGTGTGTGTGTGTGTGTGTGTGTGTTTGAGAGGGGCGCCTTCTTGGTATGTGGATGTTCCACACGAGTGTATGTGTTGTGTGCTTGTGGCTGCCTTTGCCTTGCCCATTATGTGTGAGAGAGAGAGAGAGGGAGAGAGGAGAGGAGAGAGAGAGAGATGAGGAGAGAGAGAGAGAGGAGAGAGAGAGGAGAGAGAGAATATTTAGTTGATTGCTGTTAATGTATTCAGGAATCATGTTAATTTGCCTGCCTTTCCTGTATTGTGAATGGTCTTTTGCTTTTAATGTCCATAGTTTGTGCTTTTCTTTCTGCTTTCCATTTTGGGGTGAGTTGGTGTTGTGAGTGGTTTTTCGCATGCCCACGTTGTGGCTTTGTTGGATTTCATGTGCTCCTTGGGGGGGTTTCTTGAAATAAATCTTGAATCTTGAATCTCCCATAGAACCATCAATGTCCAATATTTGCACAATCTACAGTGATAAAAAAATAGTTTTGTTTTCTCAACGTGAAAAGATATTTCTCCTAAATAATATTTCACCTTCACCTTTACTTATTCCGTGGTCTTGTAGACCATGTGGTCACTACTGAAGATTTTCCAACCAGCTTCCTCCACTCCCTGCGGTCCTCTGCTTTCCGTAACAAATTGTTCCACTCAAGGTCAGTCCAGTCTCTGATGTTGTTGTCTTCCCATCGTTTTCTCTGTCTGCCTCTTCCTCTCCCTCCTTGTACTGTTCCCTGTAGGACAGTCTTGGCCAGTCCAGATATTCGTGTGACGTGCCTGTACCACTTTAGTTTGCGTGTTTTTTCACTGAAGTCATGAGCTTTTCATGTGGTCCATGGCGTTTTTAACTCTGGTTTTCACTTCCTCATTAGTGATGTGATCTCTGTATGAGATACCAAGGATTTTGCGAAAGCACCTCATCTCCATTGCCTGTATCCTTCTTTCAATGTCTGCTGTTATGGTCCACGTTTCATATACGTACATTTTCATTTTTCATTTCATTTTCATTTTCATTTTACCACTTTAAGTCACGAGATTTCTCTGCGTGAAATTCAGGCTGCTCTCCCCGGGGAGAGCGCGTTGCCACAAGAGCAGCGCCACCCATTTTTTTTCCTTTTTCCTGTCTGCAACTGTATTTGTTTCCCTATCATAGTGGCTTTTTTCTACAGAATTTTGCCAGGGACAACTCTCTTGTTGCCGTGGGTTCTTTTACGTGCGCTGAATAATTTTGTGTAGCACATGGGACCTCGGTTTTTCGTCTCATCCGAAAGACTAGCGCCCAGACCACCACTCATGGTCTAATGGATGGGGAAAAAGTTTCGGGCCCAAACGGGATTTGAACCACCGCACACTTCCGACCCGGACTTTTCGCATTCTAGACCACCGACCACAGAAATAAGGACATGATCAGGGAGCCCATCAGTCTGATCTTGAAGCTGATGGCGTTTGTTCTTGATTTTCCCAAAGATGTTTCATTTTTGGTCATGCAGCTGGGGCCCTGGGCTGTTCTGGAGAGAACTTCATCCCATCTATAGATCCCAGATATTTAAAGCTATGGACAGTCACAATTTTCTTGCTCTCTATAATTATGCCAGTGCTGATGCCATTGCCAATAACATTAGATAATGTTGGAGGATTACAATGGTTTATCCACACACAAAAAACTGTGTTTATTTAGCGTGAAAACTCTTTCTCTGTCGAAAGTAATGGAGGATTGAAGTAAAGACAAATTTGCACACAAGGCCTTTTTGTTTTCGTAGTGAAACATATTCCTGATAGAAATGGTTAGGGAGGAGGATAGAGTCAGATATTTTTTATACAAGAAACCTATTTTCCCCCGCTGTGAAACCTGTTTCTTGTCAATAGCATCTTGAGATGGTTATGAGGGGACATTTGTAAACGACATGACGGATCCCTTCAGCGCCTGGGCTTCTTCATAGTCCTTAATGAAACAAATGACGCTGGGGGCAACAACAGCATAGTGAGAGGCTGTATGACCAGTGGCTTTCTTTCCCACGCATGGAATTCCACTTTACAGCTTAGATTTTAATGACTCTCTGACTAGGAGGTTTGACTCGCACAGTCCTTATGTGCTGCAGCCCTGGGGGCTGGTTGGCCTTTGGAGAACATCTCCAACGCTGACTGTCCTTATGCCCACTTGGCCGAGAGAGTGGGGATTGTTACTGTGGGCAAGGCATCTCCACTATAATCAAATTTCTGCCCAAGTTCCGGAACAGCAGCTGCCTCCTCTGCTGTTGTGGATAGGATGGACAGGCACATGACGGGCGCTACAGCCGAGTGTTCAGGCGCTCCACTCCAATCCCATGGGTCCGTGGAGTCGGGGTTCAAATCTCGGCGTCGTCAGATGAATTAAGGGAGGGGATTTTGACGATCTCCCAGGTCAACTTCAAGTGCAGACCTGCCAGTGCCTTGATTCCTTCGTGTGTATACCCATGCAGAACATGAAATTTGCACCTTAAAGATTCCGTCATTCACGTCAGCGTTCGGTGGGTTAGGGAAAACATCAGCACCCCCAGCATACACCCCCGAATTCGGAATGCGGCTACCTTCACGGGGGGCAAAAATTGGTCGCATACACACAATAGACCGTTAGAAAACCCAGAGCTCTAATCGAGAAAACAACCACCGCCCCCAAAATTATCAACGATTTGTTCTGAAAAAACTTATTCTTTTCGATAAGGTTGCAGCATTGGAACAGAAATAGATTTATGCGCATGGATTTTGTTCTTTGCGGTGAAAAATCATTCTGACGATGATGCTGGGGGACTAAAAAAAAAAGCACAGTTATGCAGAAGTGTCTTTCCATGCTGTGACACAAACGTTTTAGTGGAACCGTGGTCTAGAGGTAACGCGCCCGCCTAAAAGCAAAAAAGTCCGAGTCGGAAGTGTTGCGGTGGTTCGAACCCCGTTTGGGCCAAAATTTCCCCCACCCCCACCCCCCACTGGACCATGAGCGGTGGCCTGGGTGCTAGACTTCGGATGAGACGATAAACCGAGGTTCCTGTGTTACACATCTTTTAGCGCCCCGTAAAAGAACCAGGCAGGAAAGTTGTTTTTGGCAAAATTCTGTAGAAAATAAGCCACTCTGATAGGGAAACAAATACAGTTGCAGACAGCAAAAAGAAAAAAAGACATGGGTGGCGCTGCTCTTGCGGCGACGTGCTCTCCCCGGGGAGAGAGAGCAGCCCGAATTTCACACAGAAAAATCTTCCGTCACTTAAAGGGGTATACAATAAAATAAAATTAAAAAATGCATATGCCTAATGCTGGAGAATCAGACGGTAAACAGTTTCGACACAAGAAATAGGTTTTTCTTGCCTTGAAAAAGACTTGTTGTTTAAACTGTTGTAGAAGTAGAACTCGAGATATCCTGAAAGTCAGAATGCAGCTATCTTCTTCTTATTCTTTATAGCTCCTAGCGGAGCATAGGGCCTCAACAGCGTCCTCCCCCTTCCCCTGTCTCTGGCAAGGGTCTTGGCCTTTTTCCCATGTCAGGTGGAGTCTCTCAGCTCACTATGCAGGCTTCCCCTCCAGATCTGTTTGGGGCGCCCTCTCTTCCTTTTCCCTGGGGGTTTTCCACTCGAGCGCTTGTCTGGTGATGTTGCAAGGCCCCTTCCGTAGGGTGTGGCCGACCAACGCCACTTTCGCCCCCTTACTTGAAATTCCCATAGGCTGTTGGTTCGCCCTCACCCACAGGTCGGTACTTGGCACTCGGGTCGAACCATCTGAGATGAAGGATCTGCCGGAGACATCAGTTGATGAAGGTCGGATCTTGGAGGAGCTGGTGTTGATGACCCGCCAAGTTTCTGACCGTAGAGAAGCACAGACTTCACGTTGGAGTTGAAGTTTCCTGAGCTTGGTGGATGTGGAGATCGCATTTGTTCTCCATACGGGTTTCAGATGGCAAATGTTTGGCGTGCTTTCTTTTCTTGTTTTGATGTCTTCGTCTGTGCCTCCTGTCTGGCTGATCTTACTGCCCAGGTACACAAATTCATGACATCCTCTACTGTTTTTCCCAGAGAGGGTGACAGGAGCCTCTTGCTGGTTGTTGGTTCGCAGTAGCTTGGTCTTCTCTTGACTGATCTTGAGGCCAACACGTCTAGCTGTGGTATCTAGGGCAGTGACTTTGCTTTGGATGTGCTGCAGGCGGTGGGATAGCAGACCCAGGTCATTGGCAAAATCGAGATTTTCCCAGCTTTGTCATGAGTGTCCATTGGATCCCTTTTCCCCCGGAACTTGCGTGGGCCCGTCCTTGTCACCCAGTCCAGCACCACAAGGAAGAGGAGTGGAGACAACAAGCAGCCCTGTCTGACCCCGAAGAGATCCCGAAGCTGTCGGAGAGTCTTCCCCCGTGGATGACCTGGCAGGAGAATCCTTCGTAAAGTTGTTTTAAATAGTAAGCAAAAAAACCCAACCGCGATCGCATACGCAAAATTTTTCCCTTTGGTGAATTCGAAGCTCTTTGCTGACCCATCGCCCCCCATTAAAAAAGAGATAAAAACCCAAACCATAACAAGCCCCCCTCACCCACCCCACCCCCCCCCCAAAAAAAAAAAACACCCGGAAACACACACACATACCCACCCACACTGAAAATAGGCGCATGAATGGTCGGTCACCCAACCACCTGGGCAACCACGCTCAATACTGCTTAAACTTAGTTTTAGGAGAATCAGTGCTCTGACCACTGAGTATCCTGTCCCCAGTAGCAGCACAGATACGTTGATATCACAGAAAAACGCTTTCCTGGAGACTTGTACACCCCGCTTTCCTTTATCTCAGGTGGTGTTGTTGTTTTGGCTTTAGTTACATTTTTTCGCAACTGCTTACTGTTATTTGGGGACGGTATAGCTCAGTATGTTCAGATTCAGTTAGACTTATATCCTCATTTCTTAAAAAAACAAACAATAGACGGCAGGCAGTTCTTCAAGACTGTGCAATATCCTCCTTCATGCCAATAACATATGGTGTCCCCCAGGGATCAGTTCTTGGGCCGATTTTGTTTTCCATCTATATGAATGATCTTCCATTGAATATTTCATCTTCTTGTGAACTATTTGCAGAGGATACGGACATTCATACTAAGAATAAAAAGCAAATGTTATATGTAATATTCTACGAAAGATATAGATAAATAAACTTCTTGGGGTGATCTGAACCAATGGCCCTTTTCCTAAAAAGTCTAAGTTTCTGATGTCACAACGAGACAAAAAAGACAAACATAAAGTCTATGTCAAGAAGTCTGAAATTCTGATCAGATGTTTGAGGAGTTAATTTAAACCCTAATTACTTGGCCTTAGTGTAGACAACAATCTGTCCTGTTTAAACATATTTCAATATTATCAAAGAAATTATCCAAAAGATATTCGCTAATAAATAAAGCATTTCCTTGATGAGCACATCGGGAAAATTGTTCTTTTATGGATACATCAAAAGATATGATTATGCTTCACATGTTGGGACCTGGCAGTGAAATTTTTTAAAACGACTTTAGGTTTCTTTCAGACATCGAAATTTAAAACTCCTTAAAACATATTTGCAAAATCAAAATTACACAAAATCATATTTTCCATTAAATCAGAAAGCCATTTCAATAAGTCGTATTCTGTTCAAGGTTATAAAAATCTTACGCCAACCTATTGTATGTATGTGTGTCCGTCGTGTTTGCGATGACCCCAAAACAGCAGGGAGGAGCTGCTGTTTTTGAAAATGGGCGAAATTTGATTATAGTGGGGATGCCTTTCCCCAGTTTCATCCCCCTCTTCGGCCAAGTGGAAGGACAGTCAGGTTGAGTGTTTCCAAAGGCCAACTAGCCCAGGGTGCAGACATAAAAATGTGCAAGTCAGCCTCCTAGTCAGAGAGTCATGTTGATCACTCAAGACTAAGCTGTAAAGTGGACTTCCATGGGGGGAAGCCACTGTATACAGCCTTCAATTTTCTGTTGCCCCGCGTCATTTGGGTTTTTTCAAAGAAACTGGGATAAAGCCCAGGAGCTGAGGAGAAATGTTTTAATCAGGATATGCGAGGGAAAGTATTTATTTATTCCCTGCCCCAGGATAGACTTATTCATGTCATCCTTGGTTTATTCAGGTAGTAAGCTATGGAACAATATCTCTGATTATCTAAAACAGAAGCCTAGTTTGTCTTCATTTAAGAAAGGCTATTACAGACATCTTTTTGAAATGTTATGATTGGAATTTCATTTTTGTGTTCGAAATTCCTTTCTTTAGTAGTCATTAGTACACAATTCATGTTTAATTATCTGTAGTAGTCATTAGCACACAATTCATGTTTAATTATCTGTAGTAGTCATTAGCACACAATTCATGTTTAATTATCTGTAGTAGTCATTAGCCCACAATTTATGTTTAATTATCTGGATAGTCATTAGCACACAATTCATGTTTAATTATCTGTAGTAGGGTCATTAGCACACAATTCTGTTTAATTATCTGTAGTAGTCATTGGGACACAATTCATGTTTAATTATCTGAGTAGTCATAGCACCAATTATGTTTATGCATTGCATTCTTCACGTCTTTTTGTTTTGTTTGTTTTGTTTTTTTCCGTTTCTCTGTCTATTATCTCTGTCCTCACACTGTCATAATCTGAAGCCACTCCTCTCCTCCTCCCTCATCTCTAAGTCCTTTGCTGCTTTGCGGTTTTGGCCATCTGTATGTTCTCTCTCTGTATGTCTTTCTGTTGTTTTCTCTCAGTAATGTGGTTTTTGGGTGCGCTTTTTTATTATTTGTTGTCGTGTTTGTTGCTTTTTTTCCCTTCTCCATTGTTTCCTTGTATGTCATTCATCGTATTGTATCTTGCTTCTTTATTTTTTTTTTTTTGTTTGATTTAATATTATAATTAATTTTTAATTTTGATTTTTTATTTTGGTGTTTTTTTTTTTTAAAAACCCCGTTGATAATCGATTTTGTGGGTTTGTTTGGGGTTGTTGTTGTTGTTTTTGGGTTTGTTTTTTTGTTTTGTTTTGGGTTTTTTTGAGGGAGCATGGTGTAAAAAGCCCCCAGCTTTCCATTTACTCTCCATAAACAGTTCCAGTTTGAGCACAGGCTTTCCCTCAGCCAAGTTAAGCAGCATCGAGCATGGTTACCACTTGAATGGGTGACCGTTTGCGCGCCTTTATTTTATTTTATTCTTTTATTTCGAGGATGATGGAATAAGCACTCATGTGGTTTTTTCATCCAGTCCCCGTGTGTATGCAGTTTTGTGCATTTTTTCATCCGTTGCCACCGGCACACAATGGCCTACTCTTCCGAAAAGAGGAATGCGTTTTAAACCTGTGCGCAAGATGTTCTGCATCAGTTCGCACACGGGACCTCGGTTTATAGTCTCATTCAAAGGACTTGGCTTTGGGACAGTCCCTCCCCCAGTTCACCCAGCTGTAAATGGGTACCTGCCTCTTTAGGGTCAGGGAAGGTAAATCAGCGAGGGAGAGGTGATGGGCGCCGCCCTCAACATGCTGGCCCCTAGAGAAGTGAGGTCTCTGACACATCCCTCCCTTACGACCACATAGGTGATGGCACACCTTTACCTTTTACTGTTATGTGCAGAGTCAGGTAGATCCTCATCAATGTTTCCCTTAAGAATTCTCTTTTGTGCTCCCCCAAAACAGGCACAAAACCCATACTAGTTTGAACTCCACTCAGTTTGGAAGCAGACTGAAACATTCCTGGTTAGTTGCCGAGACAAGCATGAACACCCACAACGCCTCCTCCTCCTCCTCCTTCATCTCATCCACCATGGTTTCCCCAAACACTCTGGTTAGCGATCTGCCCACTGGTGTTTGGAACACACCCTCCCCAGAGGGCTGCATCCACATCCGGGTCAGGGACAGAGACTTCCTGCCGGGGAACAACTCTGACAACAACCTGCTGAGCAGAGACGCCGTGGACCTTACCAGCAAAATGAGAAGCGCGCTCTCCCTGATCTTGTTTCTGATTGGTGGGCCCGCCAACGTCATCAACATGGCCGTGTTTTTCAAACAAGGCCTGAAAGATCGCGTCAACGTCTTACTGCTGTCCCTATCCCTGGCTGACGAACTGTATCTGATCATCTCTCTCCTCAACAACGTCGATGACCTCCATCTCCTGTTCACCCGGCAGGCAGGAGACGAGGATCGGGCCCGTCAACACCTTTCTGGTCAACAACCTCCTGGTTGGGTTTTTCGGGTTTGGTTTTGTGTCCTTTTTTCTGTCCGCCCCCTTGCCTGTGAGAGGTGCTACTGCGTGCTGAGGCCTCTGAGTTTTTCGCACCCTGCTCCGCCCAGAACCGTGGTCATTTATCGTCGTCAGCGCTCTTCACTGCGTGATTCTGGTGCCGTTTTTCGTTTATCGCCGTCAGGTACTGCATTGTCTGTGTGTTCGACCCCGAAACAGGCGTGGTGTCTCAAGGCTACAGCCACAGAGAGTTCTACCGTCACCACAAGGCATCCATCGATTACACGGACAGCATCCTCTTTGGAGCAGGCTTCCCCACGCTCATGATGATCGTGGTCACTGTAGCAACGGCAGTTACGATCTGGAAAATCCGCCAGATTGTGGCATGGCGGGCAGAATCCACGTCCTCGGTATCTGCCAAGGAAGTGGCGCTGACCAAAATGCTGATGGGTACGTCTGTTTTACTGATCGTCTGCGCCACCCCGGGGTGCGTGTTCCGTGCCACCTGTCTCTTGCTGCCTGATATGAACACAGGTGGACGACATCAGAACCTGTACCTGGTGGGTATTCGGGTCTCTAACATGTTCCTTTACATCAACTGCAGTTTGAACATCTTCATCCATTACGGCATGGGGGCCCGATACAGGGCAGCATTCTGGGCGTTGTTCGGCAGAAAGGCAGCAGAGAGGAGGAAGAAACAAGACATCCCTTGAACTTGCTCTTGTGCATCACGTGCCGCAGTGTCCCCTGTATCGGTGTTTCTTCTCAGTTTGAAGTCGTCACTCTGACCCACTTTGTTTATTCAGTTTTATTGATCTATTCTCTTTTATTCCGAGGATGATGGAATAAGCACTCATGTGCTTTCCTTTTACATTCGGTCCCCGTGTGTTAGTGGTTTTGTCGATTTTGTCATCCATTTGCACCTACACTCACTGGCCTACTCTTCAAGAAGCGGAACAGATTTTAACGTGTGCGCAAAATGTTCTGCGTGCGTTTGCTTTCGGCTCCCCGATTTGTAGTCTCATCCGAATGACTTTTCGGGAGAGTGGAGTCGGCACTGATGTCAACTCCACGAGAAAAATTCCCTTGATTGGGATTTGAACCCAGGTCAGTAGATGCGCAATGCTCTAACCACCAGGCTTTGCCACCCCCTTCAGAGAGTAAGCTATGCACTGGTCAGAATTATAGTGAATTGAAAAGTTCACAATACGAAGGCCAATGAATCGTGCCCCTGAATGTCTGCGCTTAGTTTGCCTGGAGAGCCCCATTCTCTCAGTACTCACTCAGTAAGATAGGCAGCCAGCAAAGAACCACCAAGGTTTTCCCCCACTGAAAAGTTCTATTTGCAATCTCCAGTAGAAAAGATGTGAAGCAGGTGTATTTTTGAAACTTCACGACTGGGTCTCTGCCTCTTTGTGTACATGTTCCCTGTTATTCTTTGAATCCCTTATTGAAAGTAGTGATCAGTGAGACCCTGTTCCAGTCACATTTTCTGATGATTTCCTGCCTGCATGAAATCTTTCCATTTAAATCGATATCACAGATTTCAGTGTCACGGAGACTCAAAGTTGCCCATTGTCAAATAAATGTATCAATTTAAAAATTTATTACCACACAGATAAAAATGTTTTTCAACAAGAGAATTTTATTTTATTTAGAATTTTAAAATTTAATCTTACATTATTAAGATGATTACCCCATCTAGAAAATTTCCCATATAACACTTCCCTTTCCACCCACCACCACCACCCCTACACAACAACATCAAAGAAAGAAAGTATAGCAAAACACTCACATCAAAATTTTAAAAACCCAAACAAACGAAACCTGAACACCTCTGACAGTCTACTTTAAAGTATCAGTGTACTGAAGTTACCCTGCTGCAAGCTGTGAAAGATCTGCTCCAGACACAGGTCGTATGTCAGTTTTGTCACTTTTGGATTTTACTGCAGCTGTTGATATCGTCGACCAAAGCATTTTTTTATATTACAACTGTCATCCATGTTGTGTTGTGGAAAAACAGTAAATGAATGGCTTACCTCATGGACAAGAACACACACACAACACTGTCGCCAATGAGAGAAGATCCGCTACATAAGAACTAAGACTGGTGTTCTTCAGTGTTTTGTTCTTCATCTCGCGCTTTTTACTGTGTACACCAAATCTATTTGGGGTTGTTGTTTTTTTAAATGGATGAAATTGCCTCAGTAGTACCATTCTGTTGTATACAACTCATAGCCGCAATTGTCCACTAATCTGAGAGAAAACAACACCTTTTTTATGTATTATACAAAAGTTTCCCAGTGGGAGTGCCAGGGGCCTGTCAGTATAAATAGCATCCCCACCTTCTGGAAATTCTGTGCTAGGAATTCCCTCTTTTCTATCCCTCTTTTTCTTTCTGCCTCGTTCCCTTTCTTCCTTCCTTCCACCCCCTTCTTGTCTATTTTCTGCCTTCTTGGTCCATTCCCGTGCCTGTTTTCCGGAAAGACTTAAACAACAACAATATCTCACCCCACGCTGAAGTCGGATGTGCTGGGCCTGACTTGTCAGGCGCTGAACGACACGGCCACACAGTTCTGCTTCATGACAGACAACAACAGCTGCTCTCTGAGTGTTCGATGAAGATGAAGAAGCAGATAAAAAAAAAAAAGTAATTCCACACTTAGCTGCAAACTGAATTGCAAACTGGAGAAAAGCTGCTGGAAACAATAGCACATTGACTGACAAAATGGAACAGAATTACGACAGAAATGACCCCGTATGTGTTGGCCTTAATTAAATGAACAAAAGGAAAACAAACCCTGCACTACGTACAGGAAGAACAGTTCTCTCCCTTGCTGAAGTAGGATCCACTGAGCCTGATTTTGTCAGGTGTTTAACGGCAGCGCAACGCATTTTTGCTCGTACGAAATTCAAAAATAGTGGCTGTCTGGGCGTTGGACGAAGAAGAATATCGCAGTACCTGCGCTCATGTACGTACATGGAGCACCCACGCCTACACTTGCACCCATCACAAGTACATGTGTTTGCGTGTGTGTGCATATGTGCGCACGAATGCACTTCACAAGATGTCTTGTGAGTTTGACATAACAAAACCTTCAACTAAAGAATTCATGAGGCTTTGTGCTGGAGATACAAAGTACAGCCTTTATTGTACAAATAAATATTTAAGATAAGTCTATGAATTGCGCTATTTGACGTAAAGCACACATGCATACACACACACACACACACACACACACACACACACACACACACACACACACACACACACACACACACACACAGTGTCATTTTAACATTTCTATAAAAATTCTTAAACATGTTCACACAACTACTTCTTTCAGCCAAGTACTCAAGCACAGAACAACAAATTGAAAAAAAACCCAACCTCACAGCGATTCACAAATAAATAACCATACTATGTACTTGACATTTTGTACAATGTTTCATGTTGGAACCCGGGGGATGAACAGGCAGACAGACAGGCAGGCAAGCAAACATACAGGCAGACAGGCAGGCAGACAGGCAAACATACAGGCAGGCAGGCAGGCAGGCAGGCAGGCAGACAGGCAGGGGCTTATTGCTGTCAGAATCTGTTTCACTGTGGTTGCTGACAATATAAGGTTATTGCTGATCTAGCTTCAGTCTCCGATGTGTCTTTATCTTGTGTGTGTGTGTTTGTGTGTGTGTTTGTGTGTGTGTGTGTGTTTGTGTGTGTGTGTGTGTGTGTCAAGTCAAGTCAAGTCAAATTTTTATTTTCAGATGGTACATTGAATGCATTTGCTTTTTTAAAAAAAATCAAGCCATCTATCTAAGAACAAATTTATTAATGCTACTACTGAAATACTACATTATTGCAACCTTTACCAATAAAGTGTACCAGTAAAAAGGAAACCGATGAAATAATACATTAGAAAATACAAATTACACATATACATACGCACGCACACACACTCATACACACCTGCGCGTACGCGTACACACGCGCACACTTAGGTAAAAATGTTTTAAGAATTAAAAAATAAATATAACGTCAAACAAACAAATTAGTTCACCTACTATATCATCATTCTTTCACGTTCATACTTTAGAAAATAAAAAGGTACAGGAACAAAACGTTAGAAAATACTAGGCATTCATTGCGTCATTACTGACAATATTGCCTGCAATGACCTCCCTCCTCTTCTCTTCCACTGTGCTCATATGCGCTCATACTCTTCAAGTAGCCCTTTTCAAATATAATGTATTCACACAATAACTATCAAGCAAGCAAAATAAGACAATGATAATGATAATTATAATAGAGATACAATAACATCAATAATCATCCATCACCATGAGACAACAGAGACAGAGGAAGAGAAAAAGGTGGATTACAGCAGACACCTGGCAAGCCATCGAGAACAGGAGAGAACTGAAGAAGAAAATCTTAGAGACAAAGTCAAAGCGGATGAGAGAGAGGTACAAACAACAGTATAGAGAAGCAAACCAAACTGTGAAGAGAATGACAAGAACAGACAAGCGTACCTACATGGATGATATTGCAAGACAAGCAGAGGAGGCCGCCGCAAAGGGAGAGCAAGGACAGGTGTATAAGATCACCAAGACTGTCAGTGGCAAGTACCGGGGCAATACCGAAACACCCAAACCTAGATAAACAAGGCCAAACACTTACCACAGAAGCAGAACAAGATGCAAGATGGGCAGTTTAAATTTTAGCGAAGATCTCAACAGACCACCCCCAATGAAGAGCAAGAGTACAAGATCTGATGCGATTCAAATGTGAACAGCACACCACAGAGAAGGAGAAATTATAGCAAAACAATCAGCTCTCTCCCAAGAAATGGAAAAAGGCCTGGCCAGGACAAAACCCCAACGCAGAACTTTTCAAGGCAGATCCAGAGTTTGCATCTAAAGGGTTTTACAGCCACCTTTTGAGCTATATGGGAGGAAAAACAGCTACCAGCAGATTGGACGAAGGAGTCATCGTGAAGATCCCAAAGAAAGGAGCCCCGAACAATTGTAACAAAATGGAGAGAAATCACTCTGCTATCTGTTCCCCGCAAGATTCTGGCAAAGATCTCATCGGACGAATTCTCAGAGGGAGTGGACCAACAACTCAGGAAAGGAAACAGGAGGTTTCAGACCAGGAAAAAGATGCATAGACCAGATCTTCACCTGCGCAACATCATCGAACAGAGCATGGAATGGCGAGAAAACAGCAGTATATCAACTTCGTAGATTATGAAAAGCCTTTGACAGCATTCATCGAGAAGTGTATGGGCATACTCCCCGCATATGGAATTCCACAGGAGATTATCCAAGTCATTAAGAGCTTCTACAACAACTTCACGTGCAGAGTAGGAAACAGCAAAACCAGTTTCAGGTAACAAACCGGCGTCAGACAAGGCTGCCCCATGTCAGCACTACTCTTCAACCTGACAAGTGATTGGGTGATGAGACAGACAACAGCTGACCAGTCACGGGGCATCAGATGGACCCGCTTGAAGACCTAGACTTTGCCCACGATCTGGCACTGCTCTCACATACCCACCATCACATTCAAGAGAAAACATCCCATCTCAGCACTTTCGCACAGCAAGTAGGCCTGAAAATCAGTCAGAAGAAGACAGAGGTGATGACACTGAACGTTCAGAACCTCTCACTGGTCACAGTGAATGGAGAAGATTTACCAACAACTGAATAGTTCACGTACCTCGGGAGACTGTTAGGCAAAGACGGCGGGGGCAGGCAAACGACATCAAGAACCCGGGTTAGCAAAGCAAGAAATGCTTACAGAAATCTGAACAATGTGTGGAAATCGTCCCAGTACAGCACCAGGACCAAACTAAGACTATACCAGAGCTGTGTACTTTCCACCCTTTTGTACGGCTCGGAGTGCTGGAGGATGACTGAGAGTGACCTAGACAAACTATCAACATTCCACACGAAGAATCTCAGAAGACTCTTGGGGCATCTTCTGGCCTGAAAACCATCTCCAACCATAACTTTTTGCCATTGCAAACAGGAAAGCCATGGACACCATCATCATGCATGGCAATGGAGATGGATTGGCATATTCTGCCGTCGGGTACAGGGGAACATCGCCCGAACAGCCCTCCATGGAACCAGAGGGGAAAACGCAAACGAGGGATAACCCAAGAAAACACTTGGCGTCGGACTGTCCGAAACAGAGCTGCAGGACCTTCCAACATACTGGGGAACCATTCGGAAGCTGGCCAGGACAGACGGAGTGGAGAACATTTGTTGCTGCCCTACGTGCAATAA
Source organism: Rapana venosa (assembly GCA_028751875.1). Taxonomy (NCBI): domain Eukaryota; kingdom Metazoa; phylum Mollusca; class Gastropoda; order Neogastropoda; family Muricidae; genus Rapana; species Rapana venosa. The sequence goes on from CM054150.1 coordinate 62,101,925, forward strand.
GGCACCAAAGGCATTGATGATGACCAGAAGACAACACTGTAACAAATAATCCCCATAACCATGAGACAACAACGTAACAATAATAACGAAAAGGCATGGACAGAGACGGGGGGGGGGGGAGGGGGGGGGGGGTTAGGGAGTGGCAAAGGGGAAGGGGGAAAAAACAACATTCAATTCAAATAGAAAAAATTATTAATAAAGAAACAATTGTTCAAACAAATAAAAACCCCTATACAATACGAAAAATCAAAAAGCCCATGACCAGCTAAAAATTAATCAAACTATCAAAACCTAAAAACAATTATCGTTATGATATACTAATGATCCTCTTTAACTGCAATAACAACACATCCACGGTAAAACCTTTGAATTGGACAAAGAGAAAGGGCATGAGGAGAAGAGAGGAGAGGAGAGGAGCGGAGAGAGAATGATATGACATGAACGAATGAAACGAATGAACGAATTTTATTTGGACAAAGCTAACAAGCCAATCAGTCAAAGGGGGTAATGTAAGTAACATATTCAACATAGGAATGAATATGAAAAGGAACATGAGTAATATCCAAAGTCCAGATAAATGCCAACCAATATTTTCAGTTTATTCGTATAGGATCCGTTTTCATTCTAGTCTGCTTAACGGTTATCTAGAGCCTGCGTTATATATATTGCTAAAGATTTAAGCTCGGACATATTATTTGAAGATAACACCTTTTGTACAAGTTTGGTGGACCTGTTGGGTGGGTTTGTCAAAAAAAGCAATTTTTGGCGAATGTCATGATAAGTTTACAAGCAAACAAAAAATGAAAAATTCGTCTCTTCTTCTTCTCACATGCTGGGACAAGAGTTGTTGTCTGTCTCTGCTGTAATATACATTCGTTTGCAGTTCGAAAGACCACACATCTTAGCCTTAAATTTTAGTAATTACTTCGAAGCTTTTATTAGTTAACGATTATCAGATACTGTTCTGGACCAAACGCTTCTTTAAAGGAGCTTATACCCAAGTGTATTTTTCACTAGACATTAACTGTTCATGCCACGTTTTGATGAAACATGAAATATGTCTTCATTTTAATTCTCTAACAAACTGTTCTTCATAAACCCACCCCCTGGAGCATAGCCAAACAATACCAAATCCATTTATCGTCAAAGATCTTTTTACTTTAGTCGCCAGTTGACTTTACCATTATTATGTTGATATAAGCAGCATCTCGTATTGATTGCTGTTTATTCTTAACATAGGAAGCCTGATAAGTTTAATCCAGTATTAAGCATTTAGTTATGGATCTTTACTAAAAAGGGGTATCTTCCAGTTTCTCCGTACATAAGTTTATTTGATGCTTGTAATGGAACACATAAGAATTTTTTCATCGCAGAAGGTGTGTACTTTTTCAATTTGTGTGGTATCTTAAGACCCCATACTTTCTGCTGCCATACGTCTGGGGCGGTTCTATTTGTGTTGTCAAATCAGTTTACCAAAATAATGTACTTTCAGCAGAAGCTAATCTTCTAATTGATTTGATAATTTGCATAACTCCATTTTTAGCTTTTTGACACATCATATCAAACATAGAGCTATTACACAAACTTTGTGAAGAATGTTTCCCCCAAGGTACTTGTAGTTATTTGTTACTTTAAAGTTTTATGGTCCCCATAAGTCATTTTTCTCTCATTCCCAGTGCCTCCCATCCTAAAATACCATAACCATCGTTTTCTCTGAATTTTATGTGAGGCCCAGACGATTGCTTCTGATTTTTAATGTGTTCAGTTGATATTGCTAGTCCTGTAGGGTGTGCTAGACAAAAAGAAGGACATCATCTGCCGAAAAGTAAACAGGAATTAAATTCACTTAGCTCCTTGGTATCATTTGTATTCCATGTTTCCGGAGTTCGCTACTTCTGTAGCCAGTTCGTTTAAGGAAAGATTGAAAACATAGGGACTCAACAAACAAACCTTGGTTTAACGCCTCTGGGACAGTCAAAGTAAATGTCTGTGTAAGCACCATCTGTTGCGTACACATGCCAGTACAAGATGAATATATACCCTTTATAGCCCTATACAGTTTACCATTAATTCCTGTTTTATGAAGTATAACCCATAGTATATTCTATCTTTCCGACAGAATCGAATGCTTTCTGAACATCTATGATGCAACAAACTGTTTAGCACATGCTTCTGTAAATGTTTCTGTTACAAGCCATAAGAGAGTAAAATTAGATCAACTGTGCATTATCCTTTTCTAAAGCCTGCTTGCTCTTCTCTGATTGTTTCATTTCTTTAACCCAGTTCTGAAAGTCTCTATTTAATATGGATGTGTATACTTTACTCATTATGCTTGTCAGAGAAGAAACTCCTCGATAGTTGTCTGGCATACTAGCTTGCTCCTTCTTATGTATTGGCCACAATTTATAGAATTTAGACCACTCCTTTGGAAATAAACCCTCATCAAAAAGTTTATTGAACAACTGCACAAATAGTCAATTATAGTGTCATCACATTTTTAAGCTTCTCTATATAATTCTGTCTGGACCAGCACTTTTCCCTCTTTCAATCTCTTTATGGCTGCGATTACTTCTTGTTTAGATATAGGTACTTCAAGGACCTTGGTCTTGCACATCATTGTCGATCATGGACAGTTTCATCTTCCACTGTTTCCTGGCCTGTATCGTATTCTCAAAAGTCTTGGAAATAATCTGAGGAAATGGTCTACCATTGGTCTTGAAATTGAAATTACAGATTTTTCGTTTTTACCAATTAACAGAACGAATAGTCTTCAAAGGACTTGGAGTCTCCCACATTTTCTTTAAGTTTTTGGCAGTCTATTCTGGTCGAAGTCATACTTTTTTTGCTTTAGCATCTTTTTGTATACTTTTTGGGATTGTACAAATGTCTCTGTCACTTCGAGTCTATTTGTCCTTCTAAATGTTCTCAGAGCCTTTTAAACTTGACGTTTTCTTTTCGTGGCATACATAATCAAACCGTCATTTGGTTTTTTTCATTTTGCCCCAACAGTTTTTACCATCCTTTCTGCTGCTCCAAGCAGTGCCTTTGTCGTTACATCAACTGATTTATCAATATTTTCGTCTGAACATTACTTGCTTCTTGGAACGTCTCCTAAATTCAAATGTGGCTAATTCAATCTTACAAACAACTGGGCAACTCATCTGACCACACCACACGATCCTTTTCATGTCATTATGACTTCAGTTTCAGGGAACTTCTGCCTATATTATCAAGAGCAATTTCCAAAGGTAGGTGCCAAGAATCTATAAACGATCAATGACTTGCATAACACTGTTCATTGAGAAAACAAATTTTGAGACATACAAAGTAGTCATTACACTAGAGCCATTTGAACTTATAAAAGTAGAATTCCCCCCATTTTTCGGTCCCCTCACAAACCCCATTCAGAACATGGCATCGTGCATAAGACACAAGATCAAGCAATGAACGACCAAAATTCGTTAACTGTGGGGTCCTTTAGAACCACTGTCAACCATTCCTTTACTTCCCAAATCATTGTCGTCATCATCATCACCATCATGGGAGTAGACTGCATGCTCTCTTAATTTTGCCTGCTGGGAGTGTTCGAGCATTCAGATCTCCCACAGATCTTAAAGTAATCTTCTTCGTTTTCTGATGTTTGGCAAATACTGTCCTCTAATATCTCATGCCCTTTTTGGAACCATTAATCGAGAGGAGAGAGAGAGAGAGAGAGGAGTGAGTGATCCGGTCACAATTCTAGAGAGAGGAGAGGAGGAGAGAGAGAGAGAGAGGAGAGAGAGAGTGAGAGGTCCCAATTTCTTGCTATCAGGTCTACCATTAAAAAAAAATCTCCTTTCCATGTTGTTTTTTAAATTTGTAGATTATATACAAGTTATATAGATTACTCTTACTTCTTGCTTAAAACCCCGCCTCCCTTTCCCTCCACACACAACAGGGTGGACTTTTGAGATTTCAGTCACGTAAAACATATTGAATTTATTTAAAAAACAGTAATGCTGATAATTTTAAGTTGGTTGATTTGTCTTTTAAGTCATTTCCTAGGCATTTGTTGTATTAGTTTCTTTTTAGCGTGTTTTAAAACTGAGATTTTTTTGAAAAATTTTTAAGCTTTTTTGGAGTTGTTCCATAAATTACTACCGATAAAAGAAGTTGTTTTGTAAAGATTTTTTTTGGTTCGGAAAAGTTAGTAGTGTTTGTCTGGGGTTAATTGTTTTGAAGTTTGGGATCTTGGAGGGGCATTTCCTTTGAAACTTTCTTTTAAAAAATAGGCTTTTTTTTAAAGAAAAGTCTGTTTTTGAGGTAAAATTTGTTTTTTTAATTGTTGTTGGTTGGGAGTTGATTTTAATTAGAAAAAGTTTCGTGCTTTTTATTTAAAATTATGAATCAATTTTAAATTTGTTTTCACTCCCCCTGCCCAAGAAATGAAAAACAGTCAACTTGGGCAAAATATGGCTCAAAAAAGAGTTGCGGAGTGGTTATCAAAAAATGTTTTATTTTGAAAAACGAAGAGTTGTAAGCGGGGACTTTTTCCCCTGTGCCACATGTGGTCAGTTAAAGTAAGTTTTTTGTCAATAATTACACCCGAATTCTGTGGGAGGAAAATTTCTTCAATACTCTTTTCCCTATCAATAGGGGTTGGGATTTTTTTTTTCTTTTTTCGTCTTTTTTTTTCTTGCAGTACATACATACCTTATTTTTTGTGTTTTTAGGGACTTTGGGGTTTGCTGAGCCCAAAGAAACCCCATCTGTCAATACTGTTTTAAAGTTTGAGGTAGTTTTGTGGGGGGTGAGAATCCAAAATAAACAAAAGAGGGTGTGTATCAGCAAACATTTCACAGTAATTCTAGAAATTGGGGAAGTATTTACTGTTTTTAAAAATAGAAGGGACCCAAATTGCCCCGGGTACCCCATGTTGAATAGGTACTAATTCTGATTTTTGATATTTGCTTTACTAGCTGTTGTCTATTTCACAAAAAGTTTTTTTAAAATGATTTATTTTTTGGGTGTTGTTTATAAAGTGGGTTTAACAAAAATGGGGAAAAATTTGATTCATAAAAATCTTTTTCAAAGTCAACAAAAAAAAAGATGTCTTTTATTTTTATTGATATTGTGTAGGAGACTGTCCGTAATTTTGAAAAGAACTTTTTGACATTTAAAGTTTTTTTATAAAAACCTGACTATTTATTTAATAGATTGTTATTTACAAAGTGGAATATACGAGTTTGGGATATGTTTTTCAATGGGTTTAGATAAAAGGGGACGAATTGAAATTGGTCTGTAATTTAAAGGAAAGCGAATCATTGTTTTGGGGATGGATAAAGTTTGCACTTTAAAAATGACAGGAAAGTTGTTTTTTTCTTGCTTAAGATAGAAGTATGTCAGTGTTCAGTTAAATTTATCACAAAATTAATTATTCTTCCAAATGATTGTTAAAACTGTTTTCTGGAAAATTTTTGGGGAGCAGGCTTTCCCAAAACATCTGGATTGTATTGGCAGTGTTTAAATGAGAATTTTTTTTTTTTTTGATTCGATTAAAGTTTAAGTAAAGGAAATATTTTATTTGACTTGTCTTTGATATTATTTGGTGGCAATTTGAGAAGGGTTGTTCAATTTTCAGTGATATATCTTTAAATGTCTGCTGTCTTTTGATGAGGTTTTTTTGCATAATGTATTGAGGCTTTCCTACTTTGCGAGAGTCGGTATTGTAATTTAAAAAACATTTTAAAGTAATACGTTTTGATTTTGGGTTTTTGTGAAGTTATTTGTTTCTTTGTGCTCCTGAAATGTTTTGAACCCTTTGTTTTTAAAGTCTTTACTGTATTCGATTCTATGTCTTTTTTTATCCCCAAAGGTGGTTGATTTTTTCTTGAATCTTTTTTTTGAAGGGGGCTGTGTAATGAATAAAAGGCTAATCCAAATTTAGCATCTTCACCCGGGTCTTTTTGATAATGTCATGTAATGGCGGTTTGTCAAGTCTGAAAGAAAATCTTGCACAAGCACAAATACACTATACCCGGCACACACATGCAAACAAACCCTAACATCACACTCTCACAAGCACACACACTCACACACAACACACAATTTTAAAAAAATTTTTTGAATGTATGGTTTAATTGTTTGGGTTTTTTTTGTTTTGTTTTAATTCCCTGTATCATTGTTATTGTCTTTCCTTTTTTGTTTGTTGGGTTTTTTATTTGAGTCAGATCAGAGGTGTTCCCCTTTCTACTGGAACCCGTAAACCCAAATATACCCGTTCGTGGGGAGAAACCGACCCCAAATCCCGCTTGGGCAATGCAGCTTTGGGGGGAGATGGGGGCCGCCAAACAATCCACGCCCACAGAAATACCTACAGGAAACATGCAAGGGGAAAAACAGCCGGTAGGGGTTGAGGCCGGAATACCAACAATCGGCCTTCCATTGGGCGTTCCAGGATGGGGTGGAAAAATATGCGACTGGGACGCAAACAAAAGCTATCAAACTCCAGGCTGAAAGGACCATCATTGGTACATGGAAATCTTTTACCTTGCAGCATGTGGGAAGCTCCAAGAGCTAACCCAGAACTTCGAAGATTACGAATGGGAATACGGGGGCTGGCCGAAGTCCGTTTGGGTCGGATTCGGCGAAGAAATACAGAGGAGGATCCCCAAACATGGTATAGTGGCGACGACTCCAAAACACCAAAACAGAGTAGGTTTCTTGTCAAAAAGGGAAGAGGACTACCAGTGTCATCAGCTGTACCCAATTTCAAGCAGATGATCTCCATGCGTGTTGCAGTAAAACCACACAACATGACCATCATACAAGTCTATGCACCAACTCAGACTACGATGATGAAGCAATCGAGGGGTTTCTACGAAGATTTGGAGAGCGCCATCAAATCAACTCCAAAGAAGGACTTTCTCGTGATCCAAGGCGACTGGAATGCCAAGATCGGACCTGACGTTTTGCCCAATGGCCAGGGCCCAGTAGGCCGTTTTGGCGTGGACGAAATTTAATGATAGAGGTCTCAGACTTTTGGAATCGCAAGCAGCCACAATCTTACTGTCGCCAACACCTTATACCCCCCCAAGACATCAAGAAAGAACGCGTGGCACTCACCAAATGGAAAGACACATAACCAGATGACTACATCTTGGCCCCCAAAACGATTTAGTTGAGCAAACAACAAAGCCAGACAGAAGTTTCCCCGGCGTGATATTGGTAGTGACTCGACATGGTACTCTTGACCCTACAGATCAAGCTGAAGACCAAGAACCAGAAGGAAATCCGTTTACGGTTCAACATGAAAGCTGAAGGACCCCGAAGTCGCTTGAAATCTTAAAAGCTGAGATTAGGGGGCAGATTTGCAGCATGAATTTCCTCCATGATGACATCAAAATCTCACTGAGACCTTCAAGCAAGCCATCAGGAGACAGTGCTTGGAGATCCTTGGGAAAAAAGAGAGGAAAAGTAACCACCATGGGTTACAACGATATCATGGACCTGTGTAGGGGTGCTAAAGCCAGGAAGAACAAAAACCAGAAACGGCCCGAAGAGTATAGAAACAGTCAACAGGTCATTCAAGAAGAAGATGGGATGGGCATGGGGGAATGGATGTCAGAAAATGCTCCAAGGTTGAGAAGGCAATGCCGAAAAGGAGACCAGCCAAAGTGGCGTACAAGACCATTCAAGGTACTAACCAACGGGTCCCCTCCAAGCAGCCAAAAGACCTCCGTTATTGAAGACAAGAGGGGTCAGTCCTTACAGAGAGTGCCACTATCATGAAGAGAGGACAGAATATTGCAGGAGACCTGTACAACTACAAGCTGAAGGCTGATCCGAACAAACTCACAAGCAAGATCCCATATATGTGTGGGGAACCATCAGATCCTTGAAAGCACACAGGTGCTGGAGGAAGTGGTAAAAGAAGCAGTTAAGATCCATGGAAGGCGGCAAGTCACCAGGGATTGACAAATCCCGGCTGAGCTCATCAAGATCGGAGGCCCAGAGCAGAGATGATCAAAAGCATTAACAATCATCTGCCAACGCATCTGACCAGCAAAGAGTGGCCTGCTGAACAGTGGACCCAATCCTTATAGTTCTCTTCCAAAGTAGGGAGGACTGAAAGAAGAGCCAAATTACAGAACAATCAGTTGATAAGCCATCCAACAAAGTTTGCTACGCATTGGCTTGAAACAGACTGAAACCACAAGCAGAGATAATCCTATCAGAAGAAACAGGCAGGATTCAGACCAGGTCGAAGCACTGTCGACAGATCTTCAACATCAGAATGCTCATAGAGAAGCATCTCCAACATCAGCTACAGCTATACAACAACTTCATGAACTTCAAGACGGCTTTCGACCGAGTGTGGCAAGAAGCTCTGTGGCAAGGGTCCATGAGAGACTATAGCTTCGACGAAGACCTGATTCAGTCATCCAGGCGTGTATACAGCTTCCCAAAGTGCAGTCCTCATGGGTGGGAGAAATCGGGGAACGTTCTTCCGGACTTCAGTTGTAGGTGACAAGGCTGCCGCTATCCCCCGTTCTGTTCAACGTGTTCCTGGAGAACATCAATGCAGGAGGCCTCTTGCTTCAAGACCCAAATCACAAAGGAGGAAGGCCAGTCTACAATATTCGATTCGCAGACGATATTGATCTCATGGCGCACGCAATGAGAAGAACTCCAAGATCTCACCACCAGACTGGAAACATGCAGCCAATGCCCACAGGTTATGGAATCAGCACGGAAAAGAGCAAGATCCTAGGAACAGTACCACACGACAAACTCCCACCAGCATCATAGATGAGTGGCAGGACACTAAGAGGAACGGTGGAAACTTTCAAGTTACCTTGGAGCAGTCATCACCAAAGAAGGCACGGAGCACTCAGAGCGTGAAGATCAGACTTGCTGTGGCACTCTCCTCCATGGGACTAAGCTGGCGAAAAGTGTGGAGAAACCAAACATCAGAACCCCACACTAGGTGCAGACTCTACAAGCACTCGTCACATCCATGCCTTGTCAGTGTGAAGCAATGGACAAACTTACTGCTGATTTAGAACGTCGCATTCAAGCCTTTGAGATGAAGTGCCTCAGGCGGATCCTGAACATCACCTACAGAGACCGCAAAACCAATGACTACGTACACACACGTACACGTACAAGCTGTCAAGACGTGTCCCAAGGAGCTCTACAATGAAGCTGGTTTTTCCCGAAGATTTCAAGGATTTTTGATACAACAAAGGTGCAGTTGAGTGTGTCTGGATTCGTGAACAGAAAAGTGCAAATGGTCTAACACAACATCGATGAAAATATGAGATATTACATTTCGTAAAGTTTTCTTTTTTTTCTTTACTTTCAAGTGAATACGTAGGCCAACAGTTAAGCCACCGCAAGAACGAGTAACTCATGGACTTGCCGTAACCAGGGCCGCCACGGCGTCTGAAGAGGAAGTTGTCTTATGTCAGAATGGGGGGGACCGATGGCTTAACTGTGTTCCGTGCCTTACAAGCTGGAAGTTGACCCTTGTGTGAGATGGTGTTTCTGCGTTGTCTATCCTCGCCCAAACACAGTCAGTGATGTAACCAGTTCCTTAATTATTAACATGAAGATGAGGGCTCGGCTACGCGTATGTGATGGCCATTTAAAATGGCACAAAGCAGATGACATTGATCCTTCATTCCTATACTGTTTTGCGACTTATTTTCTTTATTTTATTGTTTGCGGGTTATTTATTTGTTGTTGTTTTAGTTTTTGTTTTTTGTTTCTTAGGTCTCCTTCTTCTCATAAGTTAACTATAACAAAAATAAAAAAGCGATACTCAATGATGGGACCCACTACTCGTTCTAGAAAACTCCTCTCAAACGCCTGTGCAGGAGAAATTGACAGTTCACAAAAGACTCCTGCAGATAACTTTGAGGCTATGCATTAGTAACTTGGCCTTTATGGCGATTTGTATTATATGAAGGTACTGTGGGCAATACCAGCCTAGAAATATTACCGCAACAATAAAAGAACTTTGAAAAAACAACAACAAAGAGATAAGTGTCCAAACAGTTTTAACCCTACACTTATGCCACGTAACTGTGGAGAACATTTCCATTCAGGTCGATTCTAGTGAAGGAAAACTCCTATCATTATGTGTACCACTCCACGGTACAATAATGTGCAAGGAAAAGTGTGCAGGAGTGGGTGGTGAAGGAGTTCGAAACCGTTAAAACTAATAGTAAACCGAGCTGGCAGCACAAAGTGTCACCGCAGCAACCTGCGGACTGACGCTCTTTATTCCGCAGCGTCATGGAAGTCACGCTCTACTGGCCATACTTCGGACAGTCGCGACCTCTACTGGCCAGAGGAGTGACAACCCTTGTGACCTACCGTGTCAGCCAGCCAGAAAAACAGGCAGTGATACCCCATATCCCCCCTCTCTTCATTGCCACCTCCCTTTCCACTTCACCCCACTCCATACCCCTGCACCCCCCAAGTCTTCATCATGTTCCCGATTGCAAACTCCTTCCCCTACCTGCGATGTGACCATCAACCTCCCACCCTCCCTCTGACCTCCTCCTGCTATTCCCCAAACCACCCCTTCAAGCAGTGCCTTTCCACCAGAGGAAGAAAACGTAAACACCGCCCACTCCCCTGCCACCCCTTTTCTCAGGCGGGACCAAGAGTACTACCTCAGCCTCTCCTCCCTCCCCTTGTTCCCCATGTGATCGCAATCTCACCCCCTCCCACTCTCCATCTCCATCCAACCCCACTCTCCACTTCCCAAACTCCGAACAACCAAAGACACACAATGCTCACATGCAAGAAACCACACACTCTTCATTAACTGACAAGTAGCAACGATAACAATGCTCCACAAACAACTCTTGCAGCCAATCTCACTCATCTCCATCATGCATAAAGAAGAAATCAACACACCTCAAAAACTCAATATCACAAATATCCCAACAGACTAAACTCAACAGCCAAAACCATCTCTGACTTCTGAAAATAAGAACAAAAAACTCCATAAAGATAATGGAAGAAAGAGAGCCTCACAACAAACACCGAACTCCAAAACAGCAAAAAAACCCAGTACATCATTGAATGAAATCTGCTCAAAACTACAGTCATTCAAAGACAGTCAACTACAAACATCAAAATACTACCAAGAAACAGATACACACACTCAGCACAACCAGACACAAATTCATCCAGCAGTCAGGGACTGGACATCAACACTGAACCACTCACAGAAAAAAACACACACAAGTGGAATACAATATCAACACATCCAAAGTTACGCTCTTTTGCCGACAGAAACCTTGACTGACACTTCATCACAATCTGTACACACACATAAACAAAACAAACGTGAACAATTCTCCAACTTCACACAAACACACAAAGCAAACAGCCTCTCCTCCAAACACATTGCATCATACACATCCACACTCCTTCCGTCCTCACCAAAACAACACTCCTTTTCCCATCACAAATCCACCTGGATAGCACCCCCTTTTCCAGTCCCTAAATGTCTCAACAAAAATCAGTCCCAGGACGAGATTGTGACACCCTGTTGATAGGTGACTCAGCGCTGAAGGGTGTGGACGAGAAAAGATGTCAGTTGGCGGGCCGGTCGTCTGCAACCTGCTGTACCAGGCCTGACAGTCACACCTGTGTCAGTGGTGCAACAAAGCTGGTCCCTCTCCACACATTCAGCGCGTCACTTTCACGTGGGCATCAACAGCTGTAAAGAGAGCCCCGTCACAATAGCAGAGTGGACAAACTGACTCCCCACTGCTAACAAAAGTCTTCCCCCATGCCACTCTTCAGCCTCTCCATCCTCCCTCCCTTCGGACGAAATCCCTTACGCGACATGGCTTTCAAAGTCGACAGCTTCTCTTAGGGAATCCTGCAGGCAAGGGGGTTGTGTTTATTGACAACACCCCTCCATCATACCAGGGCTGGAGCACCTAAAAAGTTCTGTTACCTAGATGCTCTACATCCCAGCCCCCAGGGTAAAACAGAAACGCTTGCCCTCAACATTCGTTTCCCGGAATCATCAAAACCATGCCGCCAGTCATGAAGCCGCTATCATGAAAGCTGAGACTAACCAGACTAACCACCCCTACAACACAGTCAGCTACGCCCAGGCAGCGAAAGGTTGTGAGACGTACACAACATGCTTGCCTACAACAAATAAGCGACACCCCCCACCCCACCTTGTGACCAACGACAACACAACACAATTCCATGACACACACTTTCCCCCTCCCAGGCCAGGAACCCCCAATGTTCAGAAGTCGCCAGTGTGTTAGGGAGACATCAGCACTCCCTCTCCAACAAACAACACTAGTCATTTGTGCTCTCGAGCTACGTAGATATTTGACAAAATAATGTAGGGTGCATGTGTCTGTGAGTGTCATGTGCTGTACCATGGGTGTGATGAAAGTGTGCAATGAACCATGTGGGTGTGTTATATTTATCTTTATTTTATTTTATTTTATTTGGTTCTTTCATATCGAGGATAATGGGATAAGCACTCATGTGTTGTTGTTTTTCACATCCAGTTTCGAGTGTGGACGGTTTTGTGGATTTTGTCATCTGTTCCCGATAGGCGCGCGTGGTGATCTGCTCTTTCGAAGAGGAAACAGGACTTGACATGTGCACAAGATGTTCTGCCAGTTGTTGGCTCACAGGGCCTCGATTTATAGTATCATCCAAGGGATTGTGTAAGGTACTATGGAGTGAATGAAAGAGTGTTGTATGGTGCTGCGCGTGTGCATGCGTTGCAAGCACATGTACGTTCTGCAAGTGTGTGGGTGTGTATGTGTGTGTGTGTGTGTGTGTGTGTGTGTGTGTGTGTGTGTGGTGTGTGTGTGGTGTTGTGTGTGTGGCCTGTTGCCTGCATCCAAAGTATATTGATTCACAAAGAATTATTAAATGATAGCTTATTTCTTCCCCAACAATTTCCCCTCTCCCTCTCACAATACTTTCTTCACCTCTCCTTTTTTCCTTCATTTTTTCTTTCTTTCTTTTTTCCCAGTAAATTAAATGATGTTGATCAATGTCGTGCTGCTGTGTGGTTTATAAATCGTTCTGCCTGACTGAAAGCAATTTGACTTTTGTGACTAAACAGGTATAATTGCTGGATAATAAAGCAGTTGCTTGACTGTAACAATTGACTTTTGCGAATAGCAGCTATTATTGATGGTTTATTCAAGCAGTTGCTTGATTGAAAACAATTGACTGTTGTGATTAGCAGCTATATTGCTACACCAGAGACTCTAGCATCTGAAACAGTTTGTTTTAGAGACAAATTTTGCATTTGATTTTCCAAGAAATTCTATACTTTACTATTGTATCTATGCCTGTGACTGTATTTCCTTGTTTTAGAGCGTTATATGAATAAACGTGTATTGTGTAAGTGATTGTTATTTGATTTAGAAAGAAAAGAAGAGTTTTGTTTGTCTTCTTTATCAAAATTCCACTCTTTAATGTTACGTGTTGGTATTACTGAATCTCCATTTTGTGTATGAAATAATAAAAGGGGAATCTGGATTTATTATACTGTGTTGATTTAACAGATCGATTTTTGCAGATCCAGAGCAGCTTTCTTGAAATTACCTTTAGTATTTTTTCGTTTTTATTGGGTGTTCCGTCATTTCATATTATATTCTCCTCTTGATTATTGAATAGAAAACCTTACTAAAGGGTCTTCTATTTTTGAATAGTTTATTATAAAAGTACAGAACAAGAAAATATATAATAAATTAGCAATCAATCCGGCATATAAATTATGTCTCTAATTCAAGACAAGAGGCCAGCAAAAACAGGGGCCTCCGAGTAGGCTACTCTGAATATCAACAAATGCAACAAACAAAAAAAGTATGGAACATTGAACAACCATACTATACAACAGTTGGGAAACAGTTTCCTTTGTTTTGCCTAGGCTGCATCCCGACTCTCTCAAATGTTACAGGATGCTAACATGGATATTCCAGGTATCAAAATCTTCCGTGAGATCCTCACAAACCCAAAGTACACCGGGCTACTTAATATATAGCCTCTCGATCAGGTTGTAAAAGACTATATAACCTTGGGTTTTTGACATTGAATCCATGTGGATTGAAATAAAATTAAAACACAATAGGACCAATATTAATAGGATTTATTACTGAAATCCCTTCAGAAAACCAGAGACTGGCTAGAAAAATTCAACTCCCTTATGGACGAGGTAATACTTTTAAACAATGAAAACAATTATTTTAGGGATTTTAATATAGATTATTAAAAACCTAACCAAATGGAGCCACAAACATTACTATGTATGCTAGAACAACTAATAGATAGACCAACTCGGGAGAAAAAACAACATCATGAGTCTCTAAAACATTAATAGATCATATCTACACTACTACAAAACAACACATAACAGAAGTATGTGCTCCTCATGTGGATGCAGTGATGTTAATCCAGTGTGCTTTACTTGGTTTAAAAAATCGTATCAAAAACTAAAGTAGGGCATAAAACTATTATTTACAGGAAAATTAAAAAACGCTTTTAACGAGCAAGATTTCCTTTCAGACTTGACAAAACTCGCCAATTAAATTGCCATATACCAAATCCGAGACCCTGATGAAGCTGTGAATTTTTTGGATTAGGACATTTACTTTCAGATACGACAAACATGCCCTTTCATAAAATAAAAAAGAGTTCAAGAAAAAATCAGAACCACTTGGAAACAAAAGACATAGAATCCGAAATACACCTAAGAGACTATTTGAAAACACATGGTTCAAATGAGCAGTTCTCAGCGCACAAAGAAAACAAAGTAAACTTCACTAAAACGCAAATCAAAAGTGATACATTTCAAAAAGTTTGTTAATTACAACAACCGATCTCGACCGTATGGGGAAAAGCCATCAATACATATATGTAATAAAACTATATCAAAAGTCAACGACAGTTAAAGAGATATATCAGTGATGATTGAACAACCCTTCTCAAACATTGCTGACAATAAAGTAATATCAATTTGGACAAGTCAATATGAAAATGATTCCTTACTTAGAACAATATATCGGAATCGAACGAAATAAAATTACCATTTAAACTACTGCCAATGACAATCACAGACGTCTTGGAAAGCCTGTCTCTTCAAAAAGTTCCATAAACGTGGTTTAAGACAATCTTGATGGAAGAATAATTAAGCTTTGTGGTCAAGTTATAGCTGGGGGACACTGAATCCTTGTATAACTTGTGATAGAGTAAACCAACATTCCTGCCATATTTAACTAGCAAAATCATACCAGTCCAAAATCAGGTGATACTGCTTGTCCTTCAAAATTACAGACAATTTCAATTCTGTCTGTCTTATCTAAACCCTTAGAAAAAACAATATCAAAAATCGTATATTCCTACTTTGTAAATAACAATCTATTAAATGAAAGACAGTCAGGTTTCGTAAAAAACTATTCCTGTCACCACAGCTCCTTACCACAAATTACAGACAAACTCCTACACAACTCAATGAAATAAAATATACAGGCCTTCTTTTGTTGACTTTGAAACAGCATTTGGATGTATCATCATTCCCTATTATTGCGTAAACTTCACCTTGTATAAACTAACACCAGAAATGATATCTTTGAAAAGCTTTTTGTCGAATAGCAGCAGCTAGTAACTGGCAAATAATCAAACATCAGAACTAGTACTATTAAAAATGGAAGTACCACAAGGTCAATATTGGGACCACTTCTATTTTCAATCTATGTAAAGGACTATACCCCATTTCAGAATGTTAGACTGTGAAATGTTTGTGATGACACAATCCTCTATTGTAGTGATTTTCACCCCACAGACTTACAATCAACTTCAACAACAATATTTGACAGATTGGTTTACTTGTGATAAGCTCAAACCATATGTCCTTAAATACGCGAAAAAACTAAGTGTATGTATGTACTAGCAGACAAAGAGACAAAAAATGAAAGATAAATTCCAACCTCTGTTGATAGATAAAGAATGGAGAGTTTTGTAATTGAAAGAAGTTGACTCCCACAGAATTCTGGGGGTAATTATTGACAAAAATCTTACTTGGACCGACCCATGTGATGGGCTAGGAAAACGTCTTTATTACAAGGCTACATCAGTTATTCAAAAATAAACATTTTCTGAATAACAACTCTCGCAAATCTTTTTTTGCGGCCCTATTTTGCCTATAGTTGACTTGCTTCTTCTCTTTGGTGGACAGCTGCAGTGATTACAAATTTTAAAATAGATTCATATTATATAAAAGAGCACTGGAACTTGTTCTGTACAATCAGCTCCCTAACATCAACGATATAAGGAAACAAATATCCTAAACCTTCAAAACAGACTTTATCTAAAATAAAGCTCTATTTGTCCAGAAATTATTCAATGGAAATGTCCCTCCACAGGATCACCAATACCTTCAAAATCAATGAACACAGACATAATCATCTACTAAACATTTTCCGAGGACCAAGAAATAACTTACAAAAACAGCTTCTTGTATCAGGTAGTGACTATGGGAACATGCTCCCAAAACGCTTAAAATGTATCAAAAAACACAAATCAGTTCAGGCACAGCTAAAAAAGCCATTTAATGCATGAATGCCTAGGAATTGACTATTATTGCAAATCAACATGGATTAATACGGCAAAATAAACCAATACTTACATTTACCAGCACTAATGGTATTCCCTACAACAACAAAATAATTCATGTATATCTTTACTACGTGACTAGAAAAATTCTTACAGGTCACACACTGTTTATGTGTGAGGGAGGGGAGGCAGGAAAGAGGCACACTAATTATGCATGAAAGTAAGAGAATCTATGCAAGCTTAGTAAATAATCTGCAATGTTGAAAACAGGTGGAAAGGAGGAAATTTTTAAAAATTCTTTTTATGGTAGCACTGATAGCTCTCTCTCTCATCTCTCTCTCTCTCTCTCTCTCTCTCTCATCTCTCTCTCTCTCTCTCTCTTCTCTCTCTCTCTCTCTCTCTCTCTTCTCTCCTTTCCTCTTCCCTTTCCTCTCCTCTCATTTCCTCTCCTCGCCTCACTGCCCTTTGTTCTTGTCTAACTCAATAGATTTTATCGTGCGATGTTGTTTTTATTGCAGTTAGACGATGAGATTTTAGTACTATTATAAGCGATATTGTTTTAGTTAGTTATTGTTTTAGTTTGCTAATCCAGTTGATTATGGGTTTTGAATTCTGTATCATTTAAGGTTTACTTGTTTGAATGATTGTTTGTTTTTTTAAAAATTATGATTTCTCTATTGATTGAAGGTGTATTTCCCCTTCCCCTTGATACTCCTCCCCCACCCCCATCCTTTCCATGCTTTTTATTTATCACGTTATGTTATTGTCTCATGGTGATGGGGATCATTTTTATATTGTTGTCTCATGGGGATGGGGTGATTGTTGTTATAATTGTATCGCTATTATAATATTCCATATTGTACTCTTAATTTTGACTTTCGATTGCTTCGGATAGTTATTGTGTGAAAAAGGCTTGGTAAGACCCCAGTCGGTGGGTTTTTATAAAAATATTTTTTTCCTGTTCAAGTTAAAATTTTGTTTCCGTTTGTTTTTCTTAAATAATATAATTCTTTTATTTTTATTTTTTAAACATACATCTATGTAGGCCTACAGTTCCCAGCTGATGTAGAGTATACAGTTCTATGCACACACACACAAAACACACACACACACACACACACATCCCTTACACACACATTCATATACCCCCAAATACAACATCACTTGCATAAAACACACACACACAATCACACACAGGCATACACACAGACATAAACACACACACACACACACACAAACAACGTGCGCCCGCACACTCACACTTTATACAAAATTTATGTACACACATCTACACCCATGTATGTTCTCTCTCTTTTCAATACAAAACTACACATATACACACCCACTTATACACACACGTGCACACACACTCACACAAACATACAAACACATACACACACCAAAACACACAACCACAAAACACACACCAACACACACACACACAAACTTGTCTAATATCAGTAATGAAAGACGTTAAATTAAAGAAGAACACAACACACAGGGGAAAGTATACCCAGGCCACACAATCTAGGCTGTAGAGAAAATATGGCTAACTAGCCTACATAAAAGCATTACTTCCCTGTACCATTTCAGCCCCAGTACTGCTTACACAAGTCATGAACAGCAAGAACGAACACGCCAGGGGAAACCAGCGACTGGTTTTTTTTTTAGGGTTGGCGTGATCCTGACTCATTTTTCATTGGTTGGCTGCTAGCCCTTTACCACCTTTTACATGGGATGGTTATCAGCGTTGGGACACAAGGCAATCCACAGGTAGTTGGTAGTTTAGTTTTCAAAACACGGCTCCCTCCTCATCGACCTATCTTTTCCAACAGTGAAAGGCCTGGACTTCACAGCCCTAAATGGTAGGGCAGTAGAGGACAAATGGCTTGTTCAGCTTAACTTGCCTTTCCCCAAAAAACCCGCGTTTCATAATTACGGTCTCTGGGAAATCCGGTTTTCTGAAAAAAGAGGGCCACAGCAAGATACAGCACAGTACAGCACAGCAGAGAAGAAGCCAAGCTGACAAGGCCCCCATAGTTCAGGCGACCAGTAGGGCTGCATGGTGGCAAGGGGTTCAGTCCTTTCCTCCTCCCCCTCCCTTTTACCTGGGGGTAACCGACATCTTTGCTCCCGCTGAACAGCACAATTTGTTTGGAGTGCAAGGGGTAAGTGTCTTTGTTGACCACTTTTGTCTCACACACACATGCATAAAACACACACACACACACACACACACACACCCACACACACACACACACAATTCATTTGCTATAATGCATTAAATTCATTTTTCCAAGAACTTTATAAAAAAAAATTGACTTTTTTTCTGGACTGACTTGATTTTGTTGGTTTCCCAAATTAGATTGGGCAATGGAGGTTGGGTGTGTTTCAATTTTTTTTTGAACATTTATTAGTTTTTCTTTTTTTCACAGATCTTATCAACAGTGTAATGTACTGTTACTTTGTTTATTTTTTTCTTTTTCCATGTTGTGTATTATTTTTTTAAAA